>CM038142.1:13434335-13999978 GCA_021437245.1 Aegilops speltoides
CAACCCCGCCCTTGCATGATTGCAAGACCAACCCTCGCGTACATCATTATGCTCTGAGATACCATGGGCCTGGGGAGGGCACGACCACAATAGCCCTGCAGTGTGGCTCGACCACACCAGGGGCTCAAGTGTGTCGCCTTTTTTATTTTCCTTCTTTGTATACATAGGACTCCGCTCACCGAGGTTCTCATCCGGCGCGAACCCGCGAACTCACGATGCAACAGTGTGGAGGGAAGAAGGCTGCATTTAACACTGTGTGGTCTCCATTACGAGCATTAAATTCGATTATATACACCAGTCAGCAGCCCACCCCTCGAGGGGGACATGTTTATTTAGTCCAACCCTTGCTTATCGCACTATTTGTATCCTTCCGCACTCATAGCAGAATTCCTTGAATAAATAATGCAGCATCTTTTGCATGTTATTGCATTACTTTACACATATGTTCATTAATGACATCTTGCACCAGATATTTTGGTACGGCCAATACACCAGGGCTTACGCCTCCCGATTATGGTGTGATAAGTCCAACACTTTCACAAGTGCGGCACCCAACTTATAGCATTATATGAATCGGCTCCTAATCATGTCTTGGGTCAATAGTTGGGTTTGCCTGCTCCCACGCTTTTGGTGCCTTACGCCCGCTCACCGGCTAAGGTGGCACGGGAGAACCATCGCGATTGCGCCCGGCTGAGCTGGCGAGCGCCTCAAAGGAGAAAGCTAAAATTGATCGGCATGATAAGGCGAGAGATCGGTCGCTGTTCGAGAGGTCTTTTCGGTCCCTAAAGACTCATGCCGCTTGACGAAATGGCATCGATAATGTCCGACGGGCGTGGATAGCGCCTCAATTCGGTCTTCCAATACTAGGGCTTCGTCGAAATTTAAAATTATAGAATTCTATGGCTAAGTGAGAGTGTTCACATTATAAGTCCGTTGCCTTGTTCGCTGTGTTGAGCGCCCCTCAGATGGACCCAAAATGGGAACAAGAGTGCTCAAGTTATCCCTAACACCCCAAACTTTATGCTCGGGGCTGGAGCCAACGACTTGCCATCTCTCGATTTTATAAACGGCCGCATGAAGGTAATATTTTAAATTAAATAAGTGTTGCTTACAGCGCATATGAACAAAGTTTTCAGCGCACATGATAATACATAGCGAGTTTTACTCAATAATTACATCTCTAGGGCACTCATCCGCAATATTATGCACCCTTCAGACAGTCTTATAGTACATTTCGGCGACGATACTCCTTGCCACCGGGCGGCGGTCAAGAAGAAGCCTCTCCGATCCAGCCTGCCCCAGCACCTTTCCGCAGCAAGAGCCCGACGAGCACCTTCAATACAGGCGGAGCGCTTGACGACCTCCACCTAGGGGCACGCATCCACCAGCCACCACACGAGGCCGAAGTAGCTCCCAGGCATGGCTTGTCCAGGCCATAGCCGGACTATGAGGCCCTTCATGGCCTCCTCACCGCCTTTAGGAGCTCGACCAGCTACTTCAGCTGGTCACTAGGGGCATGGATGGCCGGCCTCAGCAGATCGAGACCGTAAGACCTTCTCCGCTGAGCTCCCCTCCGCCACGGTAGAATGTGGCGGCATCCGATACATCGCGCGCAGATCTCCGCAAACGCCTCGAGAGCTCCGACCCGGGTAAGTGTCGTAGTTTACATTAACATGCTTGCTTTGTATGAAAAATGCCTTACCCTCCGCTATCTTCTTCACACTTCAACCTCCCGGCGGGCCTTACGGCCTCGGCCTTGGCGGATTTGGCACTTTCGAGAGCCGAGGCGAGCCTCGACTCGAGTCTTGAGTCGCGCTCAAACTCTCATGCTTCTCCATGAGAGCCCGGAGCTCTTGCCGCACTTCCGCCACCCGCACCTCCCCCGCTTCTCGCTGCCCATTCCAGGCAAGATTATGCTCGCCACGGACACAACCTCCTTCAGGGTTGCCACCTCGTTAGTGGCCCCTGAAGTACCCACGTTATCCTTGTCATTTTTATTGCAACCTAAATCCTTTTCTGTACGGTAAATCTTTAAAGTGGTGTTACTCACCTTCTTTGTCCTCGAGCTGCTTCTTGGCACGGCCGAGCTCTTGCTCAGACCGCCGAGATCCTGCTTCAATGCACCGACCTCCATAGTCAAGGGCGGCAGAGGTCAAGCAGCAGCAGCCTGCAAACCCATATTGACATATTTTTAAGCAACCCTGCAGATATCTTTTTAGATCCTCATCCGCTTTTCTTTCCTAACGCCGAACCGAGCATCGAGGCTACCGCCTATGCGGTATCACATTACATAATTTTAACTTACCTCAAAGCCCGTTAGAAGGCTGCTGCAGTTTTGGTCACCGCTTTGGCGAGCTGAACCTTCAATCACCGCACTCATGATAGTGTGGTGTTCTTCCTGATGGAAGCGCCTTTGAGCGCCCAACAAGTTGTCCGTGCCTCCGTTGGACGGGGCCACCGGTGTCACGGTCTTGCCCTTCTTGCGAAGGCCGCCACGGACTCTGGGACCACTGCAGTTCCGCATAGAGTCCGGCAAGAAGTCCGGAGGCTGCCTTGCGGCGCCCGAGCCTCCTCCCGATGGGTCCTTCCCGATCCCACCTCGGCGTCCTCGGCGCGCACGAGGGGTGGAGGCAATGAATGGATTCCACATCCGATGCAGCCAACGACCCGCTCGACGAAGCAGGGAGATCATCGTCGGCCGGACTGCAGGCAGTATGTGGCGTTAGAAGGACACTATGTGACAAAAAGAAATTGCAGATCATTCAGGGATCCGGATACTTATGATCTCGCCTGAGGCCTGGCCCTCGAGCGCCACTCTTCATCGCCAATGTTGGTGTTGGCGGAACTGTCCGGGGGAATAGTTCTTCCCTCTGATTCCTTCGCCTCCCCTGGGGAGGCCTTCCTTTCTCTCTCTCCTCCGGGAGAGGGTCTTCCTCCTCCTCATCCTCGGAGAGGAATCCGCCGAGTCGCTCGGACACTGAAAACGGGAACTCTTTTCGAGTACCCGTGGCCACCTTCTTGGTTTTCTTCTCCGGCACCACGTGCGGTGCCGGAACCAACAGCCCCGCCAGACGGGCGTCCACTGGGTCTTCTGGCATGGGAGCCGGGCAGACGAGCTGCTCGTCCTTCTTCATCCATTCCTGTCAAAGGAGAAGGGAGATTAAAAACCCGCTTAGGGTCGAACTATTAACAACAGGTGCCTCGTCAGCTGGACGCTGTGAGTGGAATCCGTGATCTTCCATCGCGGATGCGGGGGCTTCGACGCCCTTAAACAGCACCCTCCAGGCGCCTTTGTACATTGTGTCGAAGAGCCCGCTCAGCACCTGGTGCTGTTCCGGATCGAACTCCCACAGATTGAATGCCCGTTCTTGGCATGGGAGAATCCGGCGGACGAGCATGATTTGGACCACGTTAACCAGCCTGAGCTTCTTGTTCACCACTTCGTTACAGCTTGGAGTCCCGCCACTCCTTCAATTGCCCCACAAAGAAGCCCTTCTCTTTCCGTGAGGTGAGCTGCATGGGGATAACAGATTGAACTCGGGGCCGCCGCCCAGGGTCGCGCGGCTCGGTGATACCACCCCGATCGCCACCCTTGACGGATTCCACGGCGGCCCTTCGAATTAAAGGACGTTGGGCATCTTGCCCAACATGGCGCCCAAGCACTCCGCTTGAGTGCCCTTCACTACCTTCGCTTGATATTGAAGGTCTTGAGCCACAAGTCAAGTGGGGTTGATGCAGAGGAAGGCCTTGCACACGACGATAAATGCCGAGATGTTGAGGATGAAGTTCGCGCCAGATCATGGAAATCCAGGCCGTAGTAGAACATGAGCCCCGGACAAAGGGGTGAAGTGGAAAGCCCAGTCCATGGAGGAAGTGGGGAGGAAAACGACCTCTCATGGGGCCCGGGGTGGGGATGAGCTGCCCTCGTCAGTAGCCGGTTGGCGACATCGCCGAAAGGTATCCGGCACAAGCAGCTTTGTGATGTGCTCCTCCTTAACGGTGGAGGCCAGCCATTTACCTCCGCTCCGACATGGTCGGAGAAGGTCGAGGCGAGATGTGCGAACTTGGGCGCTGGAGCTCGAAAAGCGGAGATGGATAAGCAAAGGAGCAAGAAGACGAGGTGAAAAGGTGAATCTTATCCTTATATGTAGGCGGACGAAGACTATGCGTCCCCACTAGCCTCGGTAAAACTCGCTTATCCCCAAGCGCCACCATCAATGGCGCGTTGGGTTACCCACGTCCGTATTGATGAGAATCCGGATTAAGGGGAACACGATCTCCGCCGACAAGACGTGCTAAGGAAACCGCCGCTAAACGCTACTGAGGTGGTATAATAAAAACGATTCAAGTAAAGGCTTGGTAGTGGTGTGACGTTATGCCACAAAATACGTCAGCAGATTGAACTTGTGTATATATTATTCTCTCTACGGTGGAATGTGGAATTTATTTTGCAGAGCCGGACACTATCCTGGTGTTCACAATCTTCTCTGGATTATTCAAAGGAGGAACCCGCCTTGCAATGCCGAACATTATGCATGCCGGACTCATCGTCATTGAAGCCAGGTTCAGGGGCTACTGAGGGAGTCGTGGACTAGGGGGTGTCCGGACAGCCGGACTATCATCGTCCGCCGGACTCCAAGACTACGAAGATACAAGATTGAAGACTCCGTCCCGTGTCCGGATGGGACTTTCCTTGGCGTGGAAGGCAAGCTTGACAATACAGATATGTAGATCTCCTGCCATTGTAACCGACTCTGTGTAACCCTAGCCCTCTCCGGTGTCTATATAAACCGGAGGGCTTTAGTCCGTAGGACATAACCTCCATTACAACAATCATACCATAGGCTAGCTTATAGGGTTTAGCCTCCTTGATCTCGTGGTAGATCCACTCTTGTAATACAGATCATCAATATTAATCAAGCAGGACGTAGGGTTTTACCTCCATCAAGAGGGCCCGAACTTGGGTAAAACATCATGTCCCTTGTCTCCTGTTACCATCCGCCTAGACGCACAGTTCGGGACCCCCTACCTGAGATCCGCCGGTTTTGACATCGACACCCCCCTATCCAGGAATCTCTCAGTAGCCCCTGAACCAGGCTTCAATGGCGATGAGTCCGGCGCGCAGATTGTTTTCGGCATTGCAAGGCGGGTTCCATCTTCGAATACTCCAAGATAAATTCCAAACACAAGGACCGTGTCCGGCTTTGCAAGACAAATTTCACATACCACCGTCGAGAGAACAATAATCCACGAATCCAATCTGCTGACAACTCTTTGTAGCATGACATCACGCCACGGCCCGGCTTTTATTCGAACCATTTTTCATAATCAGCCACCGCACATATTGCGAGGCGGTTTCTCTGGCACGTCTTGTCAAAGGAGAGATCGTGTCCCTCTTATCATGGGATCCTCATCAATACGGGTATGGGTAACCCCACCATGCCCGTTGGCGTGACTGCGTGTTTTTAGGCAAGTCCCAAACGTTCACGTTGGGGACGCTTGATATCCTCCCCCTTTATAGAGGGGTCAAGGCCTATCCCTTTCTTACCACGCTTGCGCTTTCCTGCCTCTCGAGCTCCAACACCCGAAGCTCAAGCTTAGGTACTTCAGATCTTCAATCATGTCCGGATCCAACCTTCAAGGTCGGTGGAGGAGGACATTGCGAAGCTCAGGGAGGCCAGATATCTGACCACCGATGTCAAGCACAGGCTTCCCGCTCCTGAGCAGATCATCCCCACTCCCGAACCCAACGAGAATGTCGAATTTGTTTCTCACTTCCTCCGAGGCTTGGGCTTGACTCTTTATCCCTTCATGAGAGGGCTCATGTTCTACTACGGGCTAGATTTTCACGATCTAGCTCCGGATTCCATCCTCCACATCTCGTCGTTTATCGTTGTGTGTGAAGCCTTCCTACACATCACCCCACACTTCGGCCTATGGCTCAAGAACTTCAATGTGAAGCCGAAGGTGATTGAGGGGCAACACGCGGAGTGCGGAGGCGCCGCAATAAGCAGAAACACCAATGTTCCATGGCCAGAAGGTGCCTTCCTGGAGGTGTTAGATCTGTGGCAACGGAGGTGGTTCTACATCATAGCTCCCCGAGGCACAACGTGGGCGGCTGCCCCTGCCTTCCGCTCAGGTCCTCCGCCTCAACTGGCATCGTGGACCAATGTGGGACTGGATTGGGGGCCTGCTAATGACGTACCAACATGCAGAGCCGTATTCAGGAGCTTCTTGAGAGGGATATCGATCTTGTCAGAATCATTCAGGTAATGCTGGTTCGGCGGATCCTGCCGTGCAAGCGTCGGCCTCTCCAGATGTGGGAATTCAATCCGGAAGGTCCGTGAACCATTCAGCACTTCTTCGGCATGACGCTCGAAGGGATGTATAAGTTATTCTTCGGGCCACAAGTGAGGTGTCCGGACACCACCGAGGATGCGGGCCTGAGCTGCCACCGCCTAGATACCCAAGTAAGTAACCTTGTAACCGAACACTTCGCATATGCTTAATACAACATTATTCTGAAAACTTGACCACGGCCAGGATTGGCTTAGCAAGGCAGAGAGAATTAGGTGTCTGGCCCCACTTCCCAAAGGCCCGCCTAGTCCCACAATAGCCAGGATGCTTAAGCGCGCATTGGGCCAAGTGCCCTCGGGGAAAGGGGAAGAGAAGAATATAGGAGCCGAACTCCACGAGCTGCACATCCAAACCGGGGGAATTACTGTCTCCGTGAAGGAGGATAATTGGGGAGGTTCTTCCAAGGTTCCCTCCCCTTGCGGGAAGAAAAGGGCTGCCTCCGAAGATTTGGAGACGGAGGTGCCTAAGCAGGGGAAGAAAGCTTCACCAGGGGGCCCTGCCCCGAAGGGCGTCCTCACTGCATCGTGCCTGCCGGGCCAACCCTCCACCGAGCTGTAAGTTAATGATAAACAAGGAGCTATTGCTTTTTCCTCTGAGAACAATAACTAGGATCTATTTTTTGTAGTCCAGCTAGTAGCTCGTCTCAACAGGGTTCGTCTTCGGGGGATCTTCTTCCGGAGATGATGGAGAGTGAAACCCCACCTGCCTCTCCGCCCCATGGGGCAGGCGACCCTGAGGTGTCGTCATAGAGGATCCCGAATCCGCTGAGGCCGGAAGCTGATACTTCGGCCGCCCCGAGCCTGACGCGTTCGGCCCCCTTGGAGGGCGATGAGAAGGGTCCGGAACAGTCTGATGCCCGGCCGAACACGTTGACAGGCCTCCTGGAGCAAGCTGCTCTCTCAGAGGGTCACTATAGGCTAATGGGTACGGTGTTGGAGAAGATTTCATCCACCACAAGCGGGTTAAATGAAGCTTTTGGAAGTTTGCTCAAAGGCTTCAAGGTACGCGATAAAATACGCAATTTTCGATTGTTCTGTGCGCGCTAGTTGTGCTCCGTATAGATAGTAGCCCCTGAGACTCTGGTCGCCAGCCCTAGGCGGCAAACGGAGGATCACACTCTTTGGTAATGATCGTGCTGCATTCAGGCGCAGGTGGCTAAGAGTGTGGTGATAGACCGGAATTCTGAATTTGCCGAACTAAGGCGACAGATTGATGTGGTGGATACCAATATCACGTTTTTAAATAAGCGGCTTGACGAGTCACAGATATGCACTCGTATTTTCCTCATTTGTTTTTAGGAAATATGAAGAGGATTGTAATATTAATATGATATGATGTAGCTACAGGCGGAGCTGCTGCCATTGAGGCCCTGAGAGCGGAACTTGCCCTAGACAAGAAACAAGTCCGGGTTAGCAATGCGGCTGCCCTAAAGGCAGCCAAAGACTTGAGAGCCGAACAGGCTGCTCATCGTCGAAGCGAAGAAAAGATAGCCGAGATGGCTGTGGAGCTGAGGAACGCCGCCGGCCGGTGTGAGCTTCTCGAGAAGGAGAATCAGGCAAAGGTGACTGACGCGAAAAAGGCGCTGGATTCGGCTAAGGAGACGCACTCTGAAATTAGAGACGCGTGGGAGGAACTTCGACAAGCTGGAGAAATCGCGGCTGGAAATCCCTATTTGTTGCGGATGAAGTTCTTAGATCCAAAGTATGCTCCTTTGGATCGACTTTGGAGCACTGCAGATAAGTATGCGGACTTGGCGAAAAGTACGGCTGCTGCGACCAAGTTATTCAAGGATCATAAAGATAATCAAACAGAAAGGCTATACTGGTCGCAATTTAGCACTCCAACGCGCTCATTGCCATTGAGTGAGAAGATGGCCGCTATAGCCGAGCACCATAGGTTGTCCGATCTTGCAATGAGGTTTGTAATAGACCATCTATGGCTGAAGGGACCGAGGCCGGACAGTTACTTTGGTTTAGTGCAGCAACTGTTTGGCGATAGATCGCGAATCGATGCCGTGAAGAGGTCGGCATGCATAGAGGGTGCGCGGATGGCTCTAGCCCGTGTTAAGACATATTGGGCAGATATGGAGGCCACCAGCATTGCAACCCAGGGTCCGGCAGGAAGTAATGACCCAGCCGAGCACTATTTTGAGCAGGTCATAGAGGGTGCCCGTAGAATAGAGGCTAAGTGCTCGAAGAATGTCGTGTTCGAGTGAAAAATCGATTAATTGTAAAAAATTATAAGTGAAATATTGAGGCTGTGTTTATACTTTTGCCTGAAAGTGTTATAATGCCTCCTGTGCGGCCGTTTATGCATTCATATAACTTGAAAGTTAGCAGTCGTTGGCTTTAGCCCCCACACATAAAATGCAGGGGTGTTCGAAAAAAATATGCGTCATCACATGGCTAACTGGAAGGGTGAATAGTGTCTGTAAAAACGAAAACTCATAAAAAGGAGTAAGCGTGCGAGAAGTTGGTTATTGTCGATGGATGTTAGAAATACGAGATATTTGCCTATTAATGAGGCGAGCCAAATTGTGGGCTTTATTACATATTTGCAGCCCCTGGTATCATTTATGGGGATATATGTATAGCACCCAGCTCAGGTTTATCCGGGCTGTTGTTGATGATGGTGCACTGGACTCGTCTAACCGTGTCCTTAGTCTTGACGACCGATCATGTGTTCTGGTGGCAGAGGCCGCTTAATGTCCGGCTACAAGAGCCGCCGCATACCACTCTGTGTTTTCGCTAACGGTTATGACACCACGTGGACCGGGCATCTTAAGTTTAAGGCAGGCGTTGTTCGTTATTGCGTTAAAGCAAGCGAAGGCCGTTCTTCTGAGTAATGCATGATAACCGCTGCTGAAGGGAGCGATGTCGAAGAGTAGTTCCTCGCTTCTAAAGTTGTCGGGAGAACCGAATGTCACCTCTAATACGAGGGAGCCTCAGCAGTGGGCCTCAACGCCTGGTATCACTCTGTTAAAGGTGGTGCTACTTTGGCTTATTCTGGGTGGGTCTATCCCCATCTTGCGGACGATGTCCTGATATATCAGATTAAGACTACTGCCGCCGTCCATTAGGACTCGAGTGAGATGGTATCCATCAATTATTGGGTCGAGCACCAAGGCAGCCGATCCTCCATGCCGGATACTGGCCGGGTGGTCCCTGTGATTAAAAGTGATCGGGCAGGCCGCCCAGAAGTTGAATTTGGGGGAATCGAACTCTGTGTGAGTTGCATGGACCATGTTTACTGTTTTGACTTCTAGTGGGAATTTTTTCTGCCCCCCCCCCTCGTGTTCGGCTGGCGAGTCTCATCCTCGTCTTCACTTGGCATTTCCCTTCCCTTGTGTTCGGCGTTTAACTTGCCGGCCTACTTGAAGACCCAACATTCTCTGTGAGTATGATTTACAGGTTTTTCGGATGTGCCATGGATTTGGCACAATCTGTCTAGGACTTTATTCAGGCCGGACGGTCCCTCTTTACTGCCCTTAAATGGCTTTTTCCTTGACCTAGTCGAGAGCCCTTGAATCCAGCGTTGACCGCCTTGTTGTCCGGACTATCGTCATTGTTCTGACGCTTGTGCTTAGTGCGCCGTGGCTTCCCGTTGCCATCTCGAATTTTGGATGTGCCTGGGTCACTGGTGCCTCTATGGGACAACCAGTTATCTTCGCCCGCACAAAAGCAGGTCATAAGGCTTGTTAAGGCCGCCATCGTCCTTGGCTTTTCTTGGCCGAGGTGTTTAGCAAGCCACTCGTCCCGGATACTATGTTTGAAAGCCGCTAAGGCTTCGGCATTCGGACAGTCAACAATTTGATTCTTCTTAGTGAGAAATCTGTTCCAAAGCTTACAGGGTGACTCTCCGGGCTGTTGTATTATGTGACTTAAATCGTCTGCATCCGGAGGTCGGACATAGGTCCCCTGAAAATTGGCCCTGAAAGCATATTCAAGTTCCTCCCAACTTCCAATTGAGTTTTCGGGGAGGAACTTCAGCCAATGTCAGGCTGGTCCTTTCAACTTGAGGGGAAGGTATTTCATGGCGTGGAGGTCGTCCCCACGAGCCATGTGTATGTGAAGGATAAAATCTTCAATCCAGACCCCAGGGTCTGTCGTTTTGTCGTATGCCTCTATGTTCACGGGTTTGAATCCCTGTGGAAATTCATGATCCAACACCTCATCGGTGAAGCACAGAGGGTGCACAGCCCCTCTGTATCTGGACATGTCGTGGCATGCTGTCGGCTGTTGTTGCGTCCGGTGTTGATTCCGAACTGGTATTCGATCAGTGTGATTGTTGTGGTGACCATAATCCTGCGTCGGAGCATGTCCTCTAGATCCGTAGATGGACCTGCCCGCACCGGCATTTTTGTCCAGAAGCTCACATAAATCATGGGCGGTATCAGTGGCTGCTCTATCGCGGCCATGAAGTGGTTGGTCTGACCGAATGGACGTATTGTTCTTTGGCGGAATGGGCGCTGCGGCCTCGTCGTCAAATTCGGGCAGCAGCTTGCGTTTTGGGTAGCTGTTTTTGTGGCGATCGTCGCCACATTTTCCTTCAGTGTCTAGCACCTTATTCCATCTTCGGTTGAGTGTATCCTGCGCGGCTTTAAGCCTTTGCTTCTGCTTCTTTATGTTGGAAATATGCCCTAGAGGCAATAATAAAAGTATTATTATATTTCAATGTTCATGATAATTGTCTTTTGTTCATCCTATAACTGTATTATCCGGAAATCGTAATACACGTGTGAACACTTAGACCCCAATATGTCCCTAGTGAGCCTCTAGTCGACTAGCCCACAGATCAATAGATAGTCATGGTTTCGACTATGGACATTGGATGTCGTTGATAACGGATCACATCATTAGGAGAATGATGTGATGGACAAGACCCAATCCTAAGCATAGCATAAAAGATCGTATAGTTCGCTTGCTAGAGCTTTGCCAATGTCAAGTATCTCTTCCTTCGACCATGAGATCGTAACTCCGGTTACCGTAGGAGTGCCTTGGGTGTATCAAACGTCACAACGAATCGGGTGACTATAAAGGTGCATTACAGGTATATCGAAAGTATCTGCTGGGTTGACACGGATCGAGATGGGATTTGTCACTCCGTATGACGGAGAGGTATCTCTGGGCCCACTCGGTAATGCATCATCATAATGAGCTCAAGGTGACCAAGGTGTTGGCCACGGATCATGCATTACGGTACGAGTAAAGTGACTTGCCGGTAACGAGACCGAACAAGGTATTGGGATACCGACGATCGAGTCTCGGGCAAGTAACGTACCGATTGACAAAGGAATTGCATATAGGGTTTGATCAATCCTCGACATCGTGGTTCAACCAATGAAATCATCGAGGAGCATGTGGGAGCCAACATGGGTATCCAGACCCGCTGTTGGTTATTGCCCGAGAGTCGCCTCGGTCATGTTCTGCGTGTCTCCAACCCGTAGGGTCTACACACTTAAGGTTCGGTGACGCTAGGGTTAGTAGGAAGACTAGTATGTGACTACCGAATGTTGTTCGGAGTCCCGGATGAGATCCCGGATGTCACGAGGAGTTTCGGAATGGTCCGGAGGTAAAGAATAATATATAGGAAGTGGTATTTCGGCCATCGGGAAAGTTTCGGGGTCTCCCGGTAATGTACCGGGACCACCGGAAGGGTCCCGGGGGTCCACCGGGTGGGGCCACCCATCGCGGAGGGCCCCATGGGCTGAAGTGGGAGGGGAACCAGCCCATAGTGGGCTGGTGCGCCCCCCTAGGCCCACCCCCTGCGCCTAGGGTTGAAACCCTAGGGGGGGCGCCCCACTTGGCTTGGGGGGCACTCCACCCCCCTTGGCCGCCGCCCCCTGGAGATTGGATCTCCAGGGGCCGCCCCAGGGGCCTATATAAAGGGGGGAGGGAGGGGGCTGCTGTACCCATCTCCAAGGCGCAGCCCCTCCCCTCCCCAACACCTCTCCTCCTCCGTAAGCGCTTGGCGGCCTCAGCCGAGATCTTGCACCAACACCACCACGCCGTCGTGCTGCCGCTGGAGCGAAGCTTCCTCAACCTCTCCTTTCCCTTGCTGGATCAAGAAGGAGGAGACGCCTCCCGCACTGCACGTGTGTTGAACGCGAGGTGCTGTCCGCTCAGCACTTGGTCATCGGTGATTCGAATCACGTCGAGTACGACTCCATCATCACCTTGCAAGCTTCCGCACGCGATCTACAAGTGGTATGTAGATGCAAACTCTCTCCCATTACTCGTTGATTAGATGAACTCATAGATGGACCTTGGTGAAACTGTAGGAAATTTTTTAATTTTCTGCAACGTTCCCCAACAGTGGCATCATGAGCTAGGTCTATGCGTAGTTCTCTAATGCACGAGTAGAACACAATTTGTTGTGGGCGTGGATCTTGTCAACTTACTTGCCTCTACTACTCTTTTCTTGCTTCAACGGTATTGTGGGATGAAGCGGCCCGGACCAACTTTACACGTACGCTTACGTGAGACCGGTTCCACCGATTGACATGCACTAGTTGCATAAGGTGGCTGGCGGGTGTCTGTCTCTCCCACTTTAGTTGGAGCGGATTCGATGAACAGGCCCTTATGAAGGGTAAATAGAAGTTGACAAAATCACGCTGTGGTGATTCGAGGTAAGAAAATGTTCTTGCTAGAACCCAATCGCAGCCACGTAAAAGATGCAACAACAATTAGAGGACGCCTAACTTGTTTTTGCAGCGATTGATCATGTGATGTGATATGGCCGAAGTTGTGATGAATGATGAATTGAGATGTATGAGATCATGTTCTTGTAATAGGATTCACGACTTGCATGTCGATGAGTATGACAACCGCAGGAGCCATAGGAGTTGTCTTTATTTTTTGTATGACCTGCGTGTCATTGAAGAACGCCATGTAAACTACTTTACTTCATTGCTAAACGCGTTAGTCATAGAAGTAGAAGTAGTCGCTGGCGTGACAACTTCATGAAGACACGATGATGGAGATCATGATGATGGAGATCATGGTGTCAAGCCGGTGACAAGATGATCATGGAGCCCGAAGATGGAGATCAATGGAGCTTTATGATATTGGCCATATCATGTCACAACTATATAATTGCATGTGATGTTTATTATGTTTATGCATCTTGTTTACTTAGGACGACGGTAGTAAATAAGATGATCCTTATAAAATTTCAAGAAGTGTTCTCCCTAATCGTGCACCGCTACAGTTCGTCGCTTCTAAGCACCACGTGATGATCGGGTGTGATGGATTCTTACGCTCACATACAACGGTGTAAGACAGTTTTACACAAATAAAACACTTAGGGTTAACTTGACGAGTCTAGAATGTGCGACATGGCCTCGAACACGGAGACCGAAAGGTCGAACACGAGTCGTATGGAAGATACGATCAACATGAAGATGTTCACCGATGATGACTAGTCCGTCTCACGTGATGATCGGACACGGGCTAGTCGACTCGGATCGTGTAACACTTAGATGACTAGAGGGATGTCTAATCTAAGTGGGAGTTCATAATTTGATTAGAACTTTATTATCATGAACTTAGTCTAAAACCTTTGCAAATATGTCTTGTAGATCAATGGCCAACGCTAATGTCAACATGAACTTCAACGCTCCTAGATAAAACCAAGCTGAAAGATGATGGCAGCAACTATACGGATCGGGTCCGAACCCGAGGATCATCCTCATAGCTGCCGAGAAGCAATATGTCCTAGAAGGACCGCTAGGTGACGCCCCGTCTGCAGAACCAAGACGTTATGAACGCTTGGCAAGCTCGTCTTGATGATTACTCCCTCGTTCAAGTGCGGCATGCTTTACAGCTTAGAACCGGGCTCCAAAAGCGCTTTTGAGCATCACGGAGCATATGAGATGTTCAAGAGCTGAAACTAGTTTTCCAAGCTCATGCCCGGTCGAGATATGATGTCTCCGACAAGTTCTATAGTTGTAAGATGGAGGAAAACAGTTACAAGGAGCACATCCTCAAGATGTCCGGTTGCACAACCGTATGACCCAAATTGAACATTAACCTCCCGATGAGGCGGTCATTGACAGAATCCTCCAGCCGCTCCCACCAAGCTACAAGAGCTTTGTGATGAACTACAACATGCAGGGGATGGTAAAGACCATTCCTGAAGTGTTCTCGATGCTGAAGTCAGCAGAGGCTTAAATCAAGAAAGAACATCAAGTGTTGATGGTCAATAAGACCACTAAGTTCAAGAAGGGCAAGGGTAAGAAGAACTTCAAGAAGGACGGCAAATATGTTGCCGCGCCCGGTAAGCCTGTTGCCGGGAAGAAGTCAAAGAATGGACCCAAGCCTGAGACTGAGTGCTTTTATTGCAAGGGGAAGGGTCACTGGAAGCGGAACTGCCCCAAATACTTAGCGGATAAGAAGCCCGGCAACACCAAAGGTATATTTGATATACATGTAATTGATGTGTACCTTACCAAGACTCGTAGTAACTCCCGGTATTTGATACCGTGCCGTTGCTCATATTTGTAACTCACAGCAGGAGCTGCGGAATAAACGGAGATCGGCGAAGGACGAGGTGACGATGCGCGCGTCGGGAATGGTTCCAGAGTCGATGTGATCGCCGTCGCACGCTGCCTCTACATTTACCTACGGGATTAGTTTTGAACCTTAATAATTGTTATTTAGTGCCATGTTTGAGCATGAACATTGTATCCGGATCTCGCTTAATACGAGATGGCTACTCATTTAAGTCCGAGAATAATGGTTGTTCGATTTATATGAGAGATATGTTTTATGGTCATGTCTGATGGTCAATGGTTTATTCTTAATGAATCTCGAGCGTAATATTACACATGTTCATAGTGTGGATGCCAAAAGATGTAAAGTTGATAACGATAGTCCCACATACTTGTGGCATCGCCGCCTTGGTCACATTGGTGTCAAGCGCATGAAGAAGCTCCATGCTGATGGACTTTTAGAGTCTCTTGATTATGAATCGTTTGACACATGCGAACCTTGCCTCTTAGGCAAAATGACCAAGACTCCGTTCTCCGGAACAATGGAGCGAGCAACCAACTTGTTGGAAATCATACATACCGATGTGTGTGGTCCAATGAGTGTTGAGGCTCGCGGAGGATATCGTTATGTTCTCACTCTCACTAATGACTTAAGTAGATATGGGTATGTCTACTTAATGAAACACAAGTCTGAGACCTTTGAAAAGTTCAAGGAATTTCAGAATGAGGTGGAGAATCAACGTGACCGAAAGATAAAGTTCCTGCGATCAGATCGTGGAGGAGAATACTTAAGTCACGAATTTGGTACACACTTAAGAAAATGTGGAATCGTTTCACAACTCACGCCGCCTGGAACACCTCAGCGAAATGGTGTGTACGAACATCGTAATCGCACACTATTGGATATGGTGCGGTCTATGATGTCTCTTACCGATTTACCGCTATCATTTTGGGGATACGCTCTAGAGACACCTACATTCACTTTAAACAGGGCACCGTCTAAATCCGTTGAGACGACACCGTATGAATTATGGTTTGGGAAGAAACCTAAGCTGTCGTTTCTAAAAGTTTGGGGATGCGATGCTTATGTCAAGAAACTTCAACCTGAAAAGCTCGAACCCAAGTCGGAAAAATGCGTATTCATAGGATACCCTAAGGAAACTGTCGGGTATACCTTCTACTTAAGATCCGAAGGCAAGATCTTTGTTGCCAAGAACGGATGCTTTCTGGAAAAAGAGTTTCCTCGAAAGAAGTAAGTGGGAGCAAAGTAGAACTCGATGAAGTACTACCTCTCGAACGGGAAAGTGGTGCAGCGCAGGAAACCGTTCCTGTGATGCCCACACCAACTGAAGAGGAAAACAATAATGATGATCAAGGTACTTGGATCAAGTTACTACTGAACTTCAGAGGTCCACAAGGACACGCTCCGCACTGAGTGGTACGCAACCTGTCCTAGAAATCATGTTGTTAGACAACGGTGAACCTTGAACTATGAAGAAGGATGGCGGGCCGATTCCAACAAATGGCTTGAAGCCATGAAATCCGAGATAGAATCCATGTATGAAAACAAAGTATGGACTTTGACAGACTTGCCGATGATCGGCGAGCGATAGAAAACAAATGGATTTTTAAGAAAAGACGGACGCGGATGGTAATGTTACCATCTATAAAGCTCGACTTGTTGCTAAGGGTTATCGACAAGTTCAAGGGATTGACTACGACGAGACATTCTCTCCGTAGCGAAGCTGAAGTCCGTCCAATCATGTTAGCAATTGCCGCATACTATGATTATGAGATATGGCGATGGACGCCAAAACGGCATTCCTTAACGGACATCTTAAGGAAGAGCTGTATATGATGCAGCCGGAAGGTTTTGTCGATCCTAAGAACGCTAACAAAGTATGCAAGCTCCAGCGATCCATTTATGGGCTGGTGCAAGCATCTCGGAGTTGGAACATTCGCTTTGATGAGATGATCAAGCGCTTGGTTTATGCGACTTATGGAGAAGCCTGCGTTTACAAGAAAGTGAGTGGGAGCTCTGTAGCATTTCTCCTATTATATGTAGATGACATACTCTTGATGGGAAATGATACAAAACTTCTGGACAGCATTAAGGCCTACTTGAATAAGTGTTTTTCAATGAAGGACCTTGGAGAAGCTGCTTATATATTAGGCATCAAAATCTATAGAGATAGATCGAGACGCCTCATAGGTCTTTCACAAAGCACATACCTTGATAAGATTTTGAAGAGGTTCAAAATGGATCAGTCCAAGAAGGGGTTCTTGCCTATGTTACAAGGTGTGAGATTGAGCTCGGCTCAGTCACCGACCACGGCAAAAGATAAAGAAGAGATGAGTGTCATCCCCTATGCTTCAGCCATAGGATCTATTATGTATGCCATGCTGTGTACCAGACCCGATGTAAACCTTGCCGTAAGTTTGGTTGCAAGATACCAAAGTAATCCCGGCAAGGAACACCGGACAGTGGTCAAGAATATCCTGAAGTACCGAAAAGGACAAAGGACATGTTTCTCGTTTATGGAGGAGACGAAGAGCTCGTCAGAAGGGGTTACGCCGACGCTTAGCTTCGACTCAGATCTGATGACTCAAGTCACAAACCGGATACGTGTATATGTTGAATGGTGGAGCAAGATGGCTGGTGCAACCGCAAGCGAGCGTCGTGGCGGGATCTACGTGTGAAGCGGAGTACATGGCAGCCTCGGAGGCAGCGCATGAAGCGATTTGGGTGAAGGAGTTCATCACCGACCTAGAGTCATACCCAATGCGTCGGGGCGATCAAACTCTTCTGTGACAACACCGGAGCTATTGCCCTTGCCAAGGAGCCCAGGTTTCACAAGAAGACCGAGCACATCAAGCGCCGCTTCAACTCCATCCGTGAAAATGTTCAAGATGGAGACATAGAGATTTGCAAAGTGCACACGGATCTGAATGTCGCAGATCCGCTGACTAAACCTCTCTCGCTGCAAAACATGATCAACACCAGAACTCTATGGGTGTTCGATTCATCACAATGTAACTAGATTGGTGACTCTAGTGCAAGTGGGAGACTGTTGGAAATATGCCCTAGAGGCAATAATAAAAGTATTATTATATTTCAATGTTCATGATAATTGTCTTTTGTTCATGCTATAACTGTATTATCCGGAAATCGTAATACACGTGTGAACACTTAGACCCCAATATGTCCCTAGTGAGCCTCTAGTTGACTAGCCCATTGTGATCAATAGATAGTCATGGTTTCCTGACTATGGACATTGGATGTCGTTGATAACGGGATCACATCATTAGGAGAATGATGTGATGGACAAGACCCAATCCTAAGCATAGCATAAAAGATTGTATAGTTCGTTTGCTAGAGCTTTGCCAATGTCAAGTATCTCTTCCTTCGACCATGAGATCGTGTAACTCCCGGTTACCGTAGGAGTGCCTTGGGTGTATCAAACGTCACAACGTAACTGGGTGACTATAAAGGTGCATTACAGGTATATCCGAAAGTATCTGTTGGGTTGACACGGATCGAGACTGGGATTTGTCACTCCGTATGACGGAGAGGTATCTCTGGGCCCACTCGGTAATGCATCATCATAATGAGCTCAAGGTGACCAAGGTGTTGGCCACGGGATCATGCATTATGGTATGAGTAAAGTGACTTGCCGGTAACGAGACTGAACAAGGTATTGGGATACCGACGATCGAGTCTCGGGCAAGTAATGTACCGATTGACAAAGGGAATTACATAAAGGGTTTGATCGAATCCTCGACATCGTGGTTCAACCGATGAAATCATCGAGGAGCATGTGGGAGCCAACATGGGTATCCAGACCCCGCTATTGGTTATTGCCCGAGAGTCGTCTCAGTCATGTCTACGTGTCTCCCGAACCCGTAGGGTCTACACACTTAAGGTTCGGTGACGCTAGGGTTAGTAGGAAGACTAGTATGTGACTACCAAATGTTGTTCGGAGTCCCGGATGAGATCCCGGACGTCACGAGGAGTTTTGGAATGGTCCGGAGGTAAAGAATAATATATAGGAAGTGGTATTTCGGCCATCGGGAAAGTTTCGGGGTCTCCCGGTAATGTACCGGGACCACCGGAAGGGTCCCGAGGGTCCACCGGGTGGGGCCACCCATCCCGGAGGGCCCATGGGCTGAAGTGGGAGGGGAACAAGCCCATAGTGGGCTGGTGCGCCCCCCTAGGCCCACCCCCTGCGCCTAGGGTTGAAACCCTAGGGGTGGGGGGCGCCCACTTGGCTTGGGGGCACTCCACCCCTTGGCCGCCCCCCTGGAGATTGGATCTCAGGGGCGGCGCCTGGGGCCTATATAAAGGGGGAGGGGGGCTGCTGTACCCATCTCCAAGGCGCAGCCCTTCCCCTCCCCAACACCTCTCCTCCTCCATAAGCGCTTGGCGAAGCCTGCCGAGATCTTCTGCACCAACACCACCACGCCGTCGTCTGCCGCTGGGCGAGCTTCCTCAACCTCTCCTTTCTCCTTGATGGATCAAGAAGGAGGAGACGCCTCCGCATCGCACGTGTGTTGAACGCGAGGTGCTGTCCGCTCAACACTTGGTCATCGGTGATTCGAATCACGCCGAGTACGACTCCATCATCACCTTGCAAGCTTCCGCACGCGATCTACAAGTGGTATGTAGATGCAAACTCTCTCCCGTTACTCGTTGCTTAGATGAACTCATAGATGGATCTTGGTGAAACCGTAGGAAAAATTTTAATTTTCTGCAACGTTCCCGAACACTTTAGGCTCCTCGCCATGGCCCTAAGCCTTCTACGGAGGTTATCTTGTTCCAAGCGTTTTTCTGGGATGATAAATGCTTCGTCAACCGGACTGTCCTCCCCTTCGTGGGCAGTTTGATGTGTTCGGCCCTCGGGATCGCTGTGATCGGGCGTTTGTTCGGCTTGGCCTGGCTCTTCTTGCTCCATTGCTGGGTTCATATTGTTGCCTTCAGAGTCAACCGGAGTGTCATTTTTCCTTGTGTTGTTATTGCTATTCTTACTTTGACTGGACTTAGAACGGCGCCTGCGCCGTTGTTTTTGTTTTTGTCCGGGGGGTTTATCCTCCGTTGTGTCCTTTTTGTCACCTTTGTCTTCCTTAGGCGTGTCCACCATGTAGATGTCATATGATGAAGTGGCGGTCCAGCGCCCCGTGGGTGGTGGTTCCAGATCGTCCCATGCGTCGATGTCCATACCGTCGATGTCGCCGGAGTCGAAATCAAGCATGTCTGTTAGGTCATCGACAGTGGCTATGAAGTGGGTGGCGATTTTCTTCGTCATCCATGTCCCACTCGGGCTGGACATAGTTCGGCCAAGAGTTTTCTGTCAAAGAGAGAGACTTTAATGAGTTAAGTGCTTCGCCCAAGGGGGAGTGCTGAAAGATATCTGTGGCGGTGAACTCCATTACTGGAGCCCAATCGGACTCGATGGGTCCGGGTGCGCGCGGTTCAGAACCCACATCCGGACACAAGTCCAGGGTCCGATGACGCAGATCTCCTTAACGGTGGAGTCTGTGTTTGGCTCTACCGCCTAAGAGTATGCGTCCTCCGTGGCGGGGTCCATCCACCCGTCCATGGACGACGCGATCTGCCCCGGATTTAGGTCCGGAGCCGCAGCAGGGGCGATATCTCGAATACTGTCCGACAACAGATTTAAGCCGTGCTCGTCGTGACTGTCTGGTGCTCCTGACGTAGGCACGAATCCATCGAAGATCAAGTCTCCGTGGATATCGGCCATGTAATTCAAGTTTCCGAACTTGACCTGATGGCTAGGGGCGTAGGTGTCGATCTGCTCAAGATGGCCAAGTGAGTTGGCCTGCAGTGCGAAGCCGCCGAATACAAAGATTTGTCCAGGGAGAAAAGCCTCACCCTGGACTACGTTGTTGAAGGTTGGGGCAGCCATCGAGCCTTACAGCAACGACACAGAGGAACTCTCAATGAAAGCACCAATGTCGACACAGAGGATCTCGGGTAGGGGGTCCCGAACTGTGCGTCTAAGGCTAATGGTAACAGGAGGCAGGGGACACGATGTTTTACCCAGGTTCGGGCCCTCTCGATGGAGGTAATACCCTACTTCCTGCTTGATTGTTCTTGATGATATGAGTATTAGAAGAGTTGATCTACCACGAGATAGTAGAGGCTAAACCCTAGAAGCTAGCCTATGATTATGATTGTTGTTACTATCTATCGACTAGCCTGGCCTCGGTTTATATAATGCACCAGAGGCCTAGGATAATAAGAGTCCTAGCCGAATATGCCGGTGAGGAGGAGTCCTTGTCTTGATCACCAAGTCTTGTGGAATCTTCCTTGTATGCGGCAGCTGTCCGAACTGGCCCATGAGTATACGGCCATGGGGGTCCTCGTCCCAATCTTAGTGATCGGGGGACAACGTGGTGAGTACCCCCTAGTCCAGGACACCGTCAGTAGCCCCCTGAACCGGTCTTCAAGTTGGGGACGCTCCTCGATTCTTCCGAACTGTTCTTCATCTTCGGTCGTCGGTCTTGAAAACTGGTTCAACAAATCTTCTCATCTTCGATATTGAGGATCACCGAAGTAAATCCGAAGAGTTTACACGTCGGGTATCCGAGTAGCCCCTTTAAGTTCTCGGCCTTTATCAATGCCTTGTTATATTTATGCCACACCTCGGGTTTGAAGTTGTTCCCGGGTGGCAGTGTCCTCTTGCGTCCGAGCTCCAACGCCGAACTGCATTCGAGGTGTCTTTTGCAGCCGAGCACCAATGCCGGACTGGTTCCGAGCTCCAACGCCGGAATGTATCTGAGCTCCAATGCCGGACTATATAACAGTATTGTTACAGCCGAGCTCCAACGCCGAACTGCATCCGGGCTCCAACACCGGAATGTATCCGAGCTTCAACGCCGGACTATATCCGAGGTGTCATAGATCACCTTGGCTCAAAAAAGTTTGAAGGAGTTTAGCCGAGCTTAGTGTCGGAAATGCCCGCTATGGAGCCAGCCACTGGCGCCCGAGCTTTTTGCCGGACTACTTCCGAGGTGGTGCACCACCTTGGCCATGGGCTGATTTTTATGAATTTAGTTCCGAATTGTGCAATGTAATCTCGGCCGAGATGTATAGCCAGTAGCCCTCAAGGTGCGTGTTGGCCTAATATCCGGGATGCACCTAAAGGAAAAAAAATCAAACTGCTGACCCTAGTAGCCCTGAGACTCAGGTCGATTTGTAAAATTAGTCTGAGGATCAATTCCCAACTCGGTAGCATACTTAGGAATAAAAACGCGGTGTGCAAAGTCCTCGAGACTCAGGTTGGGTGTGGCCGACCAACCTGAGGATAATAATCTCCTTGACAACTATATTGCACTTTAAATTTTCTGCATTGGATTGTCAATACAGTAGCCCCCGAGCCACTGGTCGGGTGGCAACACCAGATCAGGGGATCGATGTACCCCTTTAATATTTGCAAATGATAAGCACGAAGCCCAGTAGCCCCCGAGCCTTAATGTGGGCACGGGTGGCCGAATTAAGGATCGATATCCGTAGTAAAATCACAAATTATGTGTAATGATTCTATGTATCCAACTACTTTACATCATTAATGCTCGGATCCGCATTGCATAAAACTTTGTTGACCGACCATCGGCTTCAACCTCTTCAGCCAGTAGCTGAGGAGAGTTTTCCTACTTTATGAAGCCGTTATAAGGGCAAAGATTTATGGAAAACAAGGCAATCTGGCCATACGGTTTTATAAACAAAGTTACGCGGAGAGATATGTTATATTACTTTTTAGTGTAAGAAACATGCATCTTCCAAAGAAAATAGTCCCGCGCTATCGGTTCCTTTCTTTGGGTTGTCATGCTAAGCATGATCATGAAACCTTAGCTCCGATCAATGTGGGAGCAAAATATTGAGGATTTAGTTCAGGGAAAGTTCCCGAACTCTATGATATTAATGAACCAAAAATTTCACTTCCATCGTTGCCGACCAATGTGATCCTTTAAGATTGCTAGCTTTCGGCTTCACCCAGTCCGAGGTACTAACTCGGATGATCCGGTAGTAACAATCATAGAGGTGCTCCCTTTATTGCCTAGCCGAACAATCGGGAACATAGGGGTAAGCACAGGAGCCAGGCAACCTAGCTTGGCCAAAATCTTAAGTCCAATTGATGCATATTTATGGCTTTATAACGATGATTACGGAAGGCGGCGCTTGTATATTAAGTACAAATGCCGATGATATGTGTATTTTGAGTCCGTTGTGACCGTTTATCAGTTGAAAGTGACCCATCTTCTGCTTCTACCCCTTTGTAGATACTATGCAGGGTGTTTCCGCAATAACAAGACAACCCTTAGCCGATGTCTCGGTGCCCGGAGGCGGTTGTGTTAGCAGAAATGAGGCAATCAGATATGCGGGCTTTATAACTTTCACTTAGTCATAGGAGTTTTAAATTGGGGAAGCTAGCTACGAGCCCCCAGTTAGTGTTCGGCGACAGCCGAGGTCAAGCCGTAAACACTTCGGACAATGTTATGAACGGCCCGTCATTTAACATAGTCATCGGATCGCTGACCAGTTTACGCCTATTGTGACAGTCAGTTTTCGGCTTTCTCCACTGAGGTGCTTAACCATGCGAGCTGGAAGCACAATCGCAGTGGCTCTCCCGTTGCACACCTAGCCGAACAAAGCGGAACATAGGAGGCAAGCACAGGAGCCGCACAACCCAACTATTGAACGAAGACACAATTCGAAACCGATGCATATATAGCAACACGCGAGAATGTTTTTGCCGAATCTCTAAAGATGTCCGGCGCTGCACTCTGAGACTTATGCGAAAAACACAAAAATAGTTTAAAAGTGCCAAAAGCTTGGAAAACCAAAAAATGCCAGTAAAAACATGACGTCCGAACAAGACCAAGTGATCGGTGCCAATCCGAAATTTGGAAAAAAAATTGTGCTTCTGTCGACCAAGAAGAAAACACATTTACAACTCATATATAAATTTTAAGAGCCCCCAAGTGACTTGGCCAAAAGGATTTTATGTATGATGATTGTATGTAACGAAGTACTTATATCATATATGTGTTCACCCGAACTTTATACGCGTCTTAACCGACCATCGGCTTCTCCCTCTTTGGTCAAGGACCGAAAAGTGTTATGTACTCCCCCTGTCGAGAATATCGACGGTGTTTCCGATAACCAGGCAATCAGGCCATAAGGCTGTAATAGACAAAGTGCGCTCAGGGAACTTATGCTATATTATCGACGAAGTGTAAGAAGCATCTTCGAAGAAAATAGTACCCCAACCGATACCTGTTGGGGAACGTAGTAATTTCAAAATATTCCTACGCACACGCAAGATCATGGTGATGACATAGCAACGAGAGGGGAGAGTGTTGTCGACGTACCCTCGTAGACTGTAAGCGGAAGCGTTATGACAATGCGGTTGATGTAGTCGTACGTCTTCACGATCCGACCGATCCAAGCACCGAACGTACGGCACCTCCGAGTTCAGCACACGTTCAGCTCGATGACAATCCCCGGGCTCTGATCCAGCAAAGCTTCGGGGATGAGTTCCGTCAGCACGATGGCGTGGTGACGATGATGATGTTCTACCGGCGCAGGGCTTCGCCTAAACTCCGCGACGATATGACCGAGGTGGAATATGGTGGAGGGGGGCACCGCACACGGCTAAGGAACGATCCGTAGATCAACTTGTGTGTCATGGTGTGCCCCCTGCCCCCGTATATAAAGGAGTGGAGGAGGGGGAGGGCCGGCCCTCTCTATAGCAAGCCCTAGGGGAGTCCTACTCCCACCGGGAGTAGGATTCCCCTTTTCCTAGTAGAACTAGGAACCCTTCCATGTAGTAGGAGTAGGAGAGAAGGAAAGGGAAGAGAGAAGGAGAAGGAAGGAAGGAGGCGCCCCCCCTCCCTAGTCCAATTCGGACTAGTCCAAGAGGAGGGGTGTGACCACCCTTTTGGCCCTTTGTCTCCTTTCCCGTATGGCCCATTGAGGCCCAATACGAATTCCCGTAACTCTCCGGTACTCCGAAAAATACCCGAATCACTCGGAACCTTTCCGAACTCCGAATATAGTCGTCCAATATATCGATCTTTACGTCTCGACCATTTCGAGACTCCTCGTCATGTACCCGATCTCATCCGGGACTCCGAACTCCTTCGGTACATCAAAACTCATAAACTCATAATAAAACTGTCATCGAAACCTTAAGCGTGCGGACTCTACGGGTTCGAGAACTATGTAGACATGACCGAGACACGTTTCCGGTCAATAACCAATAGCGGAAACTGGATGCTCATATTGGTTCCTACATATTCTACGAAGATCTTTATCGGTCAAACCGCAGAACAACATACGTTGTTCCCTTTGTCATCGGTATGTTACTTGCCCGAGATTCGATCGTCGGTATCCAATACCTAGTTCAATCTCGTTACTGGCAAGTCTCTTTACTCGTTACGTAATGCATCATTCCGTAACTAACTCATTTAGTTACATTGCTTGCAAGGCTTATAGTGATGTGCATTACCGAGAGGGCCCATAGATACCTCTCCGACAATCGGAGTGACAAAACCTAATCTCGAAATACGCCAACCCAACATGTACCTTCGGAGACACCTGTAGTACTCCTTTATAATCACCTAGTTACGTTGTGATGTTTGGTAGCACCCAAAGTGTTCCTGCGGTAAACAGGAGTTGCATAATCTCATAGTTACAGGAACATGTATAAGTCATGAAGAAAGCAATAGCAACATACTAAACGATGAAGTGCTAGGCTAACGGAATGGGTCATGTCAATCACATCATTCTCCTAATGATATGATCCCGTTAATCAAATGACAACTCATGTCTATGGTTAGGAAACTTAACCATCTTTGATTAACGAGCTAGTCAAGTAGAGGCATACTAGTGACACTATGTTTGTCTATGTATTCACACATGTATTATGTTTCCGGTTAATACAATTCTAGCATGAATAATAAACATTTATCATGAAATAAGGAAATAAATAATAACTTTATTATTGCCTCTAGGGCATATTTCCTTTAGTCTCCCACTTGCACTAGAGTCAATAATCTAGTTCACATCGCCATGTGATTTAACACCAACATTCATATCTGTATATGATTAACACCCACAGTTCACATCGTCATGTGACCAACATCCAAAGGGTTTGCTAGAGTCAATAATCTAGTTCACATCGCTATGTGATAAACACCCAAAGCGTACTAAGGTGTGATCATGATTTGCTCGTGAGAGAAGCTTAGTCAACAGGGTCTGTCATATTCAGAGCCGTATGTATTTTGCAAATATTCTATGTCTACAATGCTCTGCATGGAGCTACTCTAGCTAATTGCTCCCACTATCAATATGTATCCAGATTAAGACTTAGAGTCATCTGGATCAGTGCCAAAACTTGTATCGACGTAACCCTTTACGACGAACCTTTTTGTCACCTCCATAATTGAAAAACATATCCTTATTAGACTAAGGATAATTTTGACCAATGTCCAGTGATCTACTCCTAGATCACTATTGTACTCTCTTGCCAAACCATGGCAGAGTATACAATAGGTCTGGTCCATAGCATGGCATAGTTTTATAGAACCTATGACTGAAGCATAGGGAATGACTTTCATTCACTTTCTATTTTCTGCTGTGGTCAGGATTTGAGTCTTACTCAGTTTCACACCTTGTAAAACAGGCAAGAAACTCTTTCTTTGACTGTTCCATTTTGAACTACTTCAAAATCTTGTCAAGGTATGTACTTATTGAAAAAGCTATCAAGCATCTTGATCTATCTCAATGGATCTTGATGCTCAATATGTAAGCAGCTTCACCGAGGTCTTTCTTTGAAAAAACTCCTTTCAAACACTCCTTTAAGCTTTGCAGAATACTTCTATATTATTTCCGATCAACAATATGTCATTCACATATACTTATCAGAAATGTTGTAGTGCTCCCACTCACTTTCTTGTAAATACAGGCTTCACCGCAAGTCTGTATAAAACTATATGCTTTGATCAACTTATCAAAGCGTATATTCCAACTCTGAGATACTTGCACCAGTCCATAGATGGATTGCTAGAGCTTGCCATTTTGTTAGCACCTTTAGGATTGACATAACCTTCTGGTTGTATCATATACAACTCTTCTTTAATAAATCCATTAAGGAATGTAGTTTTGACATCCATTTGCCAAACTTCATAAAATGTGGCAATTGCTAACATGATTCAGACAGACTTTTAAGCATCGATACGAGTGAGAAAATCTCATTGTATTCAACACCTTGAACTTTGTCAAAACCCTTTTTCGACAAGTCTAGCTTTGTAGATAGTAACACTACTATCAGCATCTGTCTTCCTCTTGAAGATCCATTTATTCTTCATGACTCACCGATCATCGGGCAAGTCAATCAAAGTCCACACTTTGTTCTCATACATGGATCCTATCTCAGATTTCACGGCCTCAAGCCATTTCACGGAAACTGGGCTCATCATCGCTTCCGCATAGTTCGTAGGTTTGTCATGGTCAAGTAACATGATCTCCAGAACAGGATTACCGTACCACTCTGGTGCGGATCTCACTCTGTTTTACCTACAAGGTTTGGTAGTTACTTGATCTGAAGTTACATGATCATCATCACTAGCTTCCTCACTAATTGGTGTAGTAGTCACAGGAACAGATTTCTGTGATGAACTACTTTCCAATAAGGGACCAGGTATAGTTACCTCATCAAGTTCTACTTTCTTCCCACTCACTTCTATCGAGAGAAACTCCTTCTCTAGAAAGGATCCATTATTAGCAACGAATGTTTTGCCTTCGGATGTGTGATAGAAGCTGTACCCAACAGTTTCCTTTGGGTATTATATGAAGACACACTTCTCCGATTTGGGTTCGAGCTTATCAGGTTGAAACTTTTTCACATAAGCATCGCAACCTCAAACTTTAGGAAATGACAACTTTGGTTTCCTGCCAAACCACAGTTCATATTGTGTCGTCTCAACGGATTTAGATGGTGCCCTTTTAATGTGAATGCAGCTGTCTCTAATGCATAACCCCAAAACAATAGTGGTAATCAGTAAGAGACATCATAAATCGCACCATACCCAATAAAGTGCGGTTACGACGTTCGGACACACCATAACATTGGGGTGTTCTAGGTGGCGTGAGCTGTGAAACTATTCCACATTGTTTTAATTGAAGACCAAACTCGTAACTCAAATATTCGTGTCCGCGATCAGATCATAGAAACTTTATTTTCTTGTTACGATGATTATTCCACTTCACTCTGAAATTCTTTGAACCTTTCAACTATTTCAGATTCATGTTTCATCAAGTAGATATACCCATATCTGCTCAAATCATCTTGTGAAGGTCAGAAAATAATGATACCTGCAACGAGCATCAACACTCATTGGATCGCATACATCGTATGTATTATTTCTAATAAGTCAGTAGCTTGTTCCATTGTTCCGGAGAACGGAGTTTTAGTCATCTTGCCCAAAAGGCACGGTTCGCAAGCATCAAATGATTCATAACCAAGTGATTCCAAAAATCCATCTTTATGGAGTTTCTTCATGCGCTTTACACCGATATGACCCAAACGGCAGTGCTACAAATAAGTTGCACTATCATTATTAACTTTGAATCTTTTGGCATCAATATTGTGAATATGTGTATCACTACGATCGAGATCCAACAAACTATGTTCATTGGGTGTATGACCATCGATGGTCTTATTCATGTAAACAGAATAACAATTATTCTCTAACTTTAAATGAATAACCGTGTCGCAATAAACATGATCAAATCATGTTCATGCTCAACGCAAATGCCAAATAACATTTATTTAGGTTTAACACTAATCCCGAAAGTATAGGGAGTGTGCGATGATGATCATATCAATCTTGGAACTACTTCCAACACTCATCGTCACTTCCCCTTCAACTAGTCTCTGTTTATTCTGTAACTCTTGTTTGAAGTTACTAATTTTAGTAGCCGAACAAGTATCAAATACTCAGGGGCTACTATAAACACTAGTAAGGCACACATCAATAACCTGTATATCAAATATACCCTTGTTCACTTTGCCATCCTTCTTATCCACCAAATATTCAGGGCATTTCCGCTTCGGGACCATTTCCTTTGCGATGTAAGCACTCGCTTTCAGGCTTTGGTCCAGCTTTGGTCTTCTTCACGGGAGTGACAACTTGTTTGCCATTCTACTTGAAGTTTCCCTTTCTTTCCCTTTGCCCTTTTCTTGAAACTAGTGGTCTTGTCAATCATCAACACTTGATGCTCTTTCTTGATTTCTACCGCCGTTGATTTCAACATCACGAAGAGCTCGGGAATCGTTTTCGTCATCCCTTGCATACTATAGTTCATCATGAAGTTCTAGTAACTTAGTGATGGTGACTAGAGAATTCTGTCAATCACTATCTTATCTGGAAGATTAACTCACACTTGATTCAAGCGATTGAAGTACCCAGACAATCTGAGCACATGCTCACTAGTTGAGCGATTCTCCTCCATCTTTTAGCTTTAGAACTTGTTGGAGACTTCATATCTCTCAACTCGGGTATTTGCTGGAAATATTAACTTCAACTCCTGGAACATCTCATATGGTCCATGACGTTCAAAACGTCTTTGAAGTCCCGATTCTAAGCCGTTTAAGCATGGTGCACTAAACTATCAAGTAGTCATCCTTTTGAGCTAGCCAAACGTTCATAACGTATGCATCTGCTCCTGCAATAGGTTTGTCACCTAGTGGTGCATTAAGGACATAATTCTTCTGTGCAGCAATGAGGATAAACCTCAGATCACGGATCCATTCCTCATCATTGCTACTAACATCTTTCAACACAATTTTCTCTAGGAACATATCAAAATAAACATATGAAAGCAACAACGCAAGCTATTGATCTACAACATAATTTGCAAAATATTACCAGGACTAAGTTTATGATAAATTTAAGTTCAATTAATCATATTACTTAAGAACTCCCACTTAGATAGACATCCCTCTAGTTCTCTAAGTGATTACGTGATCCATATCAACTACACCATGTCCGATCGTCATGTGAGATGGAGTAGTTTTCAATGGGGAACATCACTATGTTGATCATATCTACTATATGATTCACGCTCGACCTTTCGGTCTCCGTGTTCCGAGGCCATATCTGCATATGCTAGGCTCGTCAAGTTTAACCTAAGTATTCCGCGTGCGCAAAACTGGCTTGCACCCGTTGTAGATGGACGTTGAGCTTATCACACCCGATCATCACGTGGTGTTTGGGCATGACGAACTTTGGCAATGGTGCATACTCAGGGAGAACACTTCTTGATAATTTAGTGAGAGATCATCTTAAAATGCTACCGTCAATCAAAGCAAGATAAGATGCATAAAAGATAAACATCACATGCAATCAATATAAGTGATATGATATGGCCATCATCATCTTGTGCTTGTGATCTCCATCTCCAAAGCACCATCGTGATCACCATCGTCACCAGCGCGACACCTTGATCTCCATCGTAGCATCATTGTCGTTACGCCATCTATTGCTTCTACGACTATTGCTACCGCTTAGTGATAAAGTAAAGCAATTACAGGGCGTTTGCATTTCATACAATAAAGCGACAACCATATGGCTCCTGTCAGTTGCCAATAACTTCGGTTACAAAACATGATCATCTCATACAAAAAATATAGCATCACGTCTTGACCATATCACATCACAACATGCCCTGCAAAAGCTAGTTAGACGTCCTCTACTTTGTTGTTGCAAATTTTACATGGCTGCTATGGGCTGAGCAAGAACCGTTTTTAGCTACGCATCAAAACCACAACGATAGTTCGTCAAGTTAGTGCTGTTTTAACCTTTGCAAGGACCGGGCGTAGACGCACTCGGTTCAACTAAAGTTGGAGAAATAGACACTCGTTAGTCACCTATGTGCAAAACACAGCGGTAAAACCAGTCTCGCGTAAGCGTACGCATAATGTCGGTCCGGGCCGCTTCATCCAACTATACCGCTGAACCAAACAATGACAACCTTGGTAAGCAGTATGACTTGTATCGCCCACAACTCACTTGTGTTCTACTCGTGCATATAACATCAACGCATAAAACCTAGGCTCGGATGCCACTGTTGGGGAACGTAGTAATTTCAAAATTTTCCTACGCACACGCAAGATCATGGTGATGACATAGCAACGAGAGGGGAGAGTGTTGTCCATGTACCCTCGTAGACCGTAAGCGGAAGCGTTATGACAACGCGGTTGATGTAGTCGTACGTCTTCACAATCCGACGGATCCAAGCACCGAACGTACGGCACCTCCGAGTTCATCACACGTTCAGCTCGATGACGATCCCCGGGCTCCGATCCAGCAAAGCTTCGGGGATGAGTTCCGTCAGCACGACGGCGTGGTGACGATGATGATGTTCTACCGGCGCAGGGCTTCGCTTAAACTCCGCGACGATATGACCGAGATGGAATATGGTGGAGGGGGGCACCGCACACGGCTAAGGAACGATTCGTAGATCAACTTGTGTGTCATGGGGTGCCCCCTGCCCCCGTATATAAAGGAGTGGAGGAGGGGGAGGGCCGGCCCTCTCTATGGCAAGCCCTAGGGGAGTCCTACTCCCACCGGGAGTAGGATTCCCCTTTTCCTAGTAGAACTAGGAACCCTTCCATGTAGTAGGAGTAGGAGAGAAGGAAAGGGAAGAGAGAAGGAGAAGAAGGAAGGAGGCGCCCCCCTCCCTAGTCCAATTCGGACAAGTCCAAGGGGAGGGGTGTGACCACCCTTTTGGCCCTTTGTCTCCTTTCCGTATGGCCCATTGAGGCCCAATACGAATTCCCGTAACTCTCCGGTACTCCGAAAAATACCCGAATCACTCGGAACCTTTCCAAACTCTGAATATAGTCGTCCAATATATCGATCTTTACGTCTCGACCATTTCGAGACTCCTCGTCATGTCCACGATCTCATCCGGGACTCCGAACTCCTTTGGTACATCAAAACTCATAAACTCATAATAAAACTGTCATCGAAACCTTAAGCGTGCGGACCCTACGGGTTCGAGAACTATGTAGACATGACCGAGACACGCTTTCGGTCAATAACCAATAGCGGAACCTGGATGCTCATATTGGTTCCTACATATTCTACGAAGATCTTTATCGGTCAAACCGCATAACAACATACGTTGTTCCTTTGTCATCGGTATGTTACTTGCCCGAGATTCGATCGTCGGTATCCAATACCTAGTTCAATATCGCTACGCAACTCTCTTTACTCGTTCGTAATGCATCATTCCGTAACTAACTCATTAGTTACATTGCTTGCAAGGCTTATAGTGATGTGCATTACCGAGAGGGCCCAGAGATACCTCTCCGACAATCGGAGTGACAAAACCTAATCTCGAAATATGCCAACCCAACATGTACCTTCGGAGACACCTGTAGTACTCCTTTATAATCACCCAGTTACGTTGTGATGTTTGGTAGCACCCAAAGTGTTCCTCCGGTAAACGGGAGTTTCATAATCTCATAGTTACAGGAACATGTATAAGTCATGAAGAAAGCAATAGCAACATACTAAACGATCAAGTGCTAGGCTAACGGAATGGGTCATGTCAATCACATCATTCTCCTAATGGTATGATCCCGTTAATCAAATGACAACTCATGTCTATGGTTAGGAAACTTAACCATCTTTGATTAACGAGCTAGTCAAGTAGAGGCATACTAGTGACACTATGTTTGTCTATGTATTCACACATGTATTATGTTTCCGATTAATACAATTCTAGCATGAATAATAAACATTTATCATGAAATAAGGAAATAAATAATAACTTTATTATTGCCTCTAGGGCCTATTTCCTTTAGTCTCCCACTTGCACTAGAGTCAATAATCTAGTTCACATCGCCATGTGATTTAACACCAATATTCATATCTGTATATGATTAACACCCACAGCTCACATCGTCATGTGACCAACATCCAAAGGGTTTACTAGAGTCAATAATCTAGTTCACATCGCCATGTGATAAACACCCAAAGCGTACTATGGTGTGATCATGTTTTGCTCGTGAGAGAAGCTTAGTCAACGGGTCTGTCATATTCAGAGCCGTATGTATTTTGCAAATATTCCATGTCTACAATGCTCTGCATGGAGCTACTCTAGCTAATTGCTCCCACTTTCAGTATGTATCCAGATTAGGACTTAGAGTCATCTGGATCAGTGCCAAAACTTGTATCGACGTAACCCTTTACAACGAACCTTTTTGTCACCTCCATAATCGAGAAACATATCCTTATTCCACTAAGGATAATTTTGACCAATGTCCAGCGATCTACTCCAAGATCACTATTGTACTCTCTTGCCAAACCATGGCAGAGTATACAATAGGTCTGGTCCATAGCATGGCATACTTTTATAGAACCTATGACTGAAGCATAGGGAATGACTTTCATTCTCTTTCTATTTTCTGCTGTGGTCAGGATTTGAGTCTTACTCAATTTCACACCTTGTAACACAGGCAAGAAACTCTTTCTTTGACTGTTCCATTTTGAACTACTTCAAAATCTTGTCAAGGTATGTACTTATTGAAAAAACTTATCAAGCATCTTGATCTATCTCAATGGATCTTGATGCTCAATATGTAAGCAGCTTCACCGAGGTCTTTCTTTGAAAAAACGCGTTTCAAACACTCCTTTATGCTTTGTAGAATAATTCTATATTATTTCCGATCAACAATATGTCATTCACATATACTTATCAGAAATGTTGTAGTGCTCCCACTCACTTTCTTGTAAATACAGGCTTCACCGCAAGTCTGTATAAAACTATATGCTTTGATCAACTTATCAAAGCGTATATTCCAACTCTGAGATGCTTGCACCAGTCCATAGATGGATCGCTGGAGCTTGCCATTTTGTTAGCACCTTTAGGATTGACAAAACCTTCTGGTTGTATCATATACAACTCTTCTTTAATAAATCCATTAAGGAATGTAGTTTTGACATCCATTTGCCAAACTTCATAAAATGTGGCAATTGCTAACACGATTTAGACAGACTTTTAAGCATCGATACGAGTGAGAAAATCCCATTGTATTCAACACCTTGAACTTTGTCAAAAACCTTTTTCGACAAGTCTAGCTTTGTAGATAGTAACACTACTATCAGCATCTGTCTTCCTCTTGAAGATCCATTTATTCTTAATGACTCACCGATCATCGGGCAAGTCAATCAAAGTCCACACTTTGTTCTCATACATGGATCCTATCTCAGATTTCATGGCCTCAAGCCATTTCGCGGAATCTGGGCTCATCATCGCTTCCTCATAATTCATAGGTTTGTCATGGTCAAGTAACATGATCTTCAGAACAGGATTACCGTACCACTCTGGTGCGGATCTCACTCTATTTTACCTACGAGGTTTGGTAGTTACTTGATCTGAAGTTACATGATCATCATCACTAGCTTCCTCACTAATTGGTGTAGTAGTCACAGGAACAGATTTCTGTGATGAACTACTTTCCAATAAGGGACTAGGTACAGTTACCTCATCAAGTTCTACTTTCCTCCCACTCACTTCCTTCGAGAGAAACTTCTTCTCTAGAAAGGATCCATTATTAGCAACGAATGTTTTGCCTTCGGATCTGTGATAGAAGGTGTACCCAACAGTTTCCTTTGGGTATTATATGAAGACGCACTTCTCCGATTTGGGCTCGAGCTTATCAGGTTGAAACTTTTTCACATAAGCATCACAACCTCAAACTTTAAGAAACGCCAACTTTGGTTTCCTGCCAAACCACAGTTCATATTGTGTCGTCTCAACGGATTTAGATGGTGCCCTTTTAATGTGAATGCAGCTGTCTCTAATGCATCACCCCAAAACAATAGTGGTAATTAGTAAGAGACATCATAACTTGGACCATATCCAATAAAGTGCGGTTACGACGTTCGGACACACCATAACGTTGTGGTGTTCCAGGTGGCGTGAGCTGTGAAACTATTCCACATTGTTTTAATTGAAGACCAAACTCGTAACTCAAATATTCGTCTCCGTGATCAGATCATAGAAACTTTATTTTCTTGTTACGATGATTTTTCCACTTCACTCTGAAATTCTTTGAACCTTTCAACTATTTCAGATTCATGTTTCATCAAGTAGATATACCCATATCTGCTCAAATCATCTTGTGAAGGTCACAAAATAATGATACCTGCCATGAGCATCAACACTCATTGGATCGCATACATCGTATGTATTATTTCCAATAAGTCAGTAGCTTGTTCCATTGTTCCGGAGAACGGAGTTTTAGTCATCTTGCCCAAAAGGCACGGTTCGCAAGCATCAAATGATTCATAACCAAGTGATTCCAAAAATCCATCTTTATGGAGTTTCTTCATGCGCTTTACACCGATATGACCCAAACGGCAGTGCCACAAATAAGTTGCACTAACATTATTAACTTTGAATCTTTTGGCATCAATATTGTGAATATGTGTATCACTACGATCGAGATCCAACAAACTATGTTCATTGGGTGTATGACCATCGAAGGTCTTATTCATGTAAATAGAATAACAATTATTCTCTAACTTCAAATGAATAACCGTGTCGCAATAAACATGATCAAATCATGTTCATGCTCAACGCAAATGCCAAATATCATTTATTTAGGTTTAACACTAATCCCGGAAGTATAGGGAGTGTGCGATGATGATCATATCAATCTTGGAACTACTTCCAACACTCATCGTCACTTCCCCTTCAACTAGTCTCTGTTTATTCTCAGAACTCTGTTTGAGTTACTAAACTTAGTAACCGAACAAGTATCAAATACTCAGGGGCTACTATAAACACTAGTAAGGCACACATCAATAACCTATATATCAAATATACCCTTGTTCACTTTGCCATCCTTCTTATCCACCAAATATTCAGGGCATTTCCGCTTCCAGTGACCATTTCCTTTGTAGTGTAAGCACTCAGTTTCAGGCTTTGGTCCAGCTTTGGTCTTCTTCACGGGAGTGACAACTTGTTTGCCATTCTACTTGGAGTTTCGCTTTCTTTCCCTTTGCCCTTTTCTTGAAACTAGTGGTCTTGTCAATCATCAAAACTTGATGCTCTTTCTTGATTTCTACCCTCGTTGATTTCAACATCACGAAGAGCTCGGGAATCGTTTTCGTCATCCCTTGCATACTATAGTTCATCATGAAGTTCTAGTAACTTAGTGATGGTGACTAGAGAATTCTGTCAATCACTATCTTATCTGGAAGATTAACTCCCACTTGATTCAAGCGATTGAAGTACCTGCATAATCTGAGCACATGCTCACTAGTTGAGCGATTCTCCTCCATCTTTTAGCTTTAGAACTTGTTGGAGACTTCATATCTCTCAACTCGGGTATTTGATGGAAATATTAACTTCAACTCCTGGAACATCTCATATGGTCCATGACGTTCAAAATGTCTTTGAAGTCCCGATTCTAAGCCGTTTAAGCATGGTGCACTAAACTATCAAGTAGTCATCCTTTTGAGCTAGCCAAACGTTCATAACGTCTGCATCTGCTCCTGCAATAGGTTTGTCACCTAGCGGTGCATTAAGGACATAATTCTTCTTTGCAGCAATGAGGATAAACCTCAGATCACGGATCCAATCCGCATCATTGCTACTAACATCTTTCAACACAATTTTCTCTAGGAACATATCAAAATAAACATATGAAAGCAACAACGCAAGCTATTGATCTACAATATAATTTGCAAAATACTACCAAGACTAAGTTCATGATAAATTTAAGTTCAAATAATCATATTACTTAAGAACTCCCACTTAGATAGACATCCCTCTAGTTCTCTAAGTGATTACGTGATCCATATCAACTACACCATGACCGATCGTCACGCGAGATGGAGTAGTTTTCAATGGTGAACATCACTATGTTGATCATATCTACTATATGATTCACGCTCGACCTTTCGTTCTCTGTGTTCCGAGGCCATATCTGCATATGCTAGCCTCGTCAAGTTTAACCTGAGTATTCCGCATGTGCAAAACTGGCTTGCACCCGTTGTAGATGGACATTGAGCTTATCACACCCGATCATCACGTGGTGTCTGGGCACGACGAACTTTGGCAACGGTGCATACTTTGGGAGAACACTTCTTGATAATTTAGTGAGAGATCATCTTAAAATGCTACCGTCAATCAAAGCAAGATAAGATGCATAAAAGATAAACATCACATGCAATCAATATAAGTGATATGATATGGCCATCATCATCTTGTGCTTGTGATCTCCATCTCCAAAGCACCATCGTGATCACCATCGTCACCGGCGTGACACCTTGATCTCCATCGTAGCATCGTTGTCGTTACGCCATCTATTGCTTCTACGACTATTGCTACTGCTTAGTGATAAAGTAAAGCAATTACAGGGCGTTTGCATTTCATATAATAAAGCGACAACCATATGGCTCCTGTCAGTTGCCGATAACTTCAGTTACAAACATCATCATCTCATACAAAAAATATAGCATCACGTCTTGACCATATCACATCACATCATGCCCTGCAAAAGCAAGTTAGACGTCCTCTACTTTGTTGTTGCAAATTTTACGTGGCTGCTACGAGCTGAGCAAGAACCGTTCTTAGCTACGCATCAAAACCACAACGATAGTTCGTCAAGTTAGTGCTGCTTTAACCTTCGCAAGGACCGGGCATAGCCACACTCGGTTCAACTAAAGTTGGAGAAACAGACACCCGCTAGTCACCTGTGTGCAAAGCATAGCGGTAAAACCAGTCTCGCGTAAGCGTACGCGTAATGTCGGTCCGGGCCGCTTCATCCAACAATACCGCTGAACCAAAGAATGACATGCTGGTAAGCAGTATGACTTGTATCGCCCACAACTCACTTGTGTTCTATTCATGCATATAACATCAACGCATAAAACCTAGGCTCGGATGCCACTGTTGGGGAACGTAGTAATTTCAAAATTTTCCTACGCACACGCAAGATCATGGTGATGACATAGCAACGAGAGAGGAGAGTGTTTTCCACGTACCCTCGTAGACCGTAAGCGGAAGCGTTATGACAACGCGGTTGATGTAGTCGTACGTCTTCATGATCTGACCGATCCAAGAACCGAACGTACGGCACCTCCGAGTTCAGCACTCGTTCAGCTCGATGACGATCCCCGGGCTCCGATCCAGCAAAGCTTCGGGGATGAGTTCCGTCAGCACGACGGCGTGGTGATGATGATGATGTTCTACCGGCGCAGGGCTTCGTCTAAACTCCGCGACGATATGACCGAGGTGGAATATGGGGGAGAGGGGCACCGCACACGGCTAAGGAACGATCCGTAGATCAACTTGTGTGTCATGGGGTGCCCCCTGCCCCCGTATATAAAGGAGTGGAGGAGGGGGAGGGCCGGCCCTCTCTATGGCGCGCCCTAGGGGAGTCCTACTCCCACCGGGAGTAGGATTCCCCTTTTCCTAGTAGAACTAGGAACCCTTCCATGTAGTAGGAGTAGGAGAGAAGGAAAGGGAAGAGAGAAGGAGAAGGAAGGAAGAGGCGCCCCCCACCCTAGTCCAATTCGGACTAGTCCAAGCGGAGGGGTGCGGCCACCCTTTTGGCCCTTTGTCTCCTTTCCCGTATGGCCCATTGAGGCCCAATACGAATTCCCGTAACTCTCCGGTACTCCAAAAAATACCCGAATCACTCGGAACCTTTCCGAACTCCGAATATAGTCGTCCAATATATCGATCTTTACGTCTCGACCAATTCGAGACTCCTCGTCATGTCCCCGATCTCATCCGGGACTCCGAACTCCTTCGGTACATCAAAACTCATAAACTCATAATAAAACTGTCATCGAAACCTTAAGCGTGCGGACCCTACGGGTTCGAGAACTATGTAGACATGACCGAGACACGTTTCCGGTCAATAACCAATAGCGGAACCTGGATGCTCATATGCTTCCTACATATTCTACGAAGATCTTTATCGGTCAAACCGCATAACAACATACATTGTTCCCTTTGTCATCGGTATGTTACTTGCCCGAGATTTGATCGTCGGTATCCAATACCTAGTTCAATCTCGTTACCGGCAAGTCTCTTTACTCGTTACGTAATGCATCATTCCGTAACTAACTCATTTAGTTACATTGCTTGCAAGGCTTATAGTGATGTGCATTACCGAGAGGGCCCAGAGATACCTCTCCGACAATCGGAGTGAAAAAAACCTAATCTCGAAATACGCCAACCCAACATGTACCTTCGGAGACACCTGTAGTTCTCCTTTATAATCACCCAGTTACGTTGTGATGTTTGGTAGCACCCAAAGTGTTCCTCCGGTAAACGGGAGTTGCATAATCTCATAGTTACAGGAACATGTATAAGTCATGAAGAAAGCAGTAGAACATACTAAACGATCAAGTGCTAGGCTAACGGAATGGGTCATGTCAATCACATCATTCTCCTAATGATATGATCCCGTTAATCAAATGACAACTCATGTCTATGGTTAGGAAACTTAACCATCTTTGATTAACGAGCTAGTCAAGTAGAGGCATACTAGTGACACTATGTTTGTCTATGTATTCACACATGTATTATGTTTCCGGTTAATACAATTCTAGCATGAATAATAAATAATTATCATGAAATAAGGAAATAAATAATAAATTTATTATTGCCTCTAGGGCATATTTCCTTCAATACCTTTCTTCGGTTGCTCATTATTACTATGAGACCTGTGCAATAGATTTTTTGTACTCATGAGTTCCGTTGTGTGCCCACCATTATTGAAAACAGTAAGAGCGCTAGCTTTCCGCTTCACCTAGTCTGAGGTCCGGCTCGGATGACCCTATCGTGACAATCGCAGAGGTGCTCCCTTTACTCCCTAGCCGCACAATCGGGAATGTAGGGGTAAACACAGGAGCAAGGCAACCCAGCTTGCAAATCGCTTAGGTCAATATGGTGCATATTGTGGCGTAATACACGAACAAGGAACGAAGCCGTACAAGTATAATCATATGCAAGAGGAAAAGCTCCATCAAGGGAGCCCCCAAATAAATGGGGTATTTGAATATGTGCGTCACAAACAAAGTTTTGACAAGGAACTTTGTCACAAACAACTTTGTGCCAAAAAGTATAATGCTTGGTCGAACCGAACAAATTTAAAACTGAAAGTTTTTGAGCATGAAAGCAACTTAGCTGGTTAATGTTTTCGGTGTTGATGACGCGATTCGGGCTTGTGGCGGGACGAAGACGCCCATTGAACCGACTAGGTTCGCAGTCCTCGGCATGGCCGAGGTCCCAGCCCCCAGGCCCGAGGTGCAAGGAGTTCGACATTCCGGGGTAGTGACCACGTACCGCGGTCAAAATCGATTACCTGCACACATAAAGTAGTGCGGTCCAGGAAATAATAATAATATATATATAATCCTTGAGTAATTGCTTTACGCAAGAATAATTTATTTAAAGAGATGTGGCCTGGCGCCGAAGCCAATGTCGATGCAGGGCGTCGGCGTGACGCAGTGAAGGCGTGACAAAGCCTGAATTTGCAGGGTGGTCTGGGTTTCGGATGCGGCGTTCGCTGAACTATGTACGGGAACTGACCAAACCACCACACGACCATTTTTAATGTGGCCGCCATTTGATAGACCTGTGTACAGATGATGGAACAAACCAGAGTAATAATTCTTAAGAAAAATAAGCCAAACAAGCAAAAATTGTTAGGATTAATAGCACCTGGTTTATTTGTTGTAGTAGTCCGAAGAAAAGCGATTCCCAAAATTGGGAATCGGTCCGCACACCCATTGCCTGATGGGCGATAAAGTAACAGCATGGTGATGCTGGCAAAGGTTGGCTTGCCGAGGCAAAGCCCCCGGTCCAGCTAACATGACGAAGCTGGTCGGCTGGTGACGCCGAAGTCGCCGGAGTATGTTGATGAAGAAATAGCTAAGTCCCCGGTCTAGCCGAGGTGATGGAGCAGGCCGGTGAGGAGTTGTTGCAGCTGGAGTTTATCCCTCTACATCATGTCATCTTGCTTAATGTGTTACTTTGTTCTTTATGAACTTAATATTCTAGATGCAGGCGGGAGTCGGTCGATGTGTGGAGTAATAGTAGTAGATGCAGGCAGGAGTCGGTCTACTTGTTGCGGACGTGATGCCTATATACATGATCATGCCTAGATAATCTCATAATTATTCGCTTTTCTATCAATTACTCGACAGTAATTTGTTCACCCATCGTAATACTTATGCTATCTTGAGAGAAGCCAGTAGTGAAACCTATGGCCCCCGGGTCTATCTTTTATCATATTTGCTTTCAATCTACTTTTATTTGCATCTTTACTTTTTCATCTATATTATAAAATACCAAAAATATATTTATCTTATCATACTATCTCTATCAGATCTCACTTTCGCAAGTGGTCGTGAAGGGATTGAAAACCCCTTTATTGCGTTGGTTGCGAGTTCTTTGTTTGTTTGTGTAGGTGCATGGGACTTTTGAGGAGCCTCCTACTGGATTGATACCTTGGTTCTCAAAAACGGTGGGAAATGCTTACGCTACTCTGCTGCATCACCCTTTCCTCTTCAAGGAAAACCAACGCAAGCTCAAGACGTAGCAAGAAGGACTTCTGGCGCCGTTGTCAGGGAGGTCTTCGCTCAAGTCAAGACATACCAAGTACCCATCAGAAACTCATCTCCCTCGCATTTACATTATTTGCCATTTGCCTCTCGTTTTCATCTCCCTGCATCACCCTTGCCGTTTTATTTGCCCTCTCTTTCCCAATCTCTCTCTCTCTCTCTTTTTCGCTTGCCTTTTTCCGTTTGCTTGTGTGTTAGATCGTTTACCTTGTCGTCATGGCTAGCTCAGTCTTTATCCTTCGTCTCCTGACTTTGAAGGTCTCCACTTCAAACAAAGACAAGGAGAATATTTAAAAGATTCTTGGTTTAGGATGTTAGAATATTATCGTAGTTGCGCCTTAGAAGGAGATTTCAAGATTTTAATTCGCAATTTTTATGTTGGGTTAACCTCACCCCACAAACAACTCCTTGATTTCACTACAAAAGGGGAATTTATTGAAATTGGTCCTAGTTCCACTTATGAAATTATAGAGGGGATAGTAGGAGTACTTCCCCGACAAAAAGGATCACCCTTCTCTCTTGAAGGAACCCAAATTTTAGAGAAATTACTTGAATTACAAAAACTTGTTGAACCGTTTAAGAATATTGTTGGGATTATCAACCGCATGAATAATTTGATCACACTTTACAATAAGCTGTTGGATGCCTTAGATCAAAGGATGTCTGAGCATGAAGGGAAACGCAAAGAGCCTCCCGGACTTGAGCATAACTCCATTAAAAGTATGAGTGCCAAAGATGGCACTACTTAGATCTATCTTCGCTTTTATGCCTAGCTAGGGGCGTTAAACAAAAGCGCTAGTTGGGAGGCAACCCAATTTTCTTTGTGTTTTTTCTTTTTGTTCCTGTTTAGTAATAAATTTTTCATCTACCTTCTGTTTAGATGTGTTTTTATCTTTTAATTAGTGTTTGTGCCAAGTAGAACCTATAGGATAACCTATGATGATAGTTGATTTGATTCTGCTGAAAAACAGAAACTAGTAAAAAAGTTAATGCGATTGAAGAGATTAATGTTTTGAGTGGAAAGAGTGGATGAACTTATGAAATTATTTGCTAGTAGGAGTGCTACTATTGATCCTAATGATATGACTTTGTCCACTTTGATTGAGGATAATAATGAATCTACGAATGCGAATTTTGTTGGTAGGAACAATTTTGGTAATAATGCGTATAGAGGTAATTTTAATCCTAAGCTATTTCCTATTAATTCCTCTAATAATTATGGTAATTCCTACAAAAATTCTTATGGAAATTATAATAATATGTCCAATGATTTTGAGAATAGTGTTAAAGAATTTACGATTTCACAAAAGAGTTTCAATGCTTTGGATGAAGAAAAATTGCTTAAGATTAATGATTTGGCTAGGAACGTGGATAGAATTTCTCTTGATATTGATTCTTTGAAAATTGGATCTATTCCACCCAACCATGATATCAATGAATATCTAAAGGCTATGAGAATATCTATTAATGAGTGCAAAGAAAGAACGGCTAAGATGCGTGCTAAACGAGATTGGTTTGTAAAAGTGTGTTCTTCTAGTTTCCATGAAAATAATGATGAAGATCTTAAAGTGATTGATGTAACTCCTATTGAATCTTTGTTTTCCAATATAAATCTTGATAAAGGTGGGACTGGTGATGAGTCAACTTTAGTTAAAAGGCATCCCAATGATTCGGAGTTTTTAGATCTTGATGCAAAAATTGATAAAAGTGGGATTGGAGAGGTCAAAACTTTAAATAGCAATGAACCCACTCTTTTCGATTTCAAGGAATTTAATTATGATAATTGTTCTTTAAAAGATTGTATTTCCTTGTTGCAATCCATGTTGAATTTTCCTCATGCTTACAATCAAAACAAAGATTTTACTAAACATATCGTTGATGCTATGATGCAATCTTTTGAAGAAAAGCTTGAATTGGAAGTTTCTATTCCTAGAAAACTTTATGATGAGTGGGAACCTACTATTAAGATTAAGACCAAAGATTATGAGTGCCATGCTTTGTGTGATTTGGGTGCTAGTGTTTCCATGATTCCAAAAACTTTATGTGATGTGTTAGGTTTCCATGAACTTGATGATTGTTCTTTAAATTTGCATCTTGCGGATTTCACTATTAAAAAACCTGTGGGAAGGATTAATGATGTCCTTATTGTTGCAAATAGGAATTATGTGCCTGTTGATTTCATTGTTCTTGATATAGATTGCAATCCTACATGTCCTATTATTCTTGGTAGACCTTTCCTTAAAACTATTGGTGCATTATTGATATGAAAGAAGGAAACATTATATTTCAATTTTCATTAAGGAAGGGCATGGAACAATTTCCTAGAAATAAAATTAAGTTGACATATGAATCTATTATGAGAGCTACTAATGGATTGCATACCGAAGATGACAATACCTAGGTCTATTCGTGTTTTTATGCCTAGCTAAGGGCGTTAAACAATAGCGCTTGTTAGGAGGCAACCCAATTTATTTTTGTTATTTGATTTTTGCTCCTGTTTTGCTTTGAATAATACATCTAGCCTCTGGTTAGATGTGTTTTAATTAGTGTTTGTGCCAAGTAAGACGTTTGGGATGGCTTACGATGATAGTTGTTTTGATCTTGCTGAAAACCAGAAACTTTTGTGCCCAGGAAAATAATTTTCATAATTCACAGAAGTGTGTTTTTGATCTGATTCTTTTGCACAAGATTGGTACACAAATTTCCCAGGCTGTCCTAATTGTTCATAATTTTTGAAGTTACATAAGTATTCAAAGTTTCCAAATTGCTACAGGCTCTTCTGTTTTTGACAGATTCTGTTTTCTATGTGTTGTTTGCTTATTTTGATGAATCTATGGGTAGTATCGGGGGTATGAACCATGGAAAAGTTGGAATATAGTATAGATTACACCAATATAAATAAAGAATGAGTTCACAACAGTATCCAAAGTGGTGATTTATTTTCTTATACTAACGGAGCTTATGAGATTTTCTGTTGAGTTTTGTGTTGTGAAGTTTTCAAGTTTTGGGTAAGGATTTGATGGACTATGGAATAAGGAGTGGCAAGAGCCTAAGCTTGGGTGTGACCAAGGAACCCCAAGGTAATATTAAAGGAAAACCAAGAGCCTAAGCTTGGGGATGCCCCGGAAGGCATCCCCTCTTTCGTCTTCGTCTATCGGTAAATTTACTTGAGGCTATATTTTTATTCACCACATGATATGTGTTTTGCTTGGAGCATCTTGTATGATTTGAGTCTTTGCTTTTTAGTTTGCCACAATCATCCTTGCTGTACACATCTTTTGAGAGGGACACACATGAATCGTGATTTATTAGAATACTCTATGTGCTTCACTTATATCTTTTGAGCTAGGCAATATTGCTCTAGTGCTTCACTTATATATTTTTAGAGCACGACAGTGGTTCTATTTTATAGAAATTGTTGAACTCTCATGCTTCACTTATATTATTTTGAGAGTCTTTTTAAACAGCATGGTAATTTTCTTTTGTTATAAATTTGGTCCTAATATGATAGGCATCCAAGAGGGATATAATAAAAACTTTCATATAAAGTGCATTGAATACTATGAGAAGTTTGATTCCTTATGATTGTTTTGAGATATAAATATGGTGATATTAGAGACACGCTAGTGTGTAATTGTGAATTGGAGAAATACTTGTGTTGAGGTTTGTGATTCCCGTAGCATGCACGTATGGTGAACCGTTATGTAACGAAGTTGGAGCATGAGGTATTTATTGATTGTCTTCCTTATGAGTGGCGGTCGGGGACGAGCGATGGTCTTTTCCTGCCAATCTATCCCCCTAGGAGCATGTGTGTAGTACTTTGTTTTGATGACTAATAGATTTTTGCAATAAGTATGTCAGTTCTTTATGACTAATGTTGAGTCCATGGATTATACGCACTCTCACCCTTCCACCATTGCTAGCCTCTCTAGTACCGCACAACTTTCGCCGGTACCATACACCCACCATATACCTTCCTCAAAACAGCCACCATACTTACTTATTATGGCATTTCCATAGCCATTCCGAGATATATTGCTATGCAACTTTCCATCGTTCCGTTTATTATGACGCACTTCATCATTGTCATATTGCTTTGCATGATCATGTAGTTGACATCGTATTTCTGGCAAAGCCACCTTTCATAATTCTTTCATACATGTCACTCTTGAGTCATTGCACATCCTGGTACACCGCTAGAGGCATTCATATAGAGTCATATTTTTGTTCTAAGTATCGAGTAGTAATTCTTAAGTTGTAAGTAAATAGAAGTGTGATGATCATCATTATTAGAGCATTGTCCCATGCGAGGAAATAAAAAAAGAGAGAGGCCAAAGAAGCCAAACAAAAATAAGGAAAAATGAGATAAGAAGAGAGAAGGTACAATGTTACTATCCTTTTTCCACACTTGTGCTTCAAAGTAGCACCGTGATCTTTATGATAGAGAGTCTCCTATTTGGTCATTTTCATATACTAGTGGGAATTTTTCATTATAGAACTTGACTTGTATATTCCAACGATGGGCTTCCTCAAATCTCCCTAGGTCTTCATGAGCAAACAAGTTGGATTCACACCCACTTAGTTTTACTTTTTGAGATTCATAAACTTATATCTCTAGTGCATCTGTTGCATGGCAATCCGTACTCACTCACATTGATATCTATTGATGGGCATCTCCAAAGCCCATCGATACGCCTAGTTGATGTGAGACTATGTCCCTCCTTTTGTCTTCTACACAACCACCATATTCTATTCCACCTATAGTGCTATGTCCATGGCTCACGCTCATGTATTGCGTGAAAGTTGAAAAGGTTTGAGAACACCAAAAGTATGAAACAATTGCTTGGCTTGTCATCGTGGCTTTGCATGATTTGAATATTTTGTGTGATGAAGATGGAGCATAGCCAGACTATATGATTTTGTAGGGATAACTTTCTTTGGCCATGTTATTTTGAGCAGACATAATTGCCTTGTTAGTATGCTTGAAGTATTATTGTTTTTAAGTCAATATTAAACTTTTGTTTTGAATCTTATGGATCTGAACATTCATGCCATGGTTTTTATGGGATTGTCCCATGCTATTATATTATCTGTTTTGGATGTTTTATATGCATTAATATGCTATTTTATTAAAAATTTGGTATTAACCTATTAACCTAGCCTAGTGCCAGTTTCTGTTTATCCTTGTTTTTGAGCTTCGCAGAAAAGGAATACCAAACGGAATAAAACCTTCGTGATGATTTTTCTTGAACCAGAAGACACCCCGGAGACTTGGAGATGAAGTCAGAAGAGACGCGAGGCAGCAGCAAGGGGGGAGGGCGCGCCCAGGGGAGTAGTGAGGTAGTCCTGGATTAGGGGGTCCTCGGACTGCCGAACTATATACTTATGCCGGACTGTTGGACTATGAAGATACAAGATTGAAGACTTCATTCCGTGTCCGGGTGGGACTCTCCTTTGCGTGGAAGGCAAGCTTGGCAATTCAGATATGTAGATTTCCTTCTCTGTAACCGACTCTGTATAACCCTAACCCCCTCCGTTGTCTATATAAACCGGAGGGTTTAGTCCGTAGGACGATAACAATCATAATCATGGGCTAGCTTCTAGGGTTTAGCCTCTACGATCTCGTGGTAGATCAACTCTTGTAATACTCATATCATCAAGATCAATCAAGCAGGAAGTAGGGTATTACCTTCATCGAGAGGGCCCGAACCTGGGTAAACATTGTGTCCCCCGCCTCCTGTTACCATTAGCCTTAGACGCACAGTTCGGGACCCCCTACCCGAGATCCGCCGGTTTTGACATCGACATTGGTGCTTTCATTGAGAGTTTCACTGTGCCGTCACGGTAAGACTTGATGGCTCTCCTTCAATCATCCATAGCGATGCGATCCAGGGTGAGGTCTTCCTTCCTGGACAGATCTTCGTATTCGGCGGCTTCGCACTGCGAGCAAACTCGCTTGGCCATCTGGAGCAGATCGATAGCTACGCCCCTGGCCATCTTGTCAGGTTTGGGAGTCTGAACTACACTACCGATATCTGCGGAGACTTGATCTTCGACGGATTCGAGCCCATAGCAGGTGCACCGTACAGTCACGATGAGCATGACTTAGATCTGCCATCGGACAACATTCAGGAGATCACACCTGCAGCCGCCCCGGCTCTAAATCCGGAGCAGATCGTGCCATCCGAGGACGGGTGGATGGACCCCGCCACGGAGGCCGCATACTCATTGGCGATAGAGCCGAACACAGACTTCGCCTCCAATGAGGTCTTTGTCATCGGACCCTCGGACTCGTCTCCGGCCATAGGCTCCGAACCGCATGCATCCGTGACTATCGAACCTCATTGGGCGCCGATCATGGACTTTACCTCCGCGGATATTTTTCGGCACTCGCCCTTGGGCGACGTGCTGAACTCGTTAAAATCCCTCTCCCTATCAGGAGACTCTTGGCTGAACTATGTCCGGCTTGAGTGGGAAGCAGACGACGAAGAAATCCATTACCCACCCACCACCCACTTAATAGCCACTGTCGATGACTTAACCGACGTGCTTGATTTCGACTCCGAAGACATCAACGGTATGGACGATGATGCTGGAGAAGAATAGGAACCACCGCCCACAGGGCGCTGGACGGCCACCTCATCATATGATATATATATGGTGGACACACCCAAAGAAAGAAAATGGCGATGAGGCAACGGAGGATAATCCCCTCGAGAAGCAATCTAAGCGCCGGCGTCAGCGGCGCCACTCTAATCCCCGCCATAGCAAGAATAATGATACCGGCACAAGAGACAATAGCACTCCGGATGATCCCAAAGATGAAAACAATCCCGCCCAGCCAATCTAGGAGCAAGCTGGACGAGAGACGAGGTGAGCCTAACGAACAGGCAATGGATGGAGACTCGGAGGATGACAATTACATGCCTCTCTCTGAAGACGAGGTGAGCCTCGGTGATGAAGAACTTATCATGCCAGAGGATACCGTCGAGCAGGAGTGCTTCAAACCCCGTCTTATAGCCACTGGAAAAAGCTTGAAGAAAAAACAGCAGTAGCTTCAAGCTGATCAAGGTCTACTAACTGATAGATGGACTGAAGTCCTGGCAGCCGAGGAATACGGACTCGAGCGCCCAACCAAAAGTTACCCGGAGCGCAGGTTGTTACCTCAATACGAGGAGGGGTCACAAGAGCCTACACTACCAGCGCAGGATGCGGCTAACCGGCCACCTCGTGGCCGAGACAAAGTGGCGTATCAGCCCAAACACCAGCCCGCACCCCGTCGCCAAACAAATAAAAACACGAAGGCCCGGGGCTACACGCATGACCTGCGAGACAAACTGGAAAACAAAGCAGGACAGTTAAGATCGATCTACGGATCATGGGGGCGCGCCACAACACGTGACGATAACCGCCATGCCGGATACACTAAATATAAATACGGCTGGGCCGAAAACAATAGACTAGACTCATCTAAACTGCGTCATGATATAGCCCGGCATAGAGGCGCCGCACACCCCCTATGCTTCATTGACGAAGTAATGGAGCATGAATTCCTAGAAGGGTTTAAGCCCGTGAATATCGAGCCCTACGATGGGACTACAGAACCCGGGGTATGGATAGAAGATTTCCTTCTCCACATTCACATGGCTAGCGGCAATGATCTGCATGCCATCAAGTACCTCCCACTAAAACTCAAAGGACCAGCTCGGCATTGGCTGAATAGTTTGCCAGCAAACTCTATTGGAAGTTGGGAGAACCTGGAAGACGCATTCCTGGATAACTTCCAGGGCACTTATGTGCGGCCACCGGATGCTGATGATTTAAGTCATATAACCCAACAGCCCGGAGAGTCAGCCAGGAAATTCTGGACTCGGTTCCTAACTAAAAAGAACCAAATTGTCGATTGTCCGGATGCCGAAGCCCTAGCGGCCTTTAAGCATAACATCCGCGCACTACTAGGGAAAAGCCTAGCAGCAGCGCGGGTTTGGGCCCTCTCAGTAGCGCGGGTACCGGCGCTACTAATAAGCGCTATGACTAACGATAGCGATGAGCGCCGTATGACACACGCCATCGCTACACATGAATAGCTGCAGCGCTGTTTAGGAAAGGACGCTCTTGGTATTATCTGCAGCGCCGTTTTGGTGTAAGCGCTCTTCGTAAGTCGGCGCCATCGCTAAATCCCCTCGCTACTACTAGTTTTATTAGTTTTTTCCTGTAGATTTGCTTTTTATTTGTTTTGCATTTGAATAGGCTTTATACAATAATCTTTAGCATATCATCCACATACAAATGTAATCATAGCATATACATACAATTAGTCTCATCAAATCATGTCATCATCATAATCATCATCCAACACAAAGTGGTCTCTCGTCATCAATCTCAAAATAGCGATACAAGTCTCGATTACTTGCAAATACATCGTCATCCATCTAAACAATGATATACATGAGAATAGCTATCACTTTGAGTACATGAGTTCAGTATCCCTCTCTCGCATTAGCGTGAACCTAAACTAAGTCTCGCGTGTCGCTCGAAACCGAAAACCGGTACACCTGGGCCTGACACTCCGGCCACTTGTCGTATATATACTCTTGGCGTAGCACTTCTTCGCCATTTATGATCTATGCACCTGCACCGTCACATGAGTCGATGATATGCAACATATATAGTTGAGCAACACAAAGAGACAGACTTGACAAAAATAGAAACAACATATCATAAGCATAAATAACAAAGTTCATCGTACCCAAATGACCTAACTAGAGTGATTTTAAGCTAGTCGAGGAGGACGGTTTAATTACATCACAAATAAAGTTTCACCGTGCATAACTCAAAGTTTTGTCATAAAAGAAACTATGGACTAAGCGGACACATTGTCATATATCGACAATCACTCCATCATGTCGTGCCATCCATCCAAGTCAGGGAGATAGTCATCGAGCTTTGTGAAAGGCTTCATGTCGAGACGCTGAGAGGCTATCCATGTTCGGACGTCTTCCCACGACATTTGTCCTTCTCGCATGGAACATCCCTGTTTTCCGACGACCTCATTCATGATGATTTGGGCAAGTTCGCCTGGATGTTATAGAACTCAGCTCAAGTCGATGATCCTCGATATCTCCTATGTCCTTTGCCCATTGCGAGAATATGGGCATCGCTAGATCTAGGTGCCATGTGAAGGTTACGGTGATCCCGTTGGTACTCCAAAGATGTGGTGTAGGACATAGAATCCATCATTAAGAGAATCGTTCGGTTCTTTGGATGCAGCAGAAGTCGATCTTATGGCTGAAGGCGTGCTGCCGCCTTTTCTTCTTGTCCCTAACCTCTCCACCCCTTGCTTGGTAGTAAAACATAGCACTGCCGAGAACATCTTTGATGTGGGTGTAATCCTTTTGTGAATGTTCTTGACGAGTCCAAGTAAAGAGCGTGGGAGAATCGGGGGTAGAGGATGATGAGGATGGCGCGCCCGCCGCTGTGCAAAATAAGTACACCTCAAATTAATTAGCCTCCACCGTGCAAATGAATTATCGAAATCGAAGGAAGGATAGCAGCGCGGATGACTTACACGGGATGATAAGGCACGAGAATCGCCTCCTTGTCCTTATTGGCGAGCATGAAACTAACGATGTAATCCCTCGCGTATTCATGATGCTGTGCACAGACTCCCAAGAAGGCCTCGTGCATGTAGTACGGGTCAGCGACACAGATATGAGCTATCTGCTCAACCCCAATGATGTAGCTCGTGCAAGGCATAAAGGCGGACAAAAGTAAAATCCAGCTTCTTCACGTTAAACATGTCGAATATGTAATCGAATCGGAGGAAGAACTTATCCGTGGGGAAGCCATTGACGTACGACATTTGCTGCGGAACGTTAACCACGTAGAGTGGGTATCCTGGATCTTCGGCGATGAGGCCTTTCTCTACCCAGCACATCGTCATGAAGTCTCCTTAGATCGCGAATCTGGCCCGTGGCGCTGTTTCGTAGGATTGGTTTACGGGGATATGCCATTTATTTGCATCGGGGATATCTACGGTCCCGGCCGAGGCTGCTTTGGCGGCTGGATCATAGAATCAGCTTTTTGCCTTTCCTCGCTCTCTTCCTAGGCTTCTTTACCACCGGATGGTCGTCAATAACACGTTGAGACGGTAATTCGAGCAACGACTCATGATGCTCAAACCACGAGGCGCCAAGATAGACATACTTGTTCAGCGCCGTCGTCATCCTCATCCTCATCCATGGCGGCGTCATCAGCCTCTAATGGAGCCACCTGCTTAGCCCGTCCGCTATCACCCAACCCGACACCCGGCGCTAATTGGGTAGGTAGGGTGTTGATGTTCATACCTTCTTGAGGCTGCGTGCTCGTGGGTGTGCTCCGGCCGCCTCGAGCGAAGCGCACTCTTTGGCCACAACAGGACCCACCCATTGCAACAATCACCAAGCCGCCGAGGGTCTCGTCATCATCCCCACTAGTATTAGAGGAGGCAAATTCGTGGCCCGGTTTGACACAGCCACGGAAACCTTGAAGACGTTCGGGGATCGACCGGCTGTGGAACAATGGTTCCTTCGGCTCCATTATCGTCCCCTTTCCCACGTCCACCTTCGGTTCGCCGATGGTGTACAATATGGTGCACGTGGTTTCGTCGGCCTGCAAATAAAAGTCTGCGACGTGAGACATCCGAAAGGCAACGAAAATGGGAGATTATACATTTATATTGAAGGGGGCCGGTGTGGAAGATACCGTGAGGGCGTCGAGCTCAGCCAAAGAGGAGGCACCACCGAGCACGTCCGGTCACGGCAGCAGTCAAAGGAGCAGTCTTGGGAGCAGTGCGGAGCAGTGCAGGAGCCGGTCTGGGGAGCAGAGTGCGGGAGCAGTCAAGGGAGCAGTCGCGGGAGCAGGTCGCGGGAGCCGGTCGCGGGAGCATGTGCTGCCAAGAAGTCAGCAAGGGGAAAGTCCTCTGCATTTTTTTTGGATTTTCCCTTGTCCAAGTGTGAACGCCCGTCACCAAGGAAGTAGATATATCTGCAATCGTCTGTTTTGCGGCAGCTATCGCTGTTGTGACTGTCTGAGATGATTTCTTCTCAACCGCAATCTCAACCTTCTTGTCGATGCTTTCTTCAGTTAACCTCCGTCTTTCCTTTTTCTCCTCCGTGGTCTCACAGTAGTACTTCTTCCACGTGGCGCCGTCTCCGACACCGTGCAGCGTCCATCTGACGGTCGAGTATCCACGGTTGTCGTTTCAATATGTTCAACGCCGGTTGAATGGAGTGTCCCACTTGGCCTCGCCAATGCCTCGACGGCGAAGTCGCTTTCGCCGCAATCCGGTGTTGCTCTCTCTACAAAAGGCACAAGGATCGTTTACAAATATGACTAACGTGTGCGGTCGAATTGATCGAAACTAAAATTACCAGCAGTCTCATGAACTCCGTAATGACCGGTGTTGTCTCATAAACCTTCTTGATGGGTCCCAGCGGTGGCGGGCCCTCGGGGCGTCACGCTCTGCGGGGCGGTGAAATCCGCCAAGGGTGCAGGATGCCCGGACTCATGGCTTCGCATCCTCCTTGGCCCATTTGGACCTCTTTCCGCCGTAACCACGGCTTCCGAGGTGGTGGGTCCCAATGTTCCTCTTTGAAGCCCCTTCATGTACTTAGACTTTTCTTTGGCAGCTTCGCCTCGCAAGCCTCCTTGAATATTTGAAACTGCTCTTCCGTGATTGTCGGACTTTCCTTTACAATCTCGGAGTAGGGTTCCCGTCTTTGATCTTTGCTTTCACTCGATTTTTCCAGCGACCAACGCGTTGCTAAACTTGGTCATGGCGTGTTTGTTTATCTTCTTCATTGCGGGTCATTATGCGGATCTTCATAATCCTTCTCATTCCGGCCGGAACAAGAATATCTGGTGAAACTTCTTTAGGAGGAGCTCCTCATATTTTCTATTTTCTTTAGATTCTCATCGTTGATGGTGGCGGTTGTCCGTATGATGCAGCCTATTTGATTGTCGTAGCACGCGTGCTTCCTCGGCGCCTTTGGCTCAAAATTGCCGTTGTCCACCTCCGTGACCACCAGTCTAGTAGTCTGAGTTTGTTAGGAACCCGTTGCCTCTTCGCTTCGGTGCTACACCGGATCCGCTCCCGAGGCAGCACCGGTCTCGGCGTCGGTCTCGATGCGGTCTCAATCTCAGCGTCGGTGTCGATCTCAAGACCGGTCTGCGTATTAGTCTCAGACCGGTCTGCGTGTCGGTCTCGATCCCGATGCGGGCCCAGCAACAACATCTGTTGATCGTCGGTAAAGCTAAAAATTAAATCGCCGCCCGTGAGCGTCGCCGCAATCACGAACCCTGTCCTTCATCGTTGCTAGCCATGTTTCCTATGATTAAATCTAGTCAATTAATTCTAGACCTAATAAAATGAATAATGACATAAAAAGGACTATTGTTTTGCAGAATGTTGACTCCTTCTTGGTGCGGCAAATCCGGGCACTAGATATGTCATAGTTTGTAGCACAAGTCATGCGAAATTCACGGAAATTTCGGCATGACCTTTGCTAAAAAGTGGACAAATCGAGAACCTGAAATTTGCGGAACAGAAATGAATCAACATTCGGCAAAACATAAACCACTCAACATCATTCACTGAAACAACAAAGCCACCACTTGGGCACAATCGAACAACTTCAATGAAAAGATATAACATGACCACTTCAATGAAAAATAAAATTTGCCTAAATTCTTTTCCTTGAAAAATAGTGGTCTTTTGAAAAATCAAAACCTTTGCCAATCTACTTAACCTAGCTTCTTAATCCAACGAACCTAATTAACCTACCTATTTAACCTAGTTAGTTAATCTAGTTTACCTAGATAATTAACCCTAATTAAACTAGTTAGCGCAGCTAGTTCTCTGTCAAAGCCTAAAATAAATTTTGCACTAATTAACATGGATAATTAACCTAATTAAACTAGTTAACCTGACTAGTTCTCTGTCCAAGCCTAACTAAGTTTTTGCACTAACCTAGATAATTAACCTAATTAAACTAGTTAACCTAACTACTTCTCTGTCAATGCCCTAACTAAATTTTTGCCCTAACCTAGATAATTAACCTAATTAAAACTGGCTAACCTATGCATGAGAGAGAGAGAGGGTGGGGCTTCAGATGATGGCTCGGTGGTGGCGGCGGAGGCGGTGTGGCGAGGGAGGCAGGGCGTCTCCGTGACGGCGAGGAAGGTGGCGTCGGCAGGCTGCTCGGTGGCGTTAGCGAGGCAGCAGCTCCGTGGCGTTAGGGCGGCTCGGTGTCGTCGGCAGCGCCGGCTCTGGTCTTGTCGTCGTCGGCGTGAAGTGTGGGGCGACGAATCGGGAGGCGGCGGCGCTGCTGGTGGGTTTGAGGATTTGGGGAAGTGGTGGCGGAAGCGGTTTTTGGCTAAGTCAAACTTAGCGGTAGCCCGTTTATAAAAAAAGCGCTATAGCTAAGTTAGCTATAGCGCTTTCCTCAAAACAGCTGCTGCTATAGCTAATTTCCTATTCTGTTTCTATAGCGGGGTCTAGGGCACGCGCTGCAGCTCGTTAGCTATAGCGCCTCTTACAAACAAACGCTGCTGCTATGCCTTCCTCCGATTTTTCACTTTTTCGTTTATTTTGCTTTACATTTTATTTTTCCTTTCTCCTTTTTCTATTTCTTTCATTTTCATTTAAATTTCTATTTGTTTATCATCTTATTTTATTTCCATTAGTAGTAGCGCCCTTCTCGAAATGCGCTGCTAATCGTGTTCTCAGCGATGGCGCGTTTACATTAAGCTACGCTCTCGCTATGCGTAGCCTAGCATTCTGCCAATGGGAATATTAGTAGTAGCGCTTTTTTTAAAACAGGCGCTATTGCTAAGTTTGTGTCTGTAGCGCGGTTTTTAATAGCTCGCTACTGCTACATAGCACTAGCCAAGTTTTTTGAACCGCGTTGCTGCTAAGATTCTGTGTATAGCCTTTTCCCTAGTAGTGGCGACGAATGGCTTGCCCAACACCTTGGCCAAGAGAAGCCGAAATCTATGGCAGCCCTCACGACACTCATGACCCAATTTTATGCGGGCGAAGATAGCTGGTTGGCTCGTATCAACAGCACCTGAAGCAAACTGGGGGTTTCCATAGCAAGAAGAAACAGCAAGCCCCAACGCAGCAAACATAAGCGGCGGAATAACGGCGACAACACCGAAGACATGGTCGTCAATGCCGGATTCAGTGGCTCCAAGCCAGGTCAACGGAAGAAGCCATTTAAAAGAAACATTCCGGGCGAGTCCAGTCTGGACCGTATACTCGACCATCCATGCCAAATTCATGGCACCCCAGGAATACCAGCCAATCATACTAACAGAGAATGTTGTGTCTTCAAACAAGCCGGCAGGTCAGGTACCGAAAACAAGGAGAAGGGGTCGCAAACGATCACAACAACGAAGAGCCCCGGCCACCGAACACAGGAGGACAAAAGAAATTTCCCTCGCAAATCAAAATGGTGAACATGATAAACGCCACCCATATTCCCAAGCGGGAGCGGATGTGCACTCTCAGGGATGGTGACGCAACTGAGCCAGTCGCCCCAAAATACAACCTATGGTCGTCTGGCCCGATCACCTTTGACCATAAGGATCGCCCGGCCAATGCCAGTCAAGGCAATTCGGCCGCACTAGTCCTGGACCCAATAATTAACGGATTCCACCTCACACGAGTCCTTATGGATGGAGGCAGCAGTCTGAACCTGCTGTATCAGGACACAATGCGTAAGATGGGTATCTACCCTTCAATGATCAAACCCACTAAAACCACATTTAAGGGTGTTATACCAGGTGTGGAGGCCTGTTGTACAGGCTCCATCACTCTGGCGGTATTATTTGGACCATCGGATAATTACCGTGCCGAAGAGTTAATCTTCGACATCGTCCCTTTTCGAAGTAACTATCATGCACTGCTCGGACGAATCGCGTTTGCTCGATTCAATGCGGTGCCACATTATGCCTACCTTAACCTCAAGATGCTCGGTACGCGCGGTGTCATAACAGTTAATGGCAAGGCCAAACGCTCCCTCTGTGCCGAAGAGCAAACCGCCGCCTTCATAGTAGAAGCAACGAGGGGCATCTTTCAATCGAACCCTGAGTCAACGCCCAAGCTTCCAGACACCATCAAAGGAGTCCGAACTACTTTGCGGCAGGATAGCCGGCTCGTCAAGAGCTTAATTAAAACACTCCGGCAGTAAACGGAGAAAAAGCTAGGCCACACAATGCGGCTTAACCGCTCCTTGGCACACAAACATATTTAAATTTTCTATGCAGGTCCACTTTTGTGTAGGACAGGACTGGCGACATGGAGATCAAACCCATGAACGGACAAACATACCAAGAAGGGAAACAACTCGAACGCATAAGGGAATCCTCGATGACAATCCGATTACAATCCGTATCCGCACACAGCCTACCCCCGCCTAGTCTCAGCAGGTTCCGAAGTCATATTCCTTTTTTATCACATTACCTATACTCATACGCGTGGATGTGTTATTCAATTACAACATGTAGCTTTATATGACCCTTATCTGTTGTTGTTTCTTATGGACACTCTTTGTTAAATGGCCTCCGTACACCGCGATATGCCTTAATATGCCAGGGGCCTCGTTGTACCCATAATACGGCAATAAAGTCCGAATACCTTCATAGTCGTCCAGCACCCCGAACTTATAGCATTATATGCATCAGCTCCGAATCATGTCTTGGGTCAATAGTTGGGTTGCCCGGCTCCTGTGCTTGCTACCCTCCGTTCCACTATATCGGCTAGGGCAGTAAAGGGAGAACTACTGCGATTGTGTCCCGGTTCTTCCGGACGAGCACCTCAGTAGAGAAAGCCGAAAACTGACTATCATGATACGGTGAGAGCTGGTCAGCTGTTCGAGAGGTTGAAAAATCTTTAAGGATTTCTTCCACATTATGCGATAACTAATGCAGCGTGCGATGGGTCGGCTTTTCTTCCGATCAGGTGCGTATAGAGACCCTAGTGCAGTCTTCTGAACACCAGGGGCTGCGCCTACCTTTCTTTTGTCAAACTCCTATGGCTAAGTGAGAGTGATAAAGCCTTATAGTCCGATTGCCTGGTTCGTTGCGCTGAACACCTCCAAGGACCCAAAATTGGGGTAAAGAGTGCTCAGGTTTATCCCGAACACCCCCGTACTTCCTACATGGGGGAAGAAGCCAACGACTGGCCAACTCTCAAGATTAATATATAAAATGGCCGCACAGGAGGAAAAACTTTCAAATAACGGGCAATAAATAATAGAAATGACCTTGTTTAACTCTACAACAACATGACTGTATTCATGGAAATATAATGTCCTTGGTGCATTGCTCCGCCACAAGGAGGGATCCTTTAAGGACACTATCATATTATAACTCGGGCTTGCCGTACTCCTTCCCCTCTGGCGGTTCTTCGGTCAACAGCTTTTCAGCATCATCTTCGCCCAGTGCACCTTCGCGCGGGCGAAGGCCATTCGCACACCCTCCATACAGACCGACCGCTTGATGACTTCAAGTCGAGGGAAGGCACTCACAAGCCGCTTTACGAGCCCAAAGTAACTATTGGGAATCGGATCGGCAGGCCATAGCCGGATAACTAAATCCTTCATGGCTAGTTCGGCCGCCTTACGCAGTTCGACTAGCTGTTTCAGTTGATCGGCAAAGGGCACTGGATATTCCGGCGCCGGATACTGCAACCAGAAGAGCTTCACCGCAGTGCTCCTTTCTTCGGCTCGATAGAATTGTGAGGCATCAGATATGCTGCGTGGAAGCTCCACAAATACCTCTGGAGAAATCCGAATTCAAATTAGCAACATGATTTTCTCCTCAAATAATTGCTTTATATAGAAAAAGCCTTACCCGTCGCGATCTTCCTCGCCTCCTGGATATCCTGCAGGGCACCTTGGGCTTCCCCCCGGGCATCGCGTGCGGCCTGACGAGCCTTGGTGAGTTCGGATTCTTTCTCCGTTAAACTCTACTCCAATGTCTCGCATTTCTTCACAGCCTCTTGGAGCTCTTGCTCAGCTTCCATAACCCTGGCCTCGTGCTTCTCACAAAGAGCATGCTCTGCGGCTGCCTTTTTCTCGGCCTCGGCCACAGCCTTCTTAAGAGCCTTGACTTCGATTATTGCCCCTAGAGCACACCATGAACATATTTTTATCATACTAAATTCTTCAATCGCGCTGAACGTGAGCAAGGTTTTTTACATACCTTGGTTATCCTCCAACTGCTTCTGTACCCGGCCGAGTTCTTCTTCGGCCCGCTCCAGGCTCTGCTTTAGTCCGGAGACTTCCGCAGTATGAGAGGTGGTAGTCGCTACAGACGCCTGCTTATAGAAAACGAGGGAGAGGTGCCACAAGGTGAGTCTCCTGCAAACATGTACTTGATCCTCTGTCCGGTTCTTTCTTTCAAACACCGAACAGTGTATCAGGGGCTACTACCTATATTGTAACACTCTTTGAAACCTCACAGCATACCTCAAAGCCCGTTATAAGTCTCATGCAAGCTTCATTCAGCCCGCTCTCAGCGGACTGAATCTTCTCAATCACCACACCCATAACGGCATGGTGTTCTTCAACAATGGAGGCATTCTTCAGCACCGCCGATAAGGTATCCGGCACCCCTGGTTGGGCAGAGGTTGCTAGTGGAACATGCGCACCCCCTCCTATCGAGGGAGGCTGCCTGCCTGATTCCAGAGCCGTATTGGTCTCTGGAATTGTGTCTGGCTGGGGGCCGAATTCGAGATAGCCCCCGCCGTCGATGTCCATGGGAGACTTTTCTCCCGTGTGTCCGGCCATCGAGTTTTCACCCCCTCCTCGGTGCGGGACCTCGCCAGACTGCAAAAAAGTGTGGCTCAATGATTAAAACATCATACAATAGTGAGTCTGGATGCGCAAGTGTGTTCGGATTTTATATACTCACGAATTCACCATTGGCTGGACCCATGGATCCCACTCCGGGCTGCTATTGGTAGCAATGGCGGATTCCTCCGGGAGGAGAGTTCTTCCCTTCTTAGGTGACTCGGCCTCAAAGTGTGTGGAGGCCGTCCTTTTCTTTCCACCCCCCGCTGGGGAGGATTGGTTTTCCTACTCTTCCTTGTCCTCCTTGGAGGAAGAGCGGGTATCAGAGTCTTCGGATATTATGACCGAAGTGCCGCGGCGACGAAGGCCGCCCCGGGTCGCTTTGGCCTCCTTCTCAGCTTTCTTCTTTGGCACCTTATAAGGCGCCGGGACTAGCATCTTCGTCAGAAGTGGGCCGGCTGGTTCTTCTGGCAGTGGGGCCGGACAGTAGATCCTCCCCGCCTTCTTCGTCCAGCCCTAGGAGAGTTGTAGAAAAACACATTAAACATTTCCCTTGGATTATGCAAATAAAACGTATGACTTGCCAACGTACAATGACTTATCGAACTTGCAGGGCGGGACAGTTGATACCCGCGATCCTAGGCTGAGTCCGGCCATGATTTGCCGGACTTAAAGAGAACCTTCCAGATGTCTTTGTGCGATGGGCCAAAGAACCCTAGTAGGGTCTGGTGCTTGGCCGGGTCGAATTCCCATAAATTTCTTGACAGGGGAGAATCCGGCGAACTAACATCACTTGGACTACATTGACAAGTTTGATATTCTTGTCTTCCATATCCTTGACACACGTCTGGAGCACCGGCAACTCGTCGGGCCACTACCAGTTCAGGCCCTTCTTGGGCCAGGACGTGAGCCACGGGGGAGCTCCGGATCGGAATTCGGGAGCTGCGGCCCATTTCGTGTCGCGTGGCTCAGTGACATAGAACCACTGCTGTTGCCACCCTTTGACAGAATCATTGAAAGTACCTGATGGCCATGCGACGTTGGGCATCTTGCTCACCTTGGCACCTCCGCACTCGGCGTGCTCGCCGCTCACTACCTTGGACTTCACATTAAAAATCTTCAGCCATAAGCCGAAGTGTGGCGAGATGCGGAGAAAGGCCTCGCACACGACGATGAATGTCGAGATGTTGAGGAAGGAGTTAGGGGAAAGATCATGAAAATCGATCCCGTAGTAATACATGATGCCGCGAACGAATGGGTGGAGGGGAAACCCTAGCCCGCGGACGAAGTGAGGGAGGAAAACAACCCTCTCGTGGGGTTCCAGAGTAGGGACGATCTGTCCTACCGTCGGGAGACGATGGCTAATTTTCTTGGCCAGATACCCGGCCTCCAGAAGCTTTTTGCTATCCTTCTCCCGGACGGTAGAGGACATCCACTTGCCTCCTGCTCCGGATCCAGACATTTTCGGAGGGCATTTTTGGGTGGAGAAGACAAACGCTTGGGCGCTGGAGCTTGAGTGAGAGAGAATGGATGAGCAGAGGAAGGAGAAGGTGTGGGTGCAAAAGGGGAGTCCTTATCTACTTATAAAGGCAGCAGGAATCCTGGGCCTCCCCACTTGCCCCGTAAACTCGCTTATTCCCCAAGCGCCGCGTTAATGGCGCGGTTGGGTTACCCACACCCGTATTGATGAGAATCCCGCGATAAGGGGACACGATCTTTGCTTTGACAGGGCGTGCCAATAAAACTGCCTCGCAATACGTGCAGTAGCAGGTTGAGAAAAACGGTTCACATAATGACCGGGCGGCGACGTGATGTCATGCTATGAGAAATTGTCAGCAGATTAGATTGGTGAAAAATTGTGCTCTCTATGGTGGTATGTGGAATTTGTTTTGCAGAGCCGGACACGATTCATGTGTTCAAAATCTATATTGGAGTATTCGGAGAAGGAACCCGCCTTACAATGCCGAAGATAATCTGCGCGCCAGACTCATCGTCATTGAAGCTTGGTTCAGGGGCTACTGAGGGAGTCCTGGATTAGGGGTCCTCGGACAGCCAGACTATATACTTATGCCAGACTCTTGGACTATGAAGATACAGATTGAAGACATTGTTCCGTGTCCGGGTGGGACTCTCCTTTGCGTGGAAGGAAAGCTTGGCAATTCAGATATGTAGATTTCGTTCTCTGTAACTAACTCTGTGCAACCCTAACCCCCTCCGGTGTCTATATAAACCGGAGGGTTTAGTCCATAGGACAACAACAATCAAAATGATAGGCTAGCTTCTAGGGTTTAGCCTCTACGATCTCGTGGTAGATCAACTCTTGTAATACTCATATCAACAAGATCAATCAAGCAGGAAGTAGGGTATTACCTCCATCGAGACGGCCCGAACCTGGGTAAACATTGTGTCCCCCGCCTCCTGTTACCATTAGCCTTAGACGCACAGTTCGGGACCCCCTACCCGAGATCCGCCGGTTTTGACACCGACAAGTAGAGTGCGTCCCCTGCCTTTCCGCCTCCTCGGGACTCCTCTGACCTAACCCTTGGCCCTATTTATTCACATATATCCCCAAACCACTAGAGGCATCCATGAAAACACTTTTCCACCGCCGCAACCTTCTGTACCCGTGAGATCCCATCTAGGGGCCTTTTTCGGCATCTTGCCAGAGGGGGATTTGATCATGGAGGGCTTCTACATCAACTCTATTGCCCTTCTGATGAAGCGTGAGTAGAGATAATTGTCAACAATAATAATTCATGATCCAATATATTTGGCTGCTCATATGTGCCTAGATCTTTCCCCGCCACATGATGCTTGCCAACTAGAGAATAGTTGAACTTTAAATGAGAATTCATACTATTCAGGTCTAAGTATCTTATTAAAACAACAAGAAAAACAAAATAAAATGCTTTCCAACAATAGCACACATCATGTGAAGAAGCAAAAACTTAGGCTCAGCCGAGGCTAACCAATAATTGTTGAAGAAGAAAGGTGGGATGCCTACCGGGGCATCCCCAAGCTTAGATGCTTGAGACTTATTGAAATATTAGCTTGGGAAGCCTTGGGCATCCCCAATCTTGAGCTTTTATGTCGCTTAATTCCTTTGATATCACGGTTTCCCTAAATCTCGAAAACTTCATCCACACAAAACTCAACAAGAACTCGTGAGATAAGTTAGTATAAATCAATGCAACAACCTTATCATTCTCTACTGTAGCAAATCACTGAAATTATTATTTAACATTGCATACTAAATGCCTCTGCATATTAAATACTGCTATCCTCAAACAGAATCATTAAACAACCAAACATATGCAAACAATGGAAACATAACAGCAATCTGTCTAAATAGGACAGTCTGTAAAGAATGCAAGAAGATTCATACTTCCCTAACATTAAAAATTCTAAAAATTTACCAAACTTTAGGAAATTTATCATATCTTATTGTGAAAAAAAATTAACATATTATCACATTCTGACTTTTTAGGGGAATTTTTGCAATAGCGATAAACTTTATGTTTTCAAACAGCAACATATAGACTTGCAAAATAAGCATGGTAAAGGCTATCATTGACATTTTTATTGAAGTAAAAGTAGTAAAACATTACTCTAAATATCAGAAAGAAAATCTCCACAAAATAAAATGACGCTCAAAGCAAAAATTATATCATGTGACGAATGAAAATATAGCTCCAAGTGAGGTTACCGATAATGTTGGAGATGAAAGAGGGGATGCCTTCCGGGGCATTCCCAAGCTTAGTTGCTTGGGTCTTCCTTGAATATTACCTTGGGGTGCCTTGGGCATACCCAAGCTTAGTGTCTTGCCACTCCTTATTCTCCTCATATCGACATCTCACCCAAAACTTGAAAGCTTCGATCACACAAAACTTAACAAAACCTTCGTGAGATGGGTTAGTATGATAAAACAAATCATTCACTTTGGGTATTGTCAAAGACAAGATTCATAATTGTTCTCACACAATGCCTATTGTACCATATCATTTCTACAGTTTATATTAACCAATATAAGCCATATAAACTAAAAGACTAGCAAACTATGCATTAAAAACAGAAGTTGCCAAAAATAGAACAATTAGTAATGATCTGGACAATGACCATACTTCTGCAACTCTAAAAATTCTGAAACTTTAGGACAACGTAGAATTTTTTTATATCAATCACGTGTAAATTTTTTCAAAAGATAAGCATGCTCTAGTAATTTATAGAATTATCTGCACTAGACGCAAAACTTTCTGTTTTTCACAGAATCAAGTCAACTATCATCCACACTATCCCAAAGGCTTTACTTGGCACTTTATTGAAACAAAAGCTATGAAACATGATTACTACAGTATCTTAATGATGTGAACACATAAAACAGTAGGGGAAAATGTTGGGTTGTCTCCCAACAAGCGCTTTTCTTTAATGCCTTTTAGCTATGCATGATGATTTCAATGATGTTCGCATAAAAGATATGAATTGAAACATGCAAGAGAGCATCATGAATCACATGGAAAGAACATTTAAGCCTAAAACACTTCCTATGCATAAGGATTTTGTGATAAAACAATTTATTAGAGCAAGAATCAACTAGCATAGGAAGGCAAAATAAGCAATACTTCAAAACTTTCAACATAAAGAGAGGAAACTTGATATTATTGAAATATGTAGAAGCATATGTTCCTCTCACATAATAATTTTCAATAGCATCATGAATGAATTAAACAATTTAGCTATCACATAAATCATTGCTTTCATGATGCATAAGCATAGAAATTTTAACACTCTCAACATAAGCAAATTTATTCTCATGAATAGTGGTGGGAGCAAACTCAATAAAATAACTACCATGTGATACTTGATTGGCATGATAAATTTGAGCACTAAAATCATGATGACAAGTTTCACAGTTCTCATTATTCTCAATATTATACATGTATCATCATAATCATCATAAATAGGAGGCATGCTACCATTATAACAAATTTGCACATCAAATCTTGGGGGACTAAAAATATCATCTTCATCAAACATATTATCCCCAAGCTTATGGCTTTGCATATCATTAGCTTCATGGATATTCATAGAATTCATACTAACAACATTGCAATCATGCTCATCATTCAAATATTTTATGCAAACATTTTGTTGAATTCTTCTTCTATCAATTCAGCACAATTTTCCGCTCCATCATTTTCACGAAAGACATTGTAAAGACGAATAATATGAGGCAACCTCAATTCAATTTTTTGTAGTTTTCTTTTGTTAACCAAACTAGTGATAAAACAAGAAACAAAAAGATTTAGTTGCAGGATGTAAAGATATACCTTCAAGCACTCACCTCCCCGGCAACGGCGCCAGAAAAGAGCTTGATGTCTACTACACAACTTGTTCTTCTAGACTCGTGTTGGGCCTCCAAGCGCAGAGTTTTGTAGGACAGTAGCAAATTTCCCTCAAGTGGATGACCTGAGGTTTATCAATCCGTGGGAGGTGTAAGATGAAGCTAGTCTCTCTCAAGTAACCCTGCAACCAAATAACAAAGAGTCTCTTGAGTCCCCAACAGACCAAATCTAATGGTAAATTGTATAGGTGCACTAGTTCGGCAAAGAGATGGTGATACAAGTTTAATATGGATAGTAGATATTGATTTTTGTAATAGGAACAATAAAAAACAGCAAGGTGGAAAGTAATAAAATGAAGCACAAACAGTATTGTAATGCTTGAAAACAAGGCCTAGGGTCCGTACTTTCGCGAGTGCAATCTCTCAACAATACTAATATAATTGGATCACATAACCATCCCTCAACGTGTGATGAATAATCACTCCAAAGTTCCTATCTAGCGGAGAACATAAGAAGAAATTGTTTGTAGGGTACGAAACCACCTCAAAGTTACTCTTTCCGGTCGATCTATCAAGAGTTTGTACTAAAATAACATCAAGTTATCCTTTCTGATCGATCTATCAAGAGTTCATACTAAAATAACACCATATGATACACATCAACCAACTCTAATGTCACCTAGGTACTCCAATGTCACCGCGAGTATCCGTAAGTTAATTATACGATATGCATCAAACATTTAAGATTCATAATAGTCAATCCAACACAAAGAACCTCAAAGAGTGCCCCAAGATTTCAACCGGGGAATCAAAGACGAGAACGTGCGTCAACCCCTATGCATAGACTACCCCCAATGTCACCTCAGGAATCCGCGAGTTGAGTGCCAAAACACATATCAAATGAATCAATATCATACCCCATTGTCACCATGGTTATTCATAGCAAGACATACATCAAGTGTTCTCAAACCCATAAAAGTATTCAATCCAATGAAACGAAACCTCAAAGGGAAAACTCAATTGACAACAAGATAGAGAGGGAAAACACCATATGATCCAACTATATTAACAAAGCCCACGATACATCAAGATCGTTCCATCTCAAGACCACAAGAGAGAGATTAAACACATAGCTAATGGTACAAACCCTCAACCCCGAGGGTGGACTACTCCCTCCTCATCATGGTGGCCGCCAGGATGATGAAGATGGCCACTGGTGATGATTTCCCCCTCCGGCGGGGTGCCGGAGAAGGGCTCTAGATTGGATCTTGTGGTTCTGGAAGTAGCGGCGGTTGGAACAAAATTTTGTCGACTCCCCTAGGGTTTTTGGAATATTTGTGAATTTATCGGGCAAAGAGGCGGTGTGCGAGGCCACCGAGGTGGGCAGAACCCACCTGGGCGCACCTAGGCCTCCAGGCGTGCCCTGCAGGGTTGTGCCCCCCCTCGGGGCCCCCCTCTGGCACTTCTTTGGCCCACTAGATGTCTTCTGGTCCAAAAAAAATCTCCAAAAAGTTTCGCTGCGTTTGGACTCCCTTTGGTATTGACTTTCTGCGAAGTAAAAAAACAAGCAAAAACAGCAACTGGCACTGGGTACTATGTAAATAGGTTAGTCCCAAAAAATGATATGAAGTTGCTATAAAATGTTTGTAAAACATCCAAGAATGATAATATAACAGCATGAATACTTCGCAAATTATAGATACGTTGGAGACGTATCAGGCGCGTGTAAGCTCATCGTTCTCTCTCTTGGGCTTGAACGCCCCCATTCGAGCTTCTTCTATTGCAACAAGTAAAGCGTCAGAGGCTGCTTTAAGACATGCCCGCTCCATAATCTCCCCTGTCTTTGGGTCCAACTTTCCCCCATGTGCATAAAACCAAGACCTGCACCTATCTAGCGAACCCAATGTTTTTTGAGTGACCCCTGCAGCAATCATCTGTTCCTCAGATCGATCCCACTTAGGCCGGCCGACCTGGTAGCCACCTGGCCCCAGAACATGGTGGTGCTTTTTTCGCAGCATTAATCTTGTTTTTTCCTCGACCGTTCCTTAGCTGCTTCCGATTCCTTGAACTTCATGAAAGAGTCCCAGTGATCTTCTGCCTTCTCCGGTGGTCCAGTGAATCCTGGAGTCTGCTTTCCTCCTTGATGTCTACTACACAACTTGTTCTTGTAGACTCATGTTGGGCCTCCAAGTGTAGTTTTGCAAGAAAGTAGCAAAGTTCCCTCAAGTGGATGATCTAAGGTTTAACAATCCGTGGGAGGCGCAGGATGAAATGGTCTCTCTCAAACAACCCTGCAACCAAATAATAAAAAGTCTCTTGTGTCCCCAACACATCCAATACAATGGAAAATTGTATAGGTGCACTAGTTTGGCGAAGAGATGGTGATAAAAGTGTAATATTGATAGTAGATAATAATTTTTGTAATAGGAACAAAATAAAAATAGCAAGGTAGCGAGTAACAAAAGTGAGCACAAACGGTATTGCAATGCTTGAAAATGAGGCCTAGGGTCCGTACTTTTGCTAGTGCAATCTCTCAACAATGATAATATAATTGGATCACATAACCATCCCTCAACGTGCGATGAAGAATCACTCCAAGTTCCTATCTAGTGGATAACATAAGAAGGAATTGTTTATAGCTATTCTTTCCGATCGATCTATCCAAGAGTTCGTACTAAAATAGCACTGATTTATTCTTTCCAATCGATCTATCAAGAGTTTGTACTAAAATAACACAAGTAATTCTTTCCTATTGATCTATCAAGAGTTCGTACTAAAATAACACCAAAACAAATTCAGATTCATAATACTCAATCCAACAAAAATAACCTTAGAGAGTGCCCCAAGATTTCTATGGAAAAAACAAAGGCGAGAACGCGCATCAACCCCTATGCATAGATTACCCCAATGCCACCTCGGGAATCCATGAATTGAGTGCCAAAACACATATTAAGTGAATCAATATGATATATACCCCATTGTCACCACGGGTATTCATAGCAAGACACACATCAAGTGTTCTCAAATCCATAAAAGTATTCAATCTGATAAAACGAAATCTCAAAGGGAAAACTCAATTCACAACAAGATAGAGAGGGGAAAACACCATATGATCCAACTATATTAACAAAGCCCGCAATACATCAAGATCGTGACATCTCAAGAACACGAGAGAGAGAGAGAGAGATTAAACACATAGCTACTGGTACAAACCCTCAGCCCCGAGGGTGGACTACTCCCTCCTCATCATGGTGGCCGCCGGGATGATGAAGATGGCCACCGGTGCTGATTTCCCCCTCCGGCAGGGTGCTGAAATAGGGTCTAGATTAGTTTTTTGTGGCTACAAAGGCTTGCGGTGGCGGAACTTATGATCTAGGGTTATTTCTGATGGTTTCTCTATTTATATGATTTGTTTGCATGGGTTTCATGCGAAGATGGGCCTCGAGGTGAGCACAACCCACCGAGGAAAGCCCGGGCCCTCTGGCGCGCCATGGTGGGTTGTGCCCTCCTTGTGGCTCTTCTGGCCCTCACACGAAGCTTCGGGGGTCTCTTTTGTTTGAAAAAATCATCAAAATGTTTCAGCCCATTCCGAGAACTTTTATTTCTGCACAAAAAACAACACCATTGTAGTTCTACTAAAAACAGCGTCATTCCGGGTTAGTTCCATGCAAATCATACCAAAACCATATAAAATTGTTGTAAACATGGCATGAATACTTCATAAATTATAGATATGTTGGAGACGTATCACTCCTGCGACATAGTCAGCCCATAATATTTTCTTGTGGTTGCAAGATTGTGTGGCCATCTTCTTAAGAGCACTCTTCTTGACTTCCTCTTGTTGTGCATCTGTGAAATGATCTGGTAGGGTGAGATGTGACATGACTGATTCCCAAAGCAAATCTTTTGCTCTGTTGGAGACAACACTAACTCCTCGATCTCCCTTTGCTAGCTTCCTCCATTCTTGAAGGGAGATCGGGATTTGGTCCCTCACAATAACTCTGCACTAACGTTTAAATTTGTCTGCATTCGCTTTAGGAGCAAGCGGTTCGCTGCATGGTTTGACCGCATCGATGTTGTCCTTTATGCCAGGCGGCAATCTTTTGGCCGGGCCTCGTACTGCCCTGCATGTAGAAGATTTGCTTGATCCCGAGGGCTAAAAGAAGAAAGGTCGTTTATATATATATATATATATATATATATATATATATATATATGTGTGTGTGTGTGTGTGTGTGTGTGTGTGTGTGTGTGTGTGTGTGTGTGTCTGTGTGTGTGTGTTTGTGTGTGAATTAATACATGTAATGATCACCAGAGGCCTTATATATACCTCGCCGGTCTTTGTTAATTGAAGATCATTTCCTTCGCCGTCATTGTCTATGTGGCCTTCGTCTGTTTGTTCCTACAGAAATAATCTCTCACCGGAATTGTTCAGATGTTGTGAGCCGTCATCTTCGAATTCAGGTTCACCCTCAGCTGGGTTTCGAATCATGCCGAACAAGATCTCATTTTGATCATCGTCGTCTCTGCCGCTAGCGTCCATAGCTTAACTAATCCAAAAGAAAGATAAAATAATTTAGTATTCAAATTAGAATGCATGTCGAATAATATCACTAATACATGCATCATCAAATATTATCGAATATAATCTCGAATACATCTCGAATATTATCAATAATACATCTCGAATAATCCAGCTAATGCATCATCAAATATTATCGAATATAATCTCGAATACATCTCGAGTATTATCACTAATACATCTCGAATATTATCATATAACATCACTAGCTATACAGAGTGAATATTATCGAATAATCTAGTTCACTCGCGGTTCCTGAGGCGCGGGCGGTGGACACCCAAAGAGAAGGAATCATCACAGGATCATAGCTCGGATGAGATCCCTGAAGAACCTACTAGGTATTGGAGAACCTGACGTCCAGCGCAACCATGTAGCAACGGACGTGCTCGTCCTCCTCCCTGACATGGCGACATACAACCTCCTCGGGGGTCGGCTGCCTCCGCACCGGAAGTGGCCCACGCGACCGCCACCAAAGAAACTCCAGGTCGATGAAGGGAGCCCGGTTCCTCACCAATTTGCGTTCCCCGAAAGGTAGCACCTCCCAGTGCCAGCCCGGCGGAGCCCAGTCCCGGACATGGTGCCTCTCAAGCAGGTTGTTGCCACCGAGTAGACGACAAGGATGTGGGCCGGGCATCGTCGACGCCAAAAATGTTTCTATGCAAATTTAACATTTTTTAAATGGCTGATTATGATTTTTGTAATTCTTGTTCACTTAATTTTGCAAATACATGACAAACTTTTACAATATGAAGATATTAACATTAAAATAATTTTAATACATGATCAACTTTTTTATGCAACTTTTTTCTATACTAATACATATGGTCAATTTTTTCCTATGCAACTTTTTTCTATGCAATTTTTTTTATACTATACATATATATATAGTCAAGTTTTTCCTATGCAACTTTTTTCTATGCAAATTTTTTCTATACTATGATACAACATTAACGGTATTAAAAAACTAAAAATAGAAGAAGAAAAATTAGCCAGTGAAAAAGAAACAATCTATGCAAATTCCACTGTTCATCTACATGTACATATATACATACATTGTATACATATACATATATACTAATTAATTAAGCATCTAAAACATCTAGTGAAAAAAAATCACCAGAGGTCGAGGGGGCGGCGAGCTCACAGCGGGCGAGGTAGGCGACAGCGAGGTCGAGGCCGGTGAGGCTCGATCGAGGAGGAGGGCGCGGGCGGCGTCAACGGGGCGCCAACGATCTTCGACGTCGAGGAAGGTGGCGCGGGCGGCGTCCGGGAGGAGGCACGAGCGGCCGGCGTTGGGGGCGACGACGATCTCCAGCGTCACGGGAGGAGACGGCGTCGGGGCAGCCGATGGTGCAGCAGCTAGCAGCGTCTCTGTGGTTCTGCGGCGAGAGAATGGAAAGAATTTCGAAGTGGCCGCTTACATACAAAACCCTTTAGTCCCGGTTGGTGGCTCCAACTGGGACTAAATGCGCCCCTTTAGTCCTGGTGCGAGCCACCAACGGGACTAAAGGTGAATTTCACCAGGTCAAGCAGCGGGAAGCCCAGGCCTTTAGTCCCGGTTGGTGGCTCGGACCGGGACTAAAGGCCACCAACCAGGACTAAAGGTCTGGTCCTAGCACGGCCTCGGGGCGGTGGAAATTTAGTCCCACCTCGCGAAGCGAAGGGCACTCGCACCAGTGTATAGGCCCTGCCGCGGCATCTCTTTCGAGCTCCTATCTAAAGCAGGTCTGTGTGGGCCTAACGAACCTATCACTGCCTTGTGGGGCCTACTTGCTCCGCGGGCCTGCATCCTGACCCAACTAGTAGTTGGGTTTCTAGTCATATGCAGGCCGTGGTGGCCCAGTAGGCGGGCATTTTTTAAATTTATTTACTTTCTAGTTTTTTTGTTTTTTGCTTTATTTATTTTCTTTGGTTTCTAATTACAGCCAAATATTTAGAGATTTTGAGTGAATCTTTTTGCTTTAGGTCACAAAAATTATAAACTTTCTATTAGTGCCGGTAGGATTCAAATTTGAATACTTTAAATTTGAATTCTTTGAAATTTGTGTCAATCACTAGTTTGTAATAACTTTACTTTAAAAATAGTTTTTGAGTGATTATTTCAAATGGGCGTTTTAATCAAAAACATATTCTGTTTAGCTCTTTCAGTTTTATAGCTCAAAAAATTCATGAAATGCATGAAAAATAGCGAATGAAGTTAGAAAAGGTTGAAAATTGATGGTGTGGTTTTGAATGGTGCATGTTGAACGCACAAAAAGTCTGGAGTTGAAATAAGTTTTAAAAAATGAAATGCCTTTGTAACAGATGAGTTTTCGTCCCAAACTGTGATACTTCGAAAGAGATTGTCCATTATATACACGAAGTGCATCCAGTTTTTGTCGTAACCCTCTCAATTTTCTAGCACATGCTATGTGAGGGAAATGATGTACCATGTCAACTTTCAACCTTTTCAGAGTTCATTTGTACTGCTTTTCAATTTCAAGGTCATTAACTAAAAAAATCATTAAATGCATGAGAAATAGCAAATGCAGTCGGAAAGGGTTGAAAGTTGATGATGTGGCTTTGAATGGTGCATGTTGAATGCAAAAAAATTCTGGAGTTGAAATAAGTTTAAAAAATGAATTGCCTTTGTAACAGATGAGTTTTCGTCCGAAATCGTGATACTTCGAAAGAGATTGTCAATTTTGTACACGAAGTGCGTCCATTTTTTTGTAACCCTCTCAACTATTAAGCACATGCTATGTAGGTGAAATGATGATACAAATGCCAACTTTCAACCTTTTCAGAGCTCATTTGTAGTGCTTTTCAATTTCAGGCTCATTTAGCTCAAAAAATAGCAAATAAAGTCCTACATAATGCATGAAATATTTTGTTTGGACATAATATTTCTTGGCATTTCAAATGACCAAACACATAGATACCCTAATCCATCCGGTTTGTCCGAAGTGGGGCTTTCTAGATAAGTTCGGAAACTCACTAGAGAAGAAAGTGATGACGGTGAAGCCGGTCACATCCTAGAGTGAGATCTTGGGGTATAAAACCGTTTCTTCGTGTGTGTTCCTTTGCGCTGTAACCATGGACAATCTTCATCATTGAACATGATGCTTGGGTCAGTGTTCACTATGAAGGGAGCAATTTCATGAAACTGTTCATAATCTTCTGACATGTCTGTCTTGTCCTCCACTCTCACGATGTTTCTTTTCCCTGAAAGAACTATGTGGAACTTTGGCTCATCGTATGATGTATTCTCTTTCTTATATTTTATTTTTCTCGGCTTGATAGACATGTCCTTCACATAGAAAACCTGCGTCATATCATTGGCTCGGACGAATGGTTCGTCTGCATACCCAATAATGTTGAGATCCACTATTGTCATTTCGTACTGCGGGTCTTCCTTTACCCCGCCTCCTGTCAGATTGACCTGTTTGCACCGAAACAAAGGGACCTTCAATTCACGTCCATAGTCAAGTTTCCATATCTCCTCTATGTAACCATAATATGTGTCCTTTGGCCTATTGGTGTTTGCTGCATAAAAGTGGACACCACTGTTTTGGTTGGTGCTCTTTTTATCTTGGGTGATCATGTAAAATGTATTCCCATTTATCTCGTACCCTTTGAAAGTCAATATAGTCGAAGATGATAACTTGGCCATCAAGTATAGCTCATCTGCAACAGCATCTTCATGCATGAGACGTGTCTGCAACCAACCGCCGAAAGTCCCCGTTTGTTCACGTGTAATCCAGTCATCAAACTGCTCCAGGTGTTTGGAGCGTAGAATATTCTTGTGTTCCTCGATATATGGAGCCACCAAGGCAGAATTTTGTAGAGCTATGTAGTGTGCCTGCGCCCAAGAATGCCCTTCCATACATATTACTTGGTCCTTTCCTAGTGTGCCTTTTCCACCCAGTCTACCCTCATGCCGCGATTCAGGAACACCAATCGGCTTAAGGTCAGGAATAAAGTGAACACAAAACTCAATGACCTCCTCTGTTTCATGGCCCTTGGAGATGCTTCCTTCTGGCCTAGCACGATTATGAACATATTTTTTAAGACTCCCATGAACCTCCCAAAGGTGAACATATTGTGTAGAAATACAGGACCCAAAATGGAAATCTCGTTGACTAGTTGAACTAGGATGTGCGTCATGATATTGAATAAGGATGGTGGGAACACCAACTCGAAACTCACAAGACATTGCACCAAATCATTATGTAACCTTGGTAGGATTTCTGGATCGATTACCTTCTGAGAGATTGCATTGAGGAGTGCATATAGCTTCACAATGGCTAGTCGAATGTTTTTCGGTAGAAGGGCCCTTAATGCAACCAGAAGCAATTACGTCATAATCACGTGACAGTCATGAGACTTTACGTACTGGAACTTTTTCTTTACCATATTTATTATTCCTTTTATATTCGATGAGAAGGCAGACGGGACCTTCATACTTTGTAGGCATTCAAAAAAGATTTCCTTCTCTTCTTTGGTAAGAGTGTAGCTCGCATGACCCTGATACTGCTTTGGATACATGCCATCTTTTTCGTGCATATGTTGCTGGTCCTCCCGTGCCTCCGGTGTATCTTTTGTCTTCCCATAAATGACAAAGAATCCTAGCAGGTTCACGCAAAGATTCGTCGTCACGTGCATCACGTCGATTGCAGAGCGGACCTCTAGTTCTTTCCAATAGGGTAGGTCCCAAAATATAGATTTCTTCTTCCGCATGGGTGCATGTCCGTTAGCGTCATTCAGAACAGATTGTCCGCCAGGACCCTTTCTAAAGATTACTTTTAAATCCTTGACCATAATAAGTATATCACGACTAGTACGGTGGTGAGGCTTCTTCCAGTGATCTGCCTCACCTTTGAAATGCTTACCTTTCTTTCTTAAGAGATGCTTGATCGGAAGAAATCGACGATGTCTTAGATACACATTCTACTTACATTTATCCAAATATATACTTATAGAGCATTGCACGGGCTAATCTAGCAATGAGAGATGAAAGGACAAAGTTGCTAACCTTTGTGAACACTTGGGTGGATGGGGTGCCTCCAAATCTTGATAAATTATGGCAAAAATGAAGGATGAGATCGAGCAAAGGGGAAGAACAGAGGAGAGGAATGAAAGGGGAAAACAAGAGAATGGGCTCGGGCTGGATGAAGGGTTTATATAGGGGCATCTTTAGTCCCGGCGAAAGAAAAAGAAAAGAAAACACATCATTTGCGCAATTTTTTTTCGAAAATTTTATTTTGGTCGAAAAGTTAGGGAAGTCCGATGAAAAACCAAACGTAAAAGAAACCGAAAAAAAATTGTTTAAAAAGCCAAAAACGCGTGCGGAAAAATAAAAAAATATAAAATCTGAAGGGAGCACCCAGAACGCGACACGTGGTGAATGGCTGAGAGCGTGCCAAGTGACGCTGATTGTTGCGAGGCTCCCGAAGGAGTGCTCATTAATTAGTTGCTCTGGCATGTTTTTTTTTTTTGACAAGACTCTGGCATGTTGTTGCCATCATTCACTTGGCGGTGCCACACAAGCGGCTTCTTGTGCACCACTCAGTTCCTTTAATTACAACTTTATGGGGCTGTGTGCGAGAGGGGAAAGCAAAGAAATACTCGAGCTTTATTGGTCTTTGAGAGAGGAGTCGGGGTCGGGGAATTAAAGTGAGCAACAGATGTCCCTTATAGTATATATACTAAAAAAAAAGTGAGCAACCCACCCTAACAAAGTGAGCAGCGCGCCAATTCTTTGGCGAAGCTTTTTTTTGCTTTTCACAATAGCAAATTGTTGTCTGACAAAAAAATAAATAATTTCTTTCTCCCGATCGACAGCTCCAGCAGCTGGTTGCTTCTTCCTCCGCTGGCTAAAGGCATTATTAAAGAATACACTAACGTGCGCATCCTGTCTACCTCTCCATTTACCCATCCCCATCCCATCGCTCAACACAAGCAAAAGAGAGCTAGTTGTAGGAGCAAAGGAGCAGCCATGGGCATCATGTTCCGGAGGGAAGTTGTTTGGAGCAAAGGAGCAGCCGTGCCCCAAGCCATCATCGAGAGGGCATGCGCGAAGCTCAGATCTGCCATAGGAGATGAAGCTGTGGTGCGTTTGAACTTTACCGCTGACCTGGGTGATATGTTGAAGGAGCTGGAGCACATCCAGTTATTTCTGGAGGATGCCGAGATGACTCAGTTCAGGGAGAGATCGATGTGGCACAGGCTGAAGTTTGTCTTGACCGCCGCCTACATGATCATAGACACTGTAGACGAGCTGCAGGACGCGAGATCACAGGCTGCAGCTACAACGGTATTGTCCAGCAACCAACTGGCCGTTTTTTTTCCTTAATTATTCCGGCGAAGCAAATATACTACTCCTACTACTATCCATTACTTGCTGCCTTGATTCACCGGCGTGAGATTAATTGGTTAGAGTATAAACTATTGATTGATGTTTTAGCTAGCTGTGGTGCATGCTGTTAAAACTTGTAATATTTCGATTGATTTGAAGACAGTTTGATGTTTTGTCTAAGCAAGATAGATAATGGTCAGTCCATATTTGCAGATGACAAGAAGGATGCTGCCCCGCCTTGCCATCATGAAAAATGCCATGGCTGTCCAGGTGCAGGAGACGAAAAAACTAGTGATCTCAGCAGCGGAGGAGTCTTTTGAGTTATCAAAATATCTGCCAAACAAAATCATAATGTTCCAGGAAATTACCGAGCAACGAAAAACTGGACCAGTTTTTGAGGAAGCAATGGTTATAGGAAGAGGATCAGATAAAGAGAGGATAATAACCACCCTGCTATGTACTGAGCCAAACATCACGCAGGAGCACATCACCATTATTCTTCCCATCTTTGGGCTTGGAGGCAGCGGCAAGACAACCTTGGCACAAATGGTTTTTAACGATACCCACTCCCTCCAAGGCTATGACTTCCGGGTATGGGTTCATGTGTCTCCCCAGTCCGATCTCCATACAATAGGCAACTCCATTATTTGTCACCTGTCCACAAGAGGACGAGAAGGGATCAACCATTCTTCCTCAGACGTGGAGGGGATGGAGAGTATAATGAAGCGCCTTCACATGCTACTTGATGGTAAGAAGGTGCTCCTTGTTTTGGATGACTTGTGGGAGGAGGACCCCATTCAATTGCAACTTTTGAAGTCCATGTTAACCTTCTTGGTGGGCAGCAAGATGCACGTTATAGTTACGACATGCAACCAAGCCATCGCCAGGAAGATCTGTACAGTTGAGCCGTACAGGCTAAATCCGCTAAGTGATGAAACATGCTGGGAAATAATCAAGAAATCAATCCGCTTTGAAGCAGGAGAAGAAGAGTTGGAGAAGATTGGACGGAAGATCGCAAGCAAGTGCTGGGGTGTACCATCAATAGCTCGAGAATATGCAAGCATGCTAGACTCTTCCCGACATGCTATGAAATGGAAAAGAACCATGGAAATGAATATCTGGTCCCTGGGTGTACCATCAGCCCTTTCAAGTTTCGAGCTATGCTACATGAGTATGCCACCAGAATTGAGGCTATGCTTTGCTTATTATTGTGAAATCTTCCCAAACGGGCACAATATAGTCAAAGATGACCTGGTTCATCACTGGATTGCTCTCCACATTGAGCCATCTGAAATATTGTCTGCCACACAGATAGCTGAGGAGCATATTTCCAGGCTTCAGGACTTGTCATTCCTTCAAACTGCAGAGCTGGACCACGTGAGTAATTTGTCTACTACTCTCTTATATGAAATTTATCGAATTTTAGAGACACAAAACTGAAGTAAAAATTGAGTGAATTGTACCATACTTGTTCCTACTGGATGGATTAATTACTACTATATGGATATGGTAGTAGGTATCAGCACGAGGGTCCCCATGATATGGTGAAACGAAAGAACTCCAAGAATTTGTTGTTTTCGGCCAGACCAGTAGGAATGTTTTTTTCTTCAAGAAAAATTGCACGCATGTAGAGAATTTAACAATGTGTGTTGCCAAAGAAATAAGAGTTTTTTTAGTTCTGTTGTTTTTTGTTTGGTTTTACTGTTCACGAGGTTGCATTTTCAAATGTAGAAACTCCATATGTAAGGCCCCTCCCAATGCTCCACCTTGTACAGGTGCTAAGCCTTTCACGTAAGCAAAAAATCTGATGTGGCAAGTTATTTAAGAGGAGAGAGATGAGTGTGGTGACTCTAGAAAGAAACAATGCTAAGCGCGTGAACCTAGGCAAACCATTTAAAGGAAGAAAGCTCACCAGTACATGAAGAGCTTTAGTTGCTAAATCATGAAATGAAGCAATCTTAGCAACCATAAGCTAAGCACCTATACATTGAGGAGTATAGTTGCTAAGTTATTTAATGTGCTTAGCACCTCATCTAAGCACCCATGCATTGGCAGCACCTTGAGCAGAGCTGATTTTTTGTGACACCCTGATCTGACATCAAGGTGCGACCACATTTGACGGCTAGGGTGTTGATTGATCGGGGCTTCCCATCGATCGATGGACGCCTAGCGTCCTCCTTTTTAATTAATGTTAAAACATATCTATGTTTCATCTGTCTAAGTTGCATAATAGCAGTTACATTCTCAAGATAAATACTTCGTGATGCATCTAATAACTATGTGTGTATGCCTTCAATTTATTGCAGGCTAGTGGAAAAGAGGATAAGGGTGCAATATTGTTCACTATGCACAGTCTGGTGCATGACCTCGCGAAAGAGTTTCTAAATACTTTCACATACTGTCATGGGAAACCTCATGAAAGGTACGGTAGCCATCTAAGGGCGATGCACTGTGTCGGTTGTAGAAATGTGGACTTTGAGGGCAACCTATTTTCAAGTAATAAGCGGCTACGTGTCCTGGAACTAACGGGGAGCTCTGTGCTGAAGCTACCGAACTCCATCTGGCAGCTGAAGCACTTGGGGTGTCTTAAGATAACAGAATTCTGTGGACTAGTAACCTTGCCTGAGTCATTGGGGGATCTGATAAATCTGATCCACATTGACTTATCAGGCTGCTCCAGGCTACTGAACCTACCGGAGTCGTTTGGGAAGCTAATTCGTTTAGTGCATGCCAACTTGTCAGGCTGCTCTGGGCTTGCAACACTTCCTGAATCATTTGGTGATCTCATAAACTTATCCCATGTCAATCTGTCACGCTGCCATGGACTGGCTGAGCTTCCCAAACCTCTTGAGAAGCTCGGCAAACTGGTCCTGGATTTATCATTCTGGTCTTGTTTTAAAGGCATCGGGAAAAGCCTTGGTGGCCTCACCAGTCTTGAGCATCTGAACTTGTCACACCCTTGCTGTCATCTTGCTACACAACGGTCGCATCTCCAAGGGCTAAAAGATGGTTTGTGCAAGCTCACCAACCTCCGGTATCTGAACTTGTCAATGTGCTTGAGTCCTATCTTTTACTACCATCGGTCACAAGAGGACAGTCTCAAATACCTTGGAGAGTGTATCAGCAATCTTTCCAGACTAGAGCATCTGAACCTGTCTCATAACACATTTCTTTTTGGTCTTCCTGCGAGTCTAGGTGAGCTCAACAAGCTAAAAGTACTGAATCTCTCAGGTTGTATCAGACTCAAGAAGGTTGGTGAAATGAAGTCTCTCAAGTTCATAGATCTGAGGAAGTGCCGGGGCCTAGAAGGTTTCAGCTTTGTGGTCCGCGTCGATGAAGATGCACCATATAGCAGCAACATTGGCCAGCTGGAGGTTGTCAATTGCCAAGAGCTCCAGATAAGCTGCCTTGAAAATGTCAGGTCTATAGTGGAAGCACAGAGAATCAAAATGGCGGAGAAACAGAAGCTTGAAAAGTTGAAGCTTTCTTGGACTTTGCAGTCTCCCGGACGAGTGGAGGACAGTGCTTTGCTGGGGGAATTAGTGCCACCACCTAATCTGCAGTGCCTTGAGGTTAATGGTTACGCCGGCACATGTCTCCCTGAGTATTTGGGTGAGCTCACCTCTCTCCAGGAACTCAAGATCGTCCGGTGCAAGCAGCTCAACTCGTTGCCGGATACAATGCAGAAACTCACCAGCCTCAAGGATCTGTGTATTTTTGACTGTCCAGAACTGGAGCAGTGGTGTCAGGTTGAGGAGAACAAGAAATTGCTGGCGTACATCCCCAACAAAAATTATGAGTATGTACCATCATATTGCTCGTTGTTTTGCTGTTATTCTACATTTCTTATGTTGGTTTGTGTGTCGCTGCTCAAAGTAGCTAGTTTGTGTACAAAAATGAAGTAGCCATCGCTGATCTCAACTCGATTTAATTGTGCGAGTTGCTGACCTTGTACATTTTGCAGGGAACCTGCTAGTACCAGCAGGCAGGAGATTGTGGTGGATGAGACATCTGGCAACGAGGTGGAGGTGGAGGCGGCGTAGGAATTGTGCTTGCGATGAAGAACAAATTTCAGTGCAAAATGTAATGTCTTTGATTACCAGCTACTCTTGCAACGTATGATTGGTTCAGGCAGCAAAACATGATGATTTGATTTCACACAACTTACTTTAGGCATTCCTGTACAATTTAATCGTTTAATCTGAGCTCTTGAGCGTACATTATATGTTGTGTAATGCTCCAACGAGTCCTTAAATCTTGCTACCTTAAATCTTGCCACATTTGTCACCCAATGTAAGTAAGTTCATACTACTAGGCATGTGCTGTCAAATTCGGTTTGTAATAATATTTCTGTTCAGAACACACAGGTTCGGGTATGATTGGTTCTTTCCATGGCCGATCTAGAAGCCGGTTGGCTTGTATGTAATCGTGTTGTTGTTGCTATTGTTGTTGTCTTGAGAAGTTGCAGTTTCGGTGCGTCACGACTTAGTACGAGCCAACAGCATTTTACAGGTTCAGCTATTGAAACCTGATACACGCCTCTTGTCTTTCCAAGACCTGGGCGTTCGCACATTGTACATACTACTCCCTCACCGCTAACCACCCATCGACGATCACACGGCTGGAATTCTGCTTCATTTCTTCAGATCAATTTCGCAAGGATTAAGGTGTTTCACGGCGTCAAGTGTCAGGTAATCAGGAATCTATGGAATGCTGATGTCTTTTCTCCTTTTCCTTTCCGAAGTTTTTGGAGGAGGAGCTGCTTACTGTACAAGTGCGCAGAATGGACAAGAAATATAAATACTTTACATAAACATGTGATTTTTTTTATAAAACTACATAACCTTTTTTGGTAAATACACGAACAGTTTTTATGAAGTACGTGAACATGATTTTGAACGTGTGAATACGCTCTTTAAACATGTGAACATTTTTAAATGCGCAGAAATGAAAATTCAAGGCTTGAAAACTTTCTAAAAATTCCATGATTTTTATTTTATGAATATTTTCAAAATTAAGCAAATAATTTATAACTTATGAGATTTTTTCAAATGCACGAACAATTTTGGAAAATGCGTGAAAATCTTTTTAAAGATGTGAACATAATTTAAAGTGTCAACAACATTTTCTTAAATATCCATGAAGAATTTGAAAACATGCAAAAGTTTCAGAAAATATGTGTGAAGAATTAATTTGCACGAATACTTTTTCAAAATCACATTAAAACTTTTTTCAGTTACATGAACATTTATAAAAAATAAATTAAAACTTCTAATAAATACATATACCCTTTTAAAAATCATATGAATATCTCTTTAAATATGCGAACACTTGTAAAATGACACAAATATTTTGTTAAAATTTCATGAAGTTATTTTAGAAGTACAAAGATTTTTATATATGAGTGAACATGTTTTATTTGACAACAATTTCTACTTAAATTTTTATTAAAATAATTATTTTTATTTTTATTATCCTCAACCATAGGGCAGATCGTCTTGTCGGTGAAGGATCTGAAGAATCTTTACTGAGCACCGTCATTACCGTCATCGAAGTCAAGACGATGAACAGCCTAAAAACGAAACTATTTTAGCCTAAAATGAAACTATCCACGCACGTTGATCCGAGATCGTCGGTGAAGGGGAGCCGCTGGAGAACGACGGTAGAGAAACTCTCTTTGGAAGAGACGCTGGCGAGATCACCTTTTTTCTTCCAGAGGAAGAAAGAACGACCCGAACAAATCTCCTCTCGTGAAGTACCTCTAGTATAGTCGTTTCCGTATAAAGGTTGAGCTGTCACATACTCAAGAAAGGAACTCCCTGCCGGTACAATCAATTAACACTAGCTAGTAAAAGTACTACTTTTTTTTTAGACAAAAAAGTAGTCCTTCGTCTCATAATATAAGAATGTTTTCAGACACTGTGTAGTGTTAAAAACGTTCTTATATTTTAGGACAGAGAGAGTACTGCATATGGACGGATGTACACAGGACATGGCCTGGCCGTGAAAAAGCCCAAACTGTTGGGAAAATGGACCAGATGTACACAGGACATGGCCCGCCCGTGAAATTCAAAGCCCAAACTGTTGGGAAAATGGACCGGATGTACCACGTGTGATCTTCACCATTAAAAGCGCTCGGGTGTAGGTGAAATATCCTATCTCATGTAGCATTCTTCCTGGAAGCAAGAACGGCGAGCGCAAACCACATTGGGTGTCCTGGAAGAAGATGACACAGCCAAAAGCTATGGTAGGATTAGGATTCAAGGACATTGAGCTTTTTAACCTGGCCTTGTTGGCCAGACAAGCGTGGTGGGTATTGCAAGATCCGGAATCCCTTGTTGCTCACATCTTAAAAAGTGTTTACTTTCCAAACACCTCAATTCTGGAAGCCACATTGGGCGCTCATCCAAGTCAAATATGAAGAGCAATCATAGAGGACAGGGACACGCTCAAGCAAGGATTAATAAAAAGAATTGGTAATCGAAAGACAACGAGAATTTGGACTGAAAACTAGCTGCCTAGGGATGAGATGCTATGTCCATATGGGTGTTTGACGCCTACACCACCTATGTTTTGTCTCAGAATTGGTCGATCCAACCACAGCAACCTGGAACATGCAACGGGTGAGGGAAGTTTTACTGCCTTTTGATGCAAAAATCATTGTTGGCATCCCACTATGCACCAGAAACACCTCAGACTTTTGGTGCTGGCACTTCGAGAAAAATGGCCAATTCACGGTGAGATCCGCGTATAATATGCTTGTGGCGACCAGGAAGCGAAGGGAGGCATGGCTTGAGAATTCAGCTGGCCCTTCGGCTGGGTCTCAAGAGGAGAAGTCATGGAAGTCTCTGTGGAAGGTACAGGTCCCAGCAAAAATTCAGATGTTTCTGTGGCAGTTATCCAAGCTATCTCTGCCGACTGAAGATGTCCGGGCGCACCGTCACATGTCAACATCATCAGCATGTGGATTATGCGGATCACAAGACTCATGGCGCCACTCACTCCTAGAGTGCACCACCTCAAGATGCACATGGGTCCTGGTAGAGGAAGAAATCGGTCAGTCCCTAGTGACTAGTGAGGAAACAAATGCAAAACGATGGCTGTTTGCTCAGATGGAGTGCTTATCACATGCGTCCTTTGTGAAGCTTGCAGTAACTCTGTGGGCGGTTTGGTCGGCGAGAAGAAAGGCTATACATGAAGGCACCTTTCAGAGTCCACACTCAGTTCATTCTTTTGCCACAAGATACATCAAGGAGCTAGAAGTGATCAACGAAACAAAACCAGCTACTCAACCAATCAGTGTGGTGGCTCGGCCTCGAGCTACGCGTCCGCATGCACCTCCAGCTGGACACGCGAAAATCCATGTTGATGCAGCTGTCAGAACGGGTAGTAGGGGAGCGGCAGCCGTGGTGTGCAGAGACCACGATGGCAATTACTTGGGAAGTTCAGCGTTGGTTATACAAGGCGTGGACGACCCAGTTAACATGGAGTCAACCGCATGCAGGGAAGCCCTATGTATCGCGGAAGATTTGCTCCTCAATCAGTTCGTCGTAGCATCCGACGCCAAGCAAGTGGTCCGAGACATAAATCAAGGGAGTCAAGGGAAGGATGGTGCGATCATCACGGAGATTAAAGCAAGATCTACCTCGTTTTTATGTACTTTTGTTTTTGAGAGTCGTAGTAGTAATGTAGAAGCTCATAGATTAGCCAGATTTGCTCTAAATCTAGCTCCTGGGCGTCATGTGTGGTTTGGCCCGCCACATGATGCAAACATCATCCCACCTTCCGTGGTTTTCGATCAATAAAGCTTAGGCCTTACCCTTCAAAAGAAAAATGTAGCATTCTTCTGATTCTCAAAAAAAAAAGCATTCTTCTGTTCAGAGACAAGCACATGGCAACTGGCTCAGATTGTTTAAAGGATCTTTTATATTTTTTTCTTTCCCCGTCTCATAATATAAAAACGTTTTTTACAGTAATATAATGTAAAAAATGTTCTTATATTATGAGATAGAGTACTTGCTCCATCAGATACCGGGGGCAAACTGGATGGCCTGCCAGCAACCAGTGCGGGCAACGCTGTGGCACTCGTCGAGGCGGTGTCCACCGCCGGTGAGATTATTGAGAGGGGGCTGGGTTGGACAGCATCGCTGCTGAACAAAGTGGTGGTGTCGTTCAAGGAGGCAAGCGAGAGGCACAGACTAGAATCGTGGCCGCAAAATCCTAGCTTCGCATGTGTGCCGCCGCACCCCAGGGCCATGGACACGGTGGTGGCGGGGGGCTCTCCGCGGTTCGACGTGTACGGGAATGACTTTGGTTGGGGCCAGCCGGTAGGCGTGCGGACTGTGCCGGTGAACAAGGCGGACGGGTCGGCGAATGTGTACGAGGGTAGAGGCGGCAGAGGGAGCATCACTTTGGAGGTGTGCCTCGCCCCGGATGTGCTCGCGAGGCTCGTCGCCGACGAGGAGTTCATGAGCGCGGCCAGCGCATGATCGATCAAACTACTTTGAAATTTACCGGTCATTTCATTGCTCACAGACCGTGTTCTCCTCACCGCTCTCCTATTGACTCTTACTTTGCTTTGACTCCACCGTTGGGATCTACGGTGAGGGTATCGTTTTCAAGGAGAGACACAAAGTGAGCCTTTCTTCTTCTTGCTCTAGTTCTTGCCCAAGTTGGTAGTTTCATTTATTTTCCTCCCAACTACTCCCTCCGTCTCAGTTTGCAATGTCCTGCGCGTATACCTAGGTTGTCGATTTTATCATCATAACATAAACTATATAACACAAACATTATACCGTTTGAAAATAGAACATCTGAAGTTTATAATGGTATGTTTTTCGTAATATATGACATCTATTAGGTTGGTCAAATTGACGACCTAGGGGTACGCGCATGCCATGTAAACTGAGAGATGGAGTAGCAAAGCAGTCTGCATGAATGCGCGGGCAACATTTTAATTGTCATTTTTGTTAATATCTTGCATTATGTATGGTTCTTGACAGATTACAATGACATCTCACATTTTTCTCTCTATGATTTAACACATTGAAGAATAGTAAATAGAGATATACAACGCATATAGACAGAGACACTACCACTTCTTTAAGGGACAATCCATTTTGCATTAAGCTCAAAATTTTATTCCAAAAGGTGCCGACGACAACAAGCAAATCATCGTCCCAAAGAAAAGATGCCGAATAGGGCATGTATCATGCCCCAAGTCACCAGCCGGGATAAGAGAAAACAACTCTTAATGCTCCACGGCGAGCCCGAAGCTGGCCAACCTTCATTGGATGAAACTACAGTCCAAGGACCAGGGCAGAAAATCACTTCATCCGCTCTGCACGACATCACCATCAAGAGTTCAAGACAAACCTTGCAAAAGAAAAACCCCAATCCCGAGAACTAGACACAAATCCTCCACACGCCCGCCAATGATGTATTAAAAAGCACCATTGGAACAAGGATGAGGCAGGGATGACTTATTTCATGCCGATGGCAATGCCATCACCTCACCATCGACGACTGGGGCCAATACATAAACTATAAATCTCATCCTACCACCAAATAGACGTCCCCACCGAACCAACGAACGAAGGGAAAAAGGGCATGTGACCACGTCAGGGATAAGGTAGATCGGCGGTGCCGTCCTTCCTCTTATGGTTTCACAGGAGGGATGGAGGGGTCCACTTTGTTTTTCTTGCTAAAATTGTGTTAATTCGATTAACTATACTTTCACCTATCTCCTAAAATACTAAGCTCCCTCGAAAGCCTATGCCAGTGCGTGTGGGCTAGACGAGCTAGGCTAGTTGCCTGGGACGCGTGGCTTGCGCACTTGTCCTACCGCTTTATGGTTGTAAGAAAATAACTAAAATTCATAACCAAAATCAAGAACAACTACCTATCCCAGCATGAAACAAACCAAACAAGAAGACAAACGTCCAACTGAAAAACAACAAAGTTCATTCTCTCTCTCGTTTACTTCATTATTCAGGCAATTCTATTTTACTTTATTATTTTTCTGATATTTTATTTTTCTAGATCTTTTCCTTGTACGAATAAATGTTAACCAACATATATGTATATTTATAGTTTTATACACACATTTTTTTTCAAAAATACACGTGCATTTCTTAAGAAAATGCATGTTTTTTTTTGTAAATCTCACATCAATGTTTAAATTTCCTGAACTATTTCCCAAATATGTGTACATTTTTTTATATACATGAGTTATTTCTGTGAAATAATTTTGGAAATGTGTGAGCATTTTAAGAAAATACTTGAACAGGGTTTTCAACAACATAATTATTTTAGGAAGCGTGGAAACTTCTTAAAATTTAATGAAAACTTATGTTAAATTTGATGGGCATTTTTTAACATGTTAATATATTAAACAAATATGTCAATAATTTTTAAATATCATGAATATCTTTTAAATTGAAAATCATATTTGAAAAAATGCTTGATTTTTCTTAGTTAGTTTTAAAACAAAAGTGAAAAAAACGACACAAATGAAAATAAAAGAAACAAAGTCTTGACAAACTTATGATAATGGGCTGGCAGTATATATCAGGTAGCGGGGACAAAGTCCTATAGCAGGGACCTCCTATACGAAGCGCACTACGTCAGATAGTCGGCACTTTGCAGAAGCATGCTCCCGGTTGGGCTGACACATTGTACTTGGCCGACGAACTATAGAGAACACTGCAGTGAGCGGATGCATTGTATCGAAATAGAGACGGCGGCGGCTTCCTGAAGATGGAATAAAGGTCTCCTAGCCTAGCCCCTATTCCGGCGGTACGTCTAGCATCGTTGGTGGGCGTGTTTGAGTTGTGTCTCTGGCGGATTTATCTATGGTGGACGTGCTCGGATCTCGTCGTTGTTCGTTTGCGCTCGTGTGTCTTTGGGTTAGATCCTTCCGCTCTACGTTACTCTTCATCAGCGGCGGTTGCTATTCAGGTGCGCTGGTCATATGGGGCCTTAGCACGACGACTTTCCGACAGTCTACTACAACAAGCTATGCCCGACTGCGCCGATGGATGGGCGATGACGGCGGCGCGCCTTCGGCTCCTCGGTGCTTGTAGTCGTCGCTAGGTGGTCTATGAATCTGGATCTAATTTTTATTGTTTCTAATTTTTGTTGTACTGTCATGATTGAAGATGAATAGATCAAAACTTTTCTGGCAAAAAAAGAAAGAAATAGACACTGCAGTGAGCATTATTTAGTTTATTGTATTTGATTTTAAAAACAATTTTGTAAAGGAATGGGCATTTCTAAAATTTTAAGAACATTTTTTGGAAAACCAATTTTTTTAAAAAAATTGTACAATTTTTTAAACAAACATTTTTTTAATTAGACAATTCTTTCTTTCAAAGTGGGAATATTTTTTTTAAAACATGTTCATTCTTTAAAATAGAGCTAAATATGTTTTGACTACAGGAACATTTAAAAACTATCTTGAACTTTTTTAGAAAAAGGTAACATTTCTTAAAATTCTGAAAAAACATCCAAAAATTAGAAGACCTTTAGAAAATCAAACATGTTTTGAATTATTCAAAAGATTTATAAAAAGGTAGAGAAAGCGGAATAAAAAGAATTAGAAAAAAATATCAGACTGGAAATGCAACATTCTAGAGAAACCGGTCGTGAACCTTCTGGAAAGTGTCAGTGTTCTATTCTGTTTTACATCCCCTGTCGGTTTCCTTACCATCCGGAAAGTTTGAGCTGTCACATACTCCCTCCGTCCGAAAATATTTGTCATTAAAATGGATGAAAAAATATATCTAAAACTGAAATACATCTAGATACAACCCTTTTTATTCATTTTGGTGACAAATATTTCCAGACAGAGGAGTACTTCATAAAGGAACTCCCTACCGATACAATCAATTAACAATACGACATAGTACTATGAATGGATGCATGCACACGGTAACTGAAGCAGAACTGGAACAGAAGCACATGAAAAGCTTAGCTGAGACTGAAGCTGAAGAAAATAAGCAATTTCTGGCATAGAGCTGGAGCACATGCATGGCACAACTGCACAAGCTGCATATGCCTTCACAAGTTAACCGGCTCAGATTTTAAGATGCTCCCGGTTGAGATTGAGGGGGGAAGTTTTACTACTGTACATGATATCATTGTATAGTTGCTAGATTCTGCAATCTGATGTACACGATTCGATCAGAACATATTTCCCATTTTTAACATATCTGATCTGATTCTACATCAACTTGATGAAGAATTTGATGCTGATATAATCATCATATAAATAGAGGAGTCCAGAGACCAATCACAGTAAATTAAACCATCTTCGTATCTAGTACCACTCCCGTAGCCAAAAGTATAGAACCAAGATGAACCATGCCGAGATCATGTCGTGCCGCATGGTCCTGCCGGAGCCGACTTCGCTACCGCCGGAGCCGGAGACGGCCATCAACCTCACGCCGTGGGACCTCTCGATGATCGCCTTGGAGTACAACCAGAAGGGCATCCTCCTGCCCAACCCTCCCGCCACAGAACAAGGTGAATGACGGGGACACCAAGCCGTCGTCGAACGCCTGGCCTCGTCCTTCGCGCGCGCCTTGGGCCGTTTCTACCCCTACGCCCAGTGGCGGAGCCAGAACTTTTCTGGAGCCTGGGCAAGCTTGAGCCTAAGTGTCTAATGTCGAAATAAAAATCTGATGTTCTGATAGAAACAACATGTAAAATAATCCCAAACTTCAGAACCACAAATCGACACTAATAACGAAAAAACAAAGCCATAAAATGTAGTTTTAAAGTGGATTAATATGTAACATATCGATGTTCAATTTCATAGACCAAAATAAATTTGAGACTTGACAATAAAAGTCATAAAACCAGGCTAAATACTACAAGATGAAAAAACAGATTCGGAATTCATATAAATTGATCGTTGTAATTTGTGGATATATTCAAAATAGAGACCTTGTAGGAATAAATGGAACATAGAATAGTGTGTTACAAAAAACCACGAGGCAGATGCAATTTGTGATACTTTATTGCGATAAATGTTCGAATAATATTCTAATCATGATCTAACTTGGATAAATTTCAACGGCCTGACCTTGAAATCTACGCCCTAGATGTGGATAGGCACATCAGTTAGCAATCTTACCTAATCTGATTACAAAGGAAGGAACGAGTAGGCAAGGTTGGAAGCCGTTCCTGCCTTCCCCGGGACAGATCTGCTCATCCCGCCGCCGGCCGCTCGCCGAGGCCCAGGCCAGCCTCTGAACGGCGCCGCTAGGCGCGCTGTTTCCATGCCGTAGGCAGCCGAACAGCGCAGGGGGAGGCGAGCGATCAGCGAACAGAAACATCGATTAAACAACAACCGAACGTGCGTGTGGGATTAACTAACAGCCGAACGTGGCTTGCTAGGCCTAGCTCTTACAAAGCCCATTACCAACGGGAGCCGGCCCAACACAATTCTGCCCGGGAAATCACGGTGCGTGCGTCAATTTTTCCAGCTGTCGCACGACATCGTACAGCGTACGCGTAGGCATCGAGCCCGGGCAAGTGCCCAGGGTGGCCGGGCGCTGGCTCCGCCCATGCCTACGCCGGCCGCCTCGCCGTCACTGTGGGGAGCAAGGCTGACGGCTGTCAAACAACATTCTTGTGTACGTGACAAGGGGCTGCGGTATCTTCTCTGATCAATATCTTGGTAGTTCGGCTAGGTGGTTAGCTAGAGTTTATCTCCTCTTTGTAATCTTATCTCTACTTAGCTTCTTCTCCAAGATGTAATCTAAACTGTATGCGCTATCAGGGAGGTGCGCCCCTGCCTATAAACACGTACGGCGTCCCCTCCGATTGAGGTACGACGCTTTCCGCCATCGCACATGGTATCAGAGCAATTCTCTTCCACGTCTAAACCCTAGAACTCCATCCAATGCAACTATGTCGTCTTCCTCCTCCTCCGGTGCCTCCCAGGCTGGCCCCAATGGCCAAGTCACGGAGAGGCTCTCCCGCACCAACTTCGTCCTCTGGCGCGCCGCATGATCGTGCCGCACCGAGGGCGCAGAGTCTTCGGCTCACGCCGACGGCACGACGCCGAGCCGCCAGATCCTCCACACCAAGGACAAAGAAGGAAGGAATCCACAGAGCGAATCCCTCCACTCCATCCGGTGCGAGAGGACCAGCAGTGCTCGGGTACCTGCCGAACAACCTCACCAAGGAGGTGCTCGTGCAGTGACCGCGATCACCACGGCGCGAGCTCGAGCTCACGGCGATGATCGGGATGTTCTCCTCGCGATCGCTGAGTCGCGTAAACAACATCGAACCTCTCTGGTGAACGCGCAGAAGGGCAACAAGACCGTCGCCACCTACTTCGCCGAGATCGCGGCGGCCGCCGACAGCCGGCCGCCGCGGAAAACCTCTCCAGGATGATGAACTCATCTCATACATCCTGCACGGCCTCGACATGGACTACCAGCCACTCGTTTCTGCCCTCGACGCCCGCATCACCCGGTATCCCTCGATGAGCTCTTTTCAATGCTTAGTAATTTTGATCAAAGGGTGGCGCAGATGCCGAGGATCGGGCGGCTTCAAGTCGTCGGCTAACGCCCATGACGCTGCGGGCGCGGTGGCTACACTCGTCACCGTGGCCCCCCTCGCTCCAAGGGCAAGCAGGGAAGCGGCGGCAGCAACGGCGGGTCCAACTCCCGCGGACGGCCCAACTACACCAACACCAGGGGTCGTCGCGGTGGTTCCTCCAGATCATGCCCGGACGCGGTGCGCTGCCAAATCTGCGGCAAACCGGGCCACACGGCAAAAGATTGCTGGTACCGGTTCGATGAAGATGAGGCCTCCTCTGAAGATGAAGAAAAGGTTGCCGCTGCTGCTGACGGCTCATATGGCGTCGATACCAACTGGTATCTGGACAGCGGCGCAACAAATCATCTCACCGGCGAACTGGAAAAGGTGACACTCAAGGAGAAGTATCATGGCAAGGACCAGATACACACTGCAAGTGGTGCAGGTATGAGGATACCTCACATTGGTCATTCAGTTTTTCGTACCCCACGTCGAAAATTTCATCTTCGGAAAATTTTGCATGCCCCTAGCACTGACAAGAACCTTCTATCCGTTCATCGTATCACACTTGATAATCATGTTTACATTGAATTTCACCCTTTTTTCTTCTTGATCAAGGATCAGGTCACGAGGAGAACTCTCTATCGAGGTAGATGTGTTCGAGGTCTTTACCCGTTGATTCCGGAGCTTCAACAACACAATAAACAAGCTTGTGGTGCTATCAAGCTTTCGGCCACACGATGGCACGACCGTTTAGGGCATGCTTCATTTTCCTTAGTTGATCGTTTACTCAAAAAGAATAAACTCCCGTTTGTTGGGGACAGAAATATTGAAACCATTTGTGATTCTTGTCAGAGAGCAAAAAGTCATCAACTTCCATACCCTGTTTCCACTAGTGTCTCTACTCAACCATTGCAATTAATTTTTTCTGATGTATGGGGTCCTGCCCCAAGTTCTGTTGGTAGACACACATACTATGTCAGTTTCATTGATGACTACAGCAAGTTCTCTTGGCTCTACCTTCTTAAAAAAAGGTCTGAAGTTTTTCAAGTCTTTAAAAACTTCCAAGCTCTTGTTGAACGGCAATTTGATAGGAAAATTCTTGCTGTCCAATCTGACTGGGGTGGGGAGTACGAAAAACTCAACTCCTTTTTCCAAACACTAGGAATTTCTCATCATGTGTCATGCCCTCACGCTCATCAACAGAATGGGTTTGCAGAACGTAAGCACAGGCACATTGTTGAAGTTGGCCTTGCTCTTCTGGTCGGAGCTTCTATACCCTTAAAATTTTGGGACGAAGCATTCCTCACGGCCGTACACATCATAAACATGCTCCCCAGTAGGGTTATCAACAACGAAACACCTATAGAACGACTCCTTCGTGTAAAACCAGACTATAAATCACTTCGTGTGTTTGGATGCGCATGTTGGCCAAATCTCCGCCCCTACAACAACCGCAAACTTATGTTTCGCTCCAAACAGTGTGTGTTCCTTGGGTATAGCACTCAGCACAAAGGTGTCAAATGCTTAGACATCTCGTCTGGTCGAGTCTACATCTCTAGAGATGTTGTTTTTGATGAGACAAAATTCCCCTTTGCTGATCTTCACCCCAACGCCGGCGCCTTACTCCGTCAAGAAATCTTACTCCTTCCACCTCATCTCTCCGGCTATCATCAAGGGGGCCACAAAAACTGTGATGATCATTTGCTGACTAATCCTCCTAACCATTTGCATGAGGCTTGTGATGTTCCAGGAGATCATAACGGCGAAAGTGGTGAAGAAAATGGAGAAAACAGTGCAACGCACTGTCCATATCGCGTGTGTCACGGCAGAGGGAGCAGATCCGCCTCGGGATCCGGCGCGCCAGATGCAGCAGGTGAATCCGCCTCGGGATCCGGCGCGTCAGCTGCAGCAGGCGAATCCGCCTCGGGAACCGGCGCATCAGCAGCAGCGGGTGAACCTGCCTCGGATCCAGCCGCGAGCGACTCCGCGTTGGCCACGCGGCCTGCTGTGGCTGGTGGTGGCGGCTTCACCAGCCCGCACCAATCAGCGGCTGCCATGCGCCAACCTCCCACGGGTCCGATCGGCTCGCGGTTCGGCACCCAACCGGCTGTGTACAAGCGGCGCGAGCCAGGGCGATCGGCTGGTGCGGGCCCAGCTGCGGCAGGCGCTGGCGCGGGATCAGATGCCTGCCTCGATCAGACCGTGGTCGCTGGTCAGGCGGGATCTTCTGCACCGGTTTTCTCTTCAACGCCACAACCGCGAGCCACAGAAGATCATCCAGGAGCAGAACCAGCCGAAACTGCTGGTGCAGGCGGATCCGCCTCGGATCTGGCGCAGGTGGATTCATCTGCCGGATCTTCTGTGGCGCAAAACAACACTGGTGCACCACAACGTCGCACACGGCTGCAGTCAGGGGTAACTAAGCCTGTTAATTATAAACACATAACAAAATATGGCTTGATCTGCTCCACAGGTGAACCAGGTGAGCCCAATACGCTTGAAGAGGCCCTTGGTGATGAGAAGTGGAGAAAGGCAATGCGTGAGGAATATGTGGCACTACAGAAAAATAAAACTTGGCATTTAGTCCCTCCAAGGCAAGGTAAAAATCTCATTGATTGCAAATGGGTTTTTAGAATCAAACGCAAGTCTGATGGAACAGTTGATCGTTACAAGGCAAGGCTAGTTGCTAAGGGTTTTAAACAAAGATATGGCATAGACTATGAGGACACATTTAGTCCGGTGGTAAAAGCTGCAACTATTCGTCTTGTCCTATCTATTGCTGTTTCCAGGGGATGGAGTCTTCGACAGTTAGACGTACAGAACGCGTTTCTTCATGGTGTTCTGGAAGAAGAGGTTTACATGAAACAACCTCCTGGGTTTGAAAGCAAACATGCACCCTCTTATGTATGCAAGCTTGACAAAGCACTGTATGGACTAAAGCAGGCCCCTAGAGCATGGTATTCTCGACTCAGCAAGAAAATGCAAATGCTTGGATTTGTTCCTTCAAAGTCTGACACTTCATTGTTTATTTACAATAAGGCCAATACATCAATATTTGTTCTTATATATGTTGATGATATTATTGTCACAAGTTCATCGATGAGGCAATAACAGACTGTTGAAGGACTTAGGTGCTGAGTTTGCTCAAGGATCTTGGGGACCTGCACTATTTCCTAGGGATTGAAGTGAAGAAGCATAAGGATGGACTTCATCTCTCCCAAGAAAAATATGCAAATGATTTGGTAAGAAAAGCTGGGTTGCAAGGCTGTAAACCTACCACCACTCCTTTGTCTAGTACAGAAAAATTGTCTCTCACGTAAGGAACACCCTTGAGCTCAGAAGATAGCACAAGATACAGAAGTCTGGTGGGTGCACTTCAATATTTAACTCTCACTCGACCTGATATTTCTTTTGCTGTTAACAAGGTGTGTTAATTCCTTCATGCACCAACCACAGTTCATTTAACTGCTGCAAAACGGATAGTAAGATATGTGAAAGATACTATGGGCATTGGCCTCAATTTTAGCAAGTCATCTTCCACTCTTGTTAGTGCATTCTCTGACTCAGATTGGGCATGATGTTTGGATGATAGACGCTCCACTGGTGGTTTTGCAGTATTTCTTGGATCAAATCTGATCTCTTGGTGTGCTAGAAAACAAGCTACTGTTTCAAGGTCCAGCACAGAAGCAGAGTATAAGGCACTAGCTAATGCTACTGCAGAAATTATATGGGTACAATCCATTCTCAAGGAACTTGGTGTAAAAATCACTCAAGCTCCATGTCTGTGGTGTGACAATTTGGGTGCAACTTATCTTTCAGCAAATCCAGTCTTTCATGCAAGAACGAAACACATTGAGATAGATTTCCATTTTGTCAGAGAAAGAGTTGCTAGTAAACTTCTAGACATTCGATTTATACATTCTCAAGACCAGGTTGCAGATGGGTTTACTAAAGCCTTGCCCATACGAAGCTTTGAGAACTTCAAGTATAATCTCAACTTGATGAAGTTGTGATTAAGGGAGGGTGTCAAACAACATTCTTGTGTACGTGACAAGGGGCTGCGCGGTATCTTCTCTGATCAATATCTTGGTAGTTCGGCTAGGTGGTTAGCTAGAGTTTATCTCCTCTTTGTAATCTTATCTCTACTTAGCTTTTTCTTCAAGATGTAATCTAAACTGTATGCGCTATCAGGGAGGTGCGCCCCTGCCTATAAACACGTACGGCTTCCCCTCCGATTGAGGTACGACGCTTTCCGCCATCGCACAACGGCGAGCAGGGCGAGAGCGTCACCATTTGGCTTCGCTGCAGCATGGAGGGCGCCGAGTTCGTCCACCCCGTGGCGCCGGGCGTCACCATGGCCGACGTTATCACGCCGCTGTTTACCCCGACGCTGGTCCGGTCCTTCTTCCCGCTGGATGGGCTGCATGGCGTCGATGCTGCCGCGGGCTCGCACCCGCTCCTAGCCGTGCAGGTCACCGAGCTGGACGACGGTGTCTTCGTCGGCATGTCGCTCAACCACGCTGTCTCCTCCGGTTCGGCCTTGTGGCACCTCTTCAACACCTGGTCGGAGATCAGCCGTCAGAGTGACGGCGCTGACATCTCCTCTCTTTGCCGGTGCACCGGAGGTGGTTCCTCGACGGCTGCCCTGTTCCGGTCCCTCTGCCCTTCGGCAAGCTGGAGGACATCCCCGTCAGCCGGCGTTCTACAGATGAGCATCCATCATCTGTGAAGGACCTCAAGAAGAAGGACACCTTCTCTTACCCCAAAGGAGAAGGACCTCAAGAAGAAGGACAAGACCAAGAAAACTGCCGGTCGTAAGAAGAAGAAGGCTGATGAATCACTTTAGCTTGGGGATATTGTGGGCACACGGAGCAGGGAGGGGGTGGTAGTACCGATGGCGACGCCCAGGACAACCACGGCCGTGTCGCCGGCGGCCGCTGCTGGCGCGGATCGCGTCGGGGGAAGGTTTTGGGCTCTTGCGGAGTCTGATCCGGAGGATGAAGACGGCGAGGAGGACGTCAGGGTCTCGCCGGAGGCTTATTCGCCGACGCCGTCGTCTGTGATTTGCGAGGCGTTCGATCCCGGGTATTCTGAAGAGGAAGTGGCTACGATCGTGGATGGTGTTGTGCCAGTGGACGATCCGGCCCGACAAGGTTTGCGGCCAGAGGACAAGATCGAAATCGTCCGGCGTATCGTTCATCGACGGACTGCGGCGGCGGCGATCCGGCCTTGGAAGGGGCCTATTCCTAAGGTTAGTCTTCTGAAACCTTGTTTGTCAGATTTTATTACTGAGAATTCGTGGAAGGAAGTGAAGTGGAAGAAGAACAGGAGACCCTCGGCGGCACAGGCGCCGCCGCCGGCGGTCGACCGATCGTGCGTGATTCGGGATCAGCGGATCTCGCGTTTGAATTCTCTCCTGCGCGCCGATGGGCTGGTTTCAGTGGGCCGAGGTGTGTACGAGGGTGGGCCGGGATTAGCGGGGCTATAGGCCCAGGCAAAACCGGACCCAGTTGATCGGGCTGGGGAGTCTCTGGTGCATGAGATCGCATCGGTTAGCGTATCTCCACATGCACGAGCATCCTCTCCCTGCCGAGTTGTGGTTTGCGCTAGGGTACGCCGCCGGGGACGGGCTGGTTTTCCTGCTGCTGCGACTTGTCGCGTGAAAAGGCTGCTGCCATCTCGCGGATCGGCTGCTGGCGAGGTGGTCATGCCGCCCAAGCCGCCGTCCAAGGCTCCGCCGCCCAAGGCCCCGCCGCCGGCGAAGCCGCCCGTGAGGGCTGCGTCGAGTTCCATTCGGCGCAGCCGGCGAACGCTGCGTCGCGGCGCGCTGCGTTAGCGGCGGCTACCCCAAGATCTGCAGCGCCGCGCCGCCGCCGGTCGCACCATCTCAAGTGCAGCGCCCCTGGCCTCGTCAGATGGCGGCCGGGAGGGGTGGAGCAGCTAATGGTGGTTCGGGCCGCGGGTCGGGTGCTTTCGCGGGGGACAGCCGCAACCCTCCCCGTGGTCAGTGGGGTGATGATGGATACGACGCTTACGGACAAGGGCTTCATCGGGGTTCGTCGTCCACCGGTGGTGGGCGAGGCTACGCTTGGACGGAGCAGGGTAATGCTGGCCGGGGCTTTCAAGGACCACCGGGGAACTTCGTCGAGGGCGCAGTTGGCCCCAGCCGCTTCCGTGGACGCTTCCGTGGTGGGCGTGGACGCTTCCGTGGTGGACGGGGTGGGCGTACTTTGCCCGGTGCCGACTCGGACTCTTCTGACATGGTCACTGATGACGTGGCTCTGAACCAGACAGTGGTGGAGACGGTTAAGGCTCTTGCTGATGTGGCTGTCCCGACGATAGCGCAATCAGATGATGCGGAGTCTGATAAAGGCTCGGAGAAGGCCGGAGGTGACAAGCTGTCTAAGTGGGCGGCTAAGAAGAAGAAGTTAGTTTGTTTCCGCTGTGGGGAGACGGTTCACTTCATGGTGGACTGTTCTGCTGAGTTATGTGAGATTTGTCGGAAACCCAAGCATGTGGCGGCTGAGTGTCCGCTTCTTCTCAGGCCCAAACCGGCTCTTAATATCTACGGGCTATGTTGCTCTGAGTTGATGTTCTTTGAGTCACCGAGTGTGGCTTCGGTGACTCCTGCAGTTGAGACCTCCTTCCACGGGTGGTTAAAGTGGTCACTGGACCGCTCACCGAAGCCAGTTATTCAGCGATTAGAGTTGGCTCCAGGAAATTTTAAGTGGTCTTTGTTGAAGCTTTCTGATAATTCTTATAAAGTGGATTTTCCATCTAAAGAGGATCAGAAGAGGATTCTCAAGTTTGGCATGAGTCGAGTTACTGGCACTAGTTTTGTGTTGCAGTTTGATGAGTGGAAGAAGAAGGAGCCGCAAGGCACACCACTGACTCAGATCTGGGTTCGCTTTTCGGGGGCACCTTCCGAACCCTTGGATGATTTTTTTGTCACGTGGAGCTTGGGGTCCTTGCTCGGTAAGATGGAGCAGGTGGACATGCCTTTCACTCGTGCTCACGGTGTTGCTCGTCTGTTGATTAGTGTGGTCAACATTCAGTTCTTGCCAGATGTGGTCAGATGGTGTTATGAGGGGGTTGCTTACATGTTGAATGTCGAGTATGAGGACCCGGACCTGTTTCAGGATTTTGAGGAGTTGTTACCTATGGATACCTCTAAGGGGGGTGGTGCTTCTGGGCACCGGGGAGAGGATGCACCCGGTGATGGTGACAGGGATTCCAGGCCCGTGGAATCGCCTAAACCGACAGAGTCTGCTAAGGGGAAAACTTCGGGTTCGGCACCGTCCAACATGCTTCAGCTTGGTTCTGTTGGGGCTTTCTCTGCGCCCTCTCGTCTTTGGAGTGATCGTGTGGAGTTTGATGATCCGTCTGAGCATGTGCCACCGGTGATGCCGGAGGGCTTGCGGACTTTGGAGGACAGACTGCCATCTCCTTCCTCCCCTGTTTCGCGGCTGGACATGACTCTTTTGGACGACTCGGTGGAGCTGCCCGGGAGTACGGTCAGGGCCAGCGCTGTTCTTCCTCTCACCCCGGAGGATCGGGGGGCTGAGGACGGGTCCAGCAGGCAGGAGGTATGTTTACCGCATTCTCAGTCTTTGCCAGCATCAGATGTGGCTTCTGACTTGCGTCGGTCGGGTTCTGGCTGCTTGCAGGTGTCTTCACCGGCCTATACGGCTAGGGAAGCGGCGACACCGCTTCTCGCTGCAGTTGGTGCGCCAGGACTGGGGGTGGATGCCTCTCCAGCCCCCACAGTGTTGGGAGGGCTAGGTGGGGCCTCTGCAGATTTTGCCCACGCTTCGGTGCGCGGCGGCTGGGCTGCTCCGGAGCCGGCGACTGCTGGCGGATCGCCAGTTCTTGGGCGGCTGACGCTGCCGCCGGTTACCCCTTCTGCGCCGGTGACGGCGGCTCAGGGCGTCGCTGTGGGGGGAGGGGCAGGTGGTCTCTCCCTGTGCAGGACCTCTCGCGAGGAGGTCATCGCTTTTGGTGGCATCCCGGACCTTATCTCCTGTGGAGGCGGATCAGTGGGCGGTTGCGAGAGCAGCCGGACGTCGATTTACATTCAACTACGGTGCGCCAGTGAGAGCGCCAAGTTGCGTGACGTCGAAACCACCACCGTATAAGTCAAGAATTAAGTCAAATTCCATTTTGCATTTCACCGATTATGAGATCATCAATAATGCAAATCAACTAGGAATTTCACTTGGTAATAATGATAGTCAGATTGCTAAATCAGTCAACGACATTCTTGATTTAGAAGCTGAGCGTGCGGTAGATATGATTCGTCACATAGCTGCAGTTAAACCAATGAATGATTCGGAGATTGATGCGCTTGGGGTTAGGGTCCTAGATGGTATGTGTGCCGATCTTGACCCTGATGGTCTCGAGGCGGAGGAAGACTCACAGCCTGAGACTTCTCTCCATGTTGATGAGCCTTTAGTGATTGATGCTGAGGATGAGGGTCTTATCCCGGTGGTTGATATAGTCAAGCCTAAGCGGACATGGAAACGAAAGGTTTATCCAGCCCGCATCGTGGGAGTGCTAGGATTCGTACTGCCAAAAAATTTCATGATGACTTATGAGAGGCATTTTGTGGAATAGCAGAGGTCTTAGAGACTTGGCTAAAAGGAGGTTTCTGGCGGATGCTTCTCTGGAACATCATTTGGATTTCATTGCTTTGTCCGAGACTGGAAGGAGTAATTTCACTAATCAATTTCTCGCCACTTTGTCTGGGGGACTAGATTTTGATTGGCACTGCCTCCCACCTCGAGGAAGATCCGGCGGGGTTTTACTTGGGGTTAAGTGTGAAACGTTGGAGGTAAGGAGCGTAGTTATGGGACAGTTTGCTGTCAAGTTTCGGGTTAGATCTAAGGCAGATGGGTTTGATTGGGCTTTGGTGGCAGTCTACGGGGCTGCTCAACCAGAACTCAAACCAGATTTCTTGGCAGATCTGGTGCGCATCTGTGCTAATGAACAGTTACCTCTCTTAGTGGGAGGGGATTTTAACATAATCCGAAGAAAAGAAGACAAGAATAATGCCAATTTTGACGGTCGATGGCCCTTTATGTTCAATACTATCATTGAGAGTTTGGATCTCAGAGAGATCGAACTCTCAGGTAGGAAATTCACTTGGGCTAATTCGTTACCGGTACCGACTTTTGAGAAACTAGACCGAGTGCTAACTAGTGTCGAGTGGGAACAGAAGTTTCCACTGGTAACGGTACAGGCTTTGACTCGGGGTGTCTCGGATCATACACCGCTGTTAGTTGATTCCGGTGTTCAAAATTTTGTGGGTAACAAGAATTTCTTCTCGTTTGAACTGGCTTGGTTCGAACGAGAAGGCTTCCTCGAGTTGTTAGCTACACAGTGGGCTGTGGACTCTGGAGGTAGGACACCTATTGACAAATGGCAATCCAAGATTCGGCATCTCCGTAGTTTCCTTCGTGGTTGGGCTAAACACACGCATGGGATCTATAAGGCGGAGAAGGACAGACTCCTTCTTATCATTCAAAGTTTCGAAGCTAAAGCAGAAACATCTATCTTAGATTCCACTGAGTTGGCAACAAAGATAGATGCGGAGATGAAGCTTAAAACGCTTCTCCGTGAGGAGGAATTGAAGTGGGCATTGCGAGCCAAGGTTCGCAAAATCGTAGAAGGCGAGGATAACACTCAATTCTTTCACATGATTGCGAATGGGAAGCATCGTAAGAAGAGAATTTTTCAATTAGAACAAGATGAAGGAACCATAGTTGGTCGATAATCTCAAAGAATACATTACCAATTATTACAAACAGTTGTTTGGTAACCCGGTAGAGACTTTTGTGGCGTTGGATGAGTCTAGGGTTGAGGATGTGCCTCAACTTGAGACCGCCGAGAACGAGCTTTTGACTGCTCCTTTTTCGGAGAAAGAGGTGTTTGAGGCTATTTCTCAAATGGAGAACAACAAGGCTCCAGTGTCCGGATGGTTTTCGGCGGAGTTCTACAAGAAGTGTTGGCATTTTATCAAGGGGACTTAATGCCCATGTTTCACGAAGTTCTTTGAGGGTCAGCTGCAATTGTTCAAGCTGATTTTTGGGACGATTACTCTTCTGCCTAAGAAGACGGACGCTGTTCGGATCGAGCAGTTTCGACCCATCTGTTTGCTAAATGTGAGTTTCAAGATCTTCACTAAGGTGGGCACGAATAGGCTTTCACAAATAGCACACTCAGTAGTTCAGCCGTCTCAGACAGCTTTCATGCCGGATAGAAACATCCTGGAAGGGGTTGTTGTCTTGCATGAAACGCTCCACGAAATCCACTCCAAAAAACTGGATGGCGTAGTTTTTAAAGTAGATTTTGAGAAAGCATATGATAAAGTCAAATGGCCTTTCCTGCAACAAGCGTTACGTATGAAAGGTTTTCATCCGGCATGGAGAAACCAAATTAACCCTTTAACGCAAAAAGGGAGTGTGGGGATTAACGTGAATGATGACGTTGGTCACTATTTTCAAACTCACAAGGGGCTACGGCAAGGAGACCCTATGTCACCGATTCTATTTAACATAGTGGCCGACATGCTGACTATTTTAATAGGTCGGGCAAAGGATGCAGGACAGGTAGGTGGCCTGGTTCCACATCTAGTAGACGGCGGGCTATCTATCCTCCAATATGCTGATGACACTATCATATTTATGGAGCATGACATGGCGAAAGCTAGGAACATGAAGCTGCTGCTTTGCTTATTTGAACAATTGTCCGGGCTTAAAATCAACTTCCACAAGAGCGAATTGTTTTGCTTTGGAAGAGCTAATGATGACCGGGATTCGTATCAACAATTGTTCGGATGTGAATTGGGTTCCTTACCATTTTCGTACTTGGGTATACCCATTCATCATCGTAAGCTAACTAATGCTGAGTGGAAATGTTTGGAGGATCGGTTTGAAAAGAAACTAAGCTGTTGGAAAGGAAAGCTCATGTCATATGGAGGGCGATTAATTCTGATTAATTCGGTCCTTACTAGTATGCCGATGTTTCTGCTATCCTTTTTCTTGGTTCCGGTTGGAGTTAGGAAAAGGTTAGATTTCTACCGATCTCGTTTCTTTTGGCAAATTGACGAGCTTAAGCGGAAGTATAGACTTGCGAAGTGGGATATTATTTGCAGACCTAAAGACCAGGGTGGCTTAGGTATTGAAAATTTGGAAATCAAAAATATATGTCTCCTTAGCAAGTGGCTTTTAAGTTGTCATCTGAGACGGAGGCCACTTGGGCACAGCTTTTACGCAATAAGTATCTCTTTGCTAAAACCTTGGCCCAAGTGTCTGTGAGACCTTCAGATTCGCCCTTTTGGAAGGGGCTTATGAGAGTTAAACAAATATTTTTCAACAAGACTAAATTTATTGTTGGGAATGGTACCACGACGAGGTTTTGGGAGGATACGTGGCTTGGGGAGACGCCACTAGCACTTCAATATCCTTCTTTGTATAACATAGTTCAACGTAGAGATGCCTATGTTGCTACTGTTTTACAATCCGTTCCCCTCAATATCAGCTTTAGGCGGACGCTTGTTGGTAATCGTTGGGAGGCCTGGCTCCATCTGGTTCGACGTTTGATGGATGTCAGGTTGTCCGCACACCCTGACCAGCTGCATTGGAAACTTACTAAGAACGGTGTGTTCTCGGTCAAATCAATGTATCAGGATGTCATTAACTCTTCGGTCATCCCTACCTCCTTACATGTCTGGAAAGTTAAGGTACCCTTACGTATCAAAGTGTTTATGTGGTTTGTGCATAAACAGGTAATTTTGACTAAGGATAATCTTGCAAAACGTAATTGGGTAGGTCCGTCTCGGTGTAGCTTCTGTGATCATTCTGAAAGCATCAAACACCTCTTTCTCGATTGTCCGTTGGCTAAGATTCTGTGGCGGTCGGTTCATATTGCTTTTAATATAAGTCAGCTTACCTCTATTAGTATGTTATTTGGAACATGGCTAGATGGGGTGGATTATGACATTGCGAGACACATTCGTGTTGGCGCTTGTGCTCTTTTGTGGGCAATATGGAAATGCAGAAATGACTTAGTCTTTAACCGATCAACAAACTTTCACTTTTTGCAGGTTGTTTTCAGAGCCACAGCGTTCATCCGTATGTGGTCGCTACTCACTCCGACGGAGGCCAGGGAGCGTTTGGTTACTGCGTCTACCCGATGGGAGATGGTAGCTCGGGTTATTTTCAACCGGTTTGGATGGCGGTCATGTAATAGGATCACTGAAAAAAATAGCGCGCTATAGCGTCGCTAATAGCACGCTATAGCGTATTGAGAATTTTCTCGCTAAATATATTGGTGTACAACGTCTCGCTAATAGCACGCTAAAGCGCGATATAGCACGGTAATAGCAATTTTGAGATCGCCGCTATTTTGTTGTAGCGCGCTATTTTTTTCATTGAATAGGATAGAGTGATCCTATAGTTTTGCCAGCCGGTTGTGGCTTTCAGCTGTACTTTTCAGCAGATTTTGTTTTACTTTCCACTATGACCTTTTTGTAATTTTGAGACTGGTTCCTTATTTTTAATAATATGAGCCGTATGCATCATTCTGATGCAGAGGCTGGGGTATGGCCCCTTTTCCAAAAAAAAAAAATCATCTGTGAAGGAGGAATGCTTCATCAATTTCTCGGCCGAGATGGTAAAGAAGCTCAAAGCAAAGGCAAACGCCGCGATGTCCGGCAGTGGCACCACCACCATCTCCTCGTTGCAGGCCGTGCTCGCGCACCTATGGATCGCGGTGACCCGAGCCAGGAGGCTGGCACCGGACCACAGGACGACGTACGTCATCCTCGTCGGATGTCGGGGCCGCGTGGATGGCCTGCCGGCGGCGTACGCGGGCAACGCCGTTGGACGCGCCGAGGCGGTGTCGACCGCCGGCGAGATCCTACAAAGGGGGCTGGGCTGGACCGGGTCACTGCTGAACAGAGCGGTGGCGTCGTTCGACATGGCAACTCAGAGGGACAGACATGCATCCTGGCCGCAAGAGCATTACTTCTTGCGTGCGCGCCCAACGGCCACGGCAAAGATGGTGACGGGTGGCTCGCCGCGGTTCGACGTGTACGGGAACGACTTCGGGTGGGGCCGGCCGGTGGGCGTGCGGAGTGGCCGTGCGAACAAGATGGGCGGGACGGCGACGGTGTTCGAGGGTAGAGACGGCGGAGGAAGCATGGCTCTCGGGGTGTGGCTCTCGCCGGAGGTGCTCGCGAGGCTCGTCGCCGACGAGGAGTTCATGAGCGCGGTAAGCACGGTCACGGCGTGACTGATTGTCGACGCGCATGCAAAGTAATTTTCTGGTGCCATGTTTGAAGCACAGGTGATGGCTTCAGCGGCAGACCAAGCTTTGTACCCTGTGCTATCAGTTTCGTGGATTAAACCATGCTTCAAGCTGCTTACTTGCTTTCCAAAGAGAAAATGTTCCTTTTAATATCCATGCGTCGAGACTTGTCAAACTTTGGCGGGTGGCATCGGGTTGTCCAAAAATTGAAAAAGGGTTGTGGACTAGAACTCTTCATTGCTTTTTAGTCTGCACTAGTACATGTGCCCGTGTGTTGCAACGGGGAAAATTTGACAAACCTGATTCGCTTGCCACTACGCTTCACTAATATTCAATTCTGACAAACTTGGAAATAAGGTTATCCTGGATGTGTTGCCACGGGTTGAATTATCCTTATTTGGATCATGAAGTGTCGATGTGAGAAGCCACCCTAACGTCCTTAATCAACGCATACTTAAACTCTGCACTTCCATTAAATGAAAAAGTAGTGATGCATTGAATAGTCTTTTAGCGGGAGAAACATACAATTTGATTCTTACAGGTGCATGGAAATAGTCTTTTAGCGAGAGAAATATACAATGTGATTCTTAGGACATCTCCAACACCGACCTGTAAAATAGACACCGCATCCGTCCGCGAACCGGGAGGACCGGCCCACAGATGTGGGAGGAGGTCATCCAATGCTATCTATATATGTCTGGTTGCATTTCGGAAGAAATTTAACGAAAGTGAACAAATTTGAGGGATATTTAGACAAACCGGACGATATTAATTCATACTTGGATAACTTTTAGATAATTCATACTTGAATAACCTTTAGATAAAACCTGTTGCTTTTCATCTTGAGGAAACTAATTACATTTTGACAAATTTGAACTAAACTGTACTCTAAACCTAGTCTAAATGACCGTCGACGCTCGTTCGCCCATTTTCGGCCGGCCATGAGCCGCGGGAACTGAAACTCTAACCCCGCCTTGTAGCCTTCGCCTCAGTAGCCTGCAAGCGGCTAATCGGCTGGCGAAAGGGCGGTGGCCTTCCTGAGACCAGAGCGTCGGCCACCTTTCAAGCGCTACTCTTTCTTGCCGCCGCCGGCGCCCTTGGACGTGCTGACTTCATTGTCATGCGTTGGGGCGCGGGTGTGGCAGAGCTGGCGGCTTCATTGTCATGCGTTGGGGCCCTCGTCCTTGCTCTTGCCGTAGACTTCGCCGACCACATCGTCGATCTTCTTGAAGGCGGCTTCTAGCCTTGCCTGACGTTGGTGGTACCTCCAGCGGTCGCGATGGATTTGGCAAGTGGTGCGATAGGAGTCGACTAGCGCCTCTTGCTCGGCTAGTCCACGCTCATCACAATTGTCGTGACAGCGGCGAAGTGCTCCACCACGCAGAGTAAGGCATAGCCTAGTGGTGGGAAGGGGCTGATGCCTTCCCACCCACCCAGGTTCAAGGCATGGTACTTGCAAGTGGGTTTGTTGCACCAATTATACTGTAGGGGGTTCCCTTACAGTCTTTCTGTCAAAAAAAAGTGCTCCACCACACTCCGGTGCTCATCGAGAAGGCGGGGGTTGTACTCATGGTCGGCTGCGCCTACCGGAATAAGGCCTCCTGCTCGGCCAACACCATTTCGGTGTAGTGAACACGAGCATCACCCATGGAGATGCCGACATGGACTGGCGAGGGGGTGACGCTAGCTCATTGTCAGTCGCGTCCTCCATTGGGACGTCCGCAACGCCTGCCTCCGTCTGGCCCGCTAGCCTGCCTGCCGGCAGCAATGGCGGTGATCTCCGTCTTCTACTCGGACGAGAGACTGTCCCAAATGGCTTTGGAGCTTGAGGAGGCGATGACGGGCGTCGTGCGAAGAGGAGAAAGGGAGCGGAGGAGGATGGGTGAGGCTGGACTTCAATTAGGTGGCGGTGGACAAGGCAAGCGGCAGGGTGGTTAATGGTGGGCGGCATGAATGCGCACCGGTGCTCTGGAGCGGCGCTGGCCACTTTGGTCGAGAAGGGACATGGGAAGGGAAGGGTTTTTGGGTGGGCTAGGGCAGTCAGAATTGAGCATGGCAGCGGTTCGGACGCCAACAAAGCCACCAGTTTGTTTCCGGTCTACGAAAAAAAGTATATCCGGATGGTCCGGACAGTTGCGGGCATTTTGAGGGTTGCCTTTGAAGATGCCCTTATATACTCTTTGAGTTTAATAATTCATCAATAGTATTTTATAACATTATTAAAATATTCAAATTTTAATGATTTTTGGTTATGTAGTTTTTTTTATCGAAGGTTGTTTGATTTCGAATTCATTCCAATGTTTTTTCTTTTGCACTAAAAGGGCAAACGCCCAACTCCCGTGTCCAGCTAGCTAATAAAAATGTGGTCGAGCAGCTGGCACGTAGAAAACCCATCAGGCGATACGTGTACCCTTGATTACCCCAAGGGCCTTAAGCGTGGGCGGGTCCACCACGTAGCGATACTCTAAGGCGACCGGCGGGGGGGGGGGGGATTGCTTGGCGATCAACCTCCTGTGCTAGGGTTAGGGTGTTTCTACAGGGATGGTGTGGTTTCCGGTGACGGCGGGGGTTGTGACGGCACAGCCCTAGGCCGTTGATCGAGTGTGCGTCTCTCTCCGCTTCGGAGGCGGTGCCAATGGCGGAGAGGCGGATGGAGAAGGGAGCGGTTCCCACGGACAAGATCACATCTGAGAAGGGTGGGGTAACTGCTTCATCGTCTAAGGCGTCCCTGACGGCTGCTGTGCCGGGGGGTTCGATCCAGATGGCGATGGCACCTACGGCTGCGGCCGGTGCGGTGGCATCCACGCCGACGAAGGATGCTACGGGCTCTAAGGGAGGGGGATCCTCCAGGTCCCCGGCTGGGGGAGGAGGGACTCCAGATCCTACCGCTAGCCTTTTGGCAAGGCTTGGCGGTATGAGGCTGCTGGAGAAGGAGGCATAGGGCTTTGTTTTTGTGGATTCTGAGAAGACGGCGCCGAAGATTGTCAGATGGTCTGTGGCGGGTAAGGTTTGCTCGCCTCGTCCAATGAATTTCTCTGCTCTGGAGCGAGCTATGATCAAGGCTTGGGGGCTACACAAGGTAGCTCAGTTTAGGAATATGGGAGACAACATCTTTGTGGTACACTTTGGAAGTGAGGGCGACTGGAAGCATGCTATGCATAGTGGCCCTTGGCAATTTGATTTCAACGTCGTGATCTTGAAGGATTATAAGGGCCACATCAGGCCGTCGGAGATGGTCTTTGACAGCGTGGATGTCTGGGCCCGCGTTTCTGATCTTCCTCCTGACAAGAGAACGAAGACTTTGGGGAGGCCCTAGGCAACTGGCTCGGGACGGTGGTGAGGGTTGATGCTGACAAGGAGGGTTTTGCTCGTGGTACATGTTTGAGGATTAGAGCGAGGATCTCTGTTCAAGAACCTCTTGCCAGGGGTTTCAGGCTCAAAATCTCACTGGAGGATGAGGTTGGGTGAGGGAGTCCTGGACTAGGGGGTGTCCAGATAGCCGGACTATCATCATCGGCCGGACTCCAAGACTATGAAGATACAAGATTGAAGACTTCTTCCCGTGTCCGGATGGGACTTTCCTTGGCGTGGAAGGCAAGCTTGGCGATACGGATATGTAGATCTCCTACCATTGTAACCGACTCTGTGTAACCCTAGCCCTCTCCGGTGTCTATATAAACCGGAGGGTTTTAGTCCGTAGGACGAATAACCATTACAACAATCATACCATATGCTAGCTTCTAGGGTTTAGCCTCCTTGATCTCATGGTAAATCCACTCTTGTACTACCCATATCATCAATATCAATCAAGCAGGAGTAGGGTTTTACCTCCATCGAGAGGGACCGAACCTGGGTAAAAACATCGTGTCCCTTGTCTCCTGTTACCATCCGCCTAGACGCACAGTTCGGGACCCCCTACCCGAGATCCGCCGGTTTTGACACCGACATTGGTGCTTTCAATGAGAGTTCCTCTGTGTCGCCACCGATAGGCTTGATGGCTTCGTCAATCAACAACAACGCCGTCCAGGGTGAGACTTTTCTCCCGGGACAGATCTTCGTGTTTGGCGGCTTCGCACTACGGGCCAATTCACTTGGCCATCTGGAGCAGATCGAAAGCTACGCCCCTGGCCATCAGGTCAGATTTGGAAGCTAAACTTCACGACTGACATCCGCGGAGACTTGATCTTCGATGGATTCGAGCCACAGCCGAGCGTGCCGCACAGTCACGATGAGCATGGCTTAGCTCTGCCACCGGACAGTACCCTGGAGGCCGCACACGAGTCTGCTCTGACCCATAGTTCGGAGCCGACCGCGCAGATCGAGGACAGGTGGCTGGACACCGCCTCGGGAGCTGCAACTTCTACGGCAATGGAGCCGAATACCGACCTTGTCCCCTATAAAGCCCGTGACTCCGAGGTGCCGGACTCCTTGCCGAACTTCAAACCTCCTGCGCCCCTACCAATCTAATCCGATTGGGCGCCGATCATGGAGTTCACCGCCGCGGACATCTTTCAGCAGTCACCCTCTGGCGACATCCTGAATTCGCTAAAGCATCTCTCGTTATCGGGAGAGCCCTGGCCGGACTGCGGTCAGGATGGTTGGGATGCGGACGATGAAGAAATTAAAAGCCCACCCACCACCCACTTTGTAGCCACTGTCGACGATCTAACCGACATGCTAGACTACGACTCCGAAGACATCGACGGTATGGACGACGATGCCGGAGACGATCAAGAACCAACGCCTACGGGGCACTGGAAGACCACCTCGTCATACGACATATACATGGTGGACACCCCAAAGGATGGGGACGGCGAAGAAACAGCAGAGACATATTCCTCTAAGAAACAGCCCAAGCGCCGATGTCAGTGGCGCCGCTCTAAATCCCGCCACAGCAAGAATGGAGATTCCGGCACCGGAGACAATAACACCCCAGAGAGTGCCGAAGACAACCCCCTCCAGCAAGATTCAGCACAGGAGGACGGAGAAGCCAGCCCTCAAGAGAGAGCGGCAGATGAGGAGATAGAGGATGACAATTACATGCCTCCCTCCGGAGACGAGGCAAGCCTCAACGATGACAAATTCGTCGTACCCGAGGATCTCGTCAAACAAGAGCGTTTTAAACGCAGGCTTATCGCCACGGCAAATAGCCTAAAGAAGAAGCAGCAAGAGCTTCAAGATGATCAAGACCTGCTGGCCGACAGATGGACCGAGGTCCTCGCGGCCGAAGAGTATGAACTCGAACGCCCCTCCAAAAGCTATGCAAAACGCAAGTTGCTCCCCCGACTAGAGGAGGAAACATACAAACCTTCTTCACCAGCGCACAATATGGCAGACCGACCACCCCGTGGCCGCGACAGAGAGGCATCTAGGCCCTCCATCAGGACCATACCCCGGCATCGCTCGAAAAATACGAAGCCACGAGGGAATGCGCCGGACTTGCGAGACATATTGGAGGACAAGGCAAAACAATCAAGATCTAGCTACGGATCACGTGGGCGCCCCACAATCCACGACGACTACCATCGCGCCGGATACAGCAACTCCGACCGGGCCGAACACAGCAGACAAAGCTCCCTTGAGCTACGTCGTGATATTGCCCAGTATAGAGGCGCCGCACACCCACTCTGTTGGGGAAAGTTGCAGAAAATTAAAATTTTTCCTACGGCTTCACCAAGATCCATCTATGAGTTCATCTAAGCAACGAGTAACGGGAGAGAGATTTCTTCTACATACCACTTGTAGATCGCGTGCGGAAGCTTGCAAGGTGATGATGGAGTCGTACTCGAACGTGATTCAGATCACCGATGCCAAGTGCTGAACGGACAGCACCTCCGCGTTCAACACACGTACGGGACGAGCGACGTCTCCTCCTTCTTGATCCAGCAAGGGGGAAGGAGAGGTTGAGGAAGACAGCTCCACCGACAAAGACGACGGGCGTGGTGATGGTGGAGAAGCAAGATCTCGGCAGGGCTTCGCGAGCTCTTACGGAGGAGGAGATGTGTTGGGAGGGAGGGCTGCGCCTTGGGAGTTGGTACAGCAGCCCCCCTCCCTCCCCCCCTTTATATAGGCCCCCGGGTGGCCGGCCCCTGGAGATCCAATCTCCAGGGGGGGCGGCGGCCAAGGGGGGTGGAGTGCCCCCAAGCCGGTGGGCGCCCCACCCCTAGGGTTTCAACCCTAGGCGCAGGGGGTGGGCCTAGGGGGGCGCACCAGCCCCTTGTGGGCTGGTTCCCTTCCCCTCTCAGCCCATGGGGCCCTCCGGATAGGTGGCCCCACCGGTGGACCCAGGACCCTTCCGGTGGTCCCAGATTTTACTGAAACCCCAAACTTTCCGATGGCGAAACACCACTTCCTATATATTATTCTTTACCTCCGGACCCTTCGAACTCCTCGTGACGTCCGGGATCTCATCCGAGACTCAACAACATTCGTGGTCACATACTTGACTTCCTACTAACCCTAGCGCCACCGAACCTTAAGTGTGTAGACCCTACGGTTCGGGAGACACGCAGACATGACCGAGACGACTCTCGGCAATAACCAACAGCGGATCTGGATATCCATGTTGGCTCCCACATGCTCCTCGATGATTTCATCGGTTGAACCACGATGTCGAGGATTCGATCAAACCCTGTATACAATTCCTTTGTCAATCGGTGCGTTACTTGCCCGAGACTCGATCGTCGGTATCCCAATACCTTGTTCACCTCGTTACGGCAAGTCACTTTACTCGCATCAGAATGCATGATCCCGTACAACACCTTGGTCACATTGAGCTCATTATGATGATGCATTACCGAGTGGGCCCAGAGATACCTCTCCGTCATACGGAGTGACAAATCCCATCTCGATCCGTGTCAACCCAACAGATACTTTCGAGATACCTGTAATGCACCTTTATAGTCACCCGATTCGTTGTGACGCTTTGATACACCCAAGGCACTCCTACGGTAACCGGAGTTACACGATCTCATGGTCGAAGGAATAGATACTTGACATTGGCAAAGCTTCTAGCAAACGAACTATACGATCTTTTATGCTATGCTTATAATTGGGTCTTGTCCATCACATCATTCTCCTAATGATGTGATCCCGTTATCAACGACATCCAATGTCCATAGTCAGGAAACCATGACTATCTATTGATCACAACGAGCTAGTCAACTAGAGGCTCACTAGGGACTCATTGGGTCTAAGTGTTCACACGTGTATTACGATTTCGGATAATACATTTATAGCATGAACAAAAGACAATTATCATGAACATTGAAATATAATAATCCTTTTATTATTGCCTCTAGGGCATATTTCCAACAGTCTCCCACTTGCACTAGAGTCACCAATCTAGTTACATTGTGATGAATCGAACACGCATAGAGTTCTGGTGTTGATCATGTTTTGCACGCGAGAGAGGTTTAGTCAACGGATCTGCGACATTCAGATCCGTGTGCACTTTGCAAATCTCTATGTCTCCATCTTGAACATTTTCACGGATGGAGTTGAAACGGCGCTTGATGTGCCTGGTCTTCTTGTGAAACCTGGGCTCCTTGGCAAGGGCAATAGCTCCAGTGTTGTCGCAGAAGAGTTTGATCGGCCCCGACGCATTGGGTATGACTCCTAGGTCGGTGATGAACTCCTTCACCCAAATCGCTTCATGCGCTGCCTCCGAGGCTGCCATGTACTCCGCTTCACACGTAGATCCCGCCACGACGCTTCGCTTGCAAACTGCACCAGCTTCTCGCTCCACCATTCAACATATACACGATCCGGTTTGTGACTTAGAGTCATCCAGATCTGAGTCGGGCTAGCGTCGACGTAACCCTTTACGACGAGCTCTTCGTCTCCTCCATAAACGAGAAACATGTCCTTTGTCCTTTTCAGGTACTTCAGGATATTCTTGACCGCTGTCCAGTGTTCCTTGCCGGGGTTACTTTGGTATCTTGCAACCAAACTTACGGCAAGGTTTACATCAGGTCCAGTACACAGATGGCATACAAAATAGATCCTATGGCTGAAGCATAGGGATGACACTCATCTCTTCTTTATCTTTTGCCGTGGTCGGTGGTGAGCCGAGCTCAATCTTACACCTTGTAACATAGGCAAGAACCCTTCTTGGACTGATCCATTTTGAACCTCTTCAAAATCTTATCAAGGTATGTGCTTTGTGAAAGACCTATGAGGCGCCTCGATCTATCTCTATAGATCTTGATGCCTAATATATAAGCAGCTTCTCCAAGGTCCTTCATTGAAAAACACTTGTTCAAATAGGCCTTAATGCTGTCCAGAGTTTCAGATCATTTCCCATCAAGAGTATGTCATCTACATATAACAGAGAAATGCTATGGAGCTCCCACTCACTTTCTTGTAAACGCAGCTTCTCCATAAGTCTGATAAACCCAAACGCTTTGATCATCTCATCAAAGCGAATGTTCCAACTCCGAGATGCTTGCACCAGCCCATAAATGGATCGCTGGAGCTTGCATACTTTGTTAGCATTCGAGGATCGACAAAACCTTCCGGCTGCATCATATACAGCTCTTCCTTAAGATGTCCGTTAAGGAATGCCGTTTTGACGTCCATCGCCATATCTCATAATCATAGTATGCGGCAATTGCTAACATGATTCGGACGGACTTCAGCTTCGCCACGGAGAGAATGTCTCGTCAGAAGTCAATCCCTTGAACTTGTCGATAACCCTTAGCGACAAGTCGAGCTTTATAGATGGTAACATTACCATCCGCGTCCGTCTTCTTCTTAAAAATCCATTTGTTTTCTATCGCCGCCGATCATTGGGCAAGTCTGTCAAAGTCCATACTTTGTTTTCATACATGGATTCTATCTCGGATTTCATGGCTCCAAGCCATTTGTTGGAATCCGGCCCGCCATTGCTTCTTCATAGTTCAAGGTTCATTGTTGTCTAGCAACATGATTTCCATGACAGGGTTGCCATACCACTCACAGTGCGGAACGTGTCCTCGTGGACCTTCAAGTTCAAGAGTAACTTGATCCGGTACCTTGATCATCATCAACGTTTTCCTCTTGGTTGGTGTGGGCATCACAGAACGGTTTCTGCGTTGCACCACTTTCCCGCTCGAGAGGTAGTACTTCATCGAGTTCTACTTTCCTCCCACTTACTTCTTTCGAGAGAAACTCTTTCTCCGAAAGCATCCGTTCTTGGCAACAAAGATCTTGCCTTCGGATCTTAAGTAGAAGGTATACCGACAGTTTCCTTAGGGTATCCTATGAATACGCATTTTTCCGACTTGGGTTCGAGCTTTTCAGTTGAAGTTTCTTGACATAAGCATCGCATCCCCAAACTTTTAGAAACGACAGCTTAGGTTTCTTCCCAAACCATAATTCATACGGTGTCGTCTCAACGGATTTAGACGGTGCCCTATTTAAAGTGAATGTAGCTGTCTCTAGAGCGTATCCCCAAAATGATAGCGGTAAATCGGTAAGAGACATCATAGACCGCACCATATCCAATAGAGTGCGACACGACGCTCGGACACACCGTTTATTTGAGGTGTTCCAGCGGCGTGAGTTGTGAAACGATTCCACATTTTCTTAAGTGTGAGCCAAATTCGTGACTTAAATATTCTCCTCCACGATCGATCAGAGGAACTTTATCTTTCACACGTTGATTCTCCACCTCACTCTGAAATTCCTTGAACTTTTCAAAGGTCTCAGACTTGTGTTTCATTAAGTAGACATACCCATATCTACTTAAGTCATCGGTGAGAGTGAGAACATAACGATATCCTCCATGAGCCTCAACGCTCATTGGACCGCACACATCGGTATGTATGATTTCCAACAAGTTGGTTGCTCGCTCCATTGTTCCGAGAACGGAGTCTTGGTCATTTTGCCCAAGAGGCAAGGTTCGCATGTGTCAAACGATTCATAATCAAGAGACTCTAAAAGTCCATCAGCATGGAGCTTCTTCATGCGCTTGACACCAATGTGACCAAGGCGGCAGTGCCACAAGTATGTGGGACTATCGTTATCAACTTTACATCTTTTGGCATCCACACTATGAACATGTGTAATATTACGCTCGAGATTCATTAAGAATAAACCATTGACCATCGGAGCATGACCATAAAACATATCTCTCATATAAATCGAACAACCATTATTCTCAGACTTAAATGAGTAGCCATCTCGTATTAAACAAGATCCAGATACAATGTTCATGCTCAAACTTGGCACTAAATAACAATTATTGAGGTTTAAAACTAATCCCGTAGGTAAATGTAGAGGCAGCGTGTCGACGACGATCACATCGACCTCGAACCATTCCCGACGCGCGATCGTCACCTCGCCCTTTGCCGGTCTCCGTTTATTCCGCAGCTCCTGCCGTGAGTTACATATGTGAGCAACGACACCGTATCAAATACCGGGAGTTACTACGAGTAATTGGTAAGGTACACATCAATTACATGTATATCAAATATACCTTTGGTGTTGCGGCCTTCTTATCCGCTAAGTATTTGGGGCAGTTCCGCTTCGAAAGCCCCTTCCCTTGCAATAAAAGCACTCGGTCTCGTGCTTGGGTCCATTCTTTGACTTCTTCCCGCAACAAGCTTACGGGCGCGCAACATCTTTGCCGCCCTTCTTGAAGTTCTTCTTACCCTTGCCCTTCTTGAACTTAGTGGTCTTATTGACCATCAACACTTGATGTTCTTTCTTGATTTCAGCCTCTGCTGACTTCAGCATCGAGAACACTTCAGAATGGTCTTTACCATCCCTCGCATGTTGTAGTTCATCACAAAGCTCTTGTAGCTTGGTGGGAGCGATCGAGGATTCTGTCAATGACCGCCTCATCTGGGAGGTTAATGTTCAACTGGGTCATACGTCGCGCAACCCGCACATCTTCGTGATGTGTTCACCGACGTAACTGTTCTCCTCCATCTTACAATCTGTAGAACTTGTCGGAGACATCATATCTCTCGACCGGGCATGAGCTTGGAAAACTAGTTTCAGCTCTTCAACATCTCATATGCTCCGTGATGCTCAAAACGCTTTTGGAGCCCCGGTTCTAAGTTGTAGAGCATGCCGCACCGAACGAGGGAGTAATCATCAAGACGAGTTTGCCAAGCGCTCATAACGCCTTGGTTCTTCGACGGAGCGGCACCTAGCGGTCCTTCTAGGACATATTGCTTCTGGCAGCTATGAGGATGATCTCGTGTTCGGACCCAGTCCGTATAGTTGCTGCCATCATCTTTCAGCTTGGTTTTCTAGGAACGCGTTGAAGTTCATGTTGACATTAGCGTTGGCCATTGATCTACAAGACATATTTGCAAAGGTTTTAGACTAAGTTCATGATAATAAAGTTCTTAATCAAAATTATGAACTCCCACTTAGATTAGACATCCTCTAGTCATCTAAGTGTTACACGATCCGAGTCGACTAGCCCGTGTCCGATCATCACGTGAGACGGACTAGTCATCGTCGGTGAACATCTTCATGTTGATCGTATCTTCCATACGACTCGTGTTCGACCTTTCGGTCTCCGTGTTCCGAGGCCATGTCCGCACATGCTAGGCTCGTCAAGTTAACCCTAAGTGTTTTCGCTGTGTAAAACTGTCTTACACCCGTTGTATGTGAACGTAAGGATCCATCACACCGATCATCACGTGGTGCTTAGAAACGACGAACTGTAGCAACGGTGCACGCTTAGGGGAGAACACTTCTTGAAATTTTATAAGGATCATCTTATTTACTACCGTCGTCCTAAGTAAACAAGATGCATAAACATAATAAACATCACATGCAATTATATAGTTGTGACATGATATGGCCAATATCATCAAGCTCCATTGATCTCCATCTTCGGGCTCCATGATCATCTTGTCACCGCTTGACACCATGATCTCCATCATCATGATCTCCATCATCGTGTCTTCATGAAGTTGTCACGCCAACGACTACTTCTACTTCTATGACTAACGCGTTTAGCAATGAAGTAAAGTAGTTTACATGGCGTTCTTCAATGACACGCAGGTCATACAAAAATAAAGACAACTCCTATGGCTCCTGCCGTTGTCATACTCATCGACATGCAAGTCGTGAATCCTATTACAAGAACATGATCTCATACATCACAATTCATCATTCATCACAACTTCGGCCATATCACATCACATGATCAATCGCTGCAAAAACAAGTTAGACGCCCTCTAATTGTTGTTGCATCTTTTACGTGGCTGCGATTGGGTTCTAGCAAGAACGTTTTTCTTACCTACGAATCACCACAACGTGATTTTGTCAACTTCTATTTACCCTTCATAAGGGCCTTGTTCATCGAATCCGCTCCAACTAAAGTGGGAGAGACAGACACCCGCCAGCCACCTTATGCAACTAGTGCATGTCAGTCGGTGGAACCGGTCTCACGTAAGCGTACGTGTAAGGTTGGTCCGGGCCGCTTCATCCCACAATACCGTTGAGCAAGAAAAGACTAGTAGAGGCAAGTAAGATGACAAGATGAACGCCCACAACAAATTGTGTTCTACTCGTGCATTAGAGAACTACGCATAGACCTAGCGGGATCTGGATATCCATGTTGGCTCCCACATGCTCCTCGATGATTTCATCGGTTGAACCACGATGTCGAGGATTCGATCAAACCCTGTATACAATTCCCTTTGTCAATCGGTACGTTACTTGCCCGAGACTCGATCGTCGGTATCCCAATACCTTGTTCAGTCTCGTTACCTGGCAAGTCACTTTACTCGTACCGTAATGCATGATCCCGTGGCCAACACCTTGGTCACATTGAGCTCATTATGATAATGCATTACCGAGTGGGCCCAGAGATACCTCTCCGTCATACGGAGTGACAAATCCCAGTCTCGATCCGTGTCAACCCAACAGATACTTTCGGAGATACCTGTAATGCACCTTTATAGTCACCCAGTTACGTTGTGATGTTTGATACACCCAAGGCACTCCTACGGTAACCGGGAGTTACACGATCTCATGGTCGAAGGAATAGATACTTGACATTGGCAAAGCTTCTAGCAAACAAACTATACGATCTTTTATGCTATGCTTATAATTGGGTCTTGTCCGTCACATCATTCTCCTAATGATGTGATCCCGTTATCAACGACATCCAATGTCCATAGTCAGGAAACCATGACTATCTATTGATCACAACGAGCTAGTCAACTAGAGGCTCACTAGGGACTCATTGGGTCTAAGTGTTCACACGTGTATTACGATTTCCGGATAATACATTTATAGCATGAACAAAAGACAATTATCATGAACATTGAAATATAATAATCCTTTTATTATTGCCTCTAGGGCATATTTCCAACACACTCTGCTTCACAGATGAAGTAATGGATCATCAAATCCTAGAAGGGTTCAAACCCATAAACATCGAATCCTACGATGGCACAACAGACCCCGCGGTTTGGATCGAAGATTATCTCCTTCACATCCATATGGCCCGTGGTGACGATCTCCATGCCATCAAATATCTCCCACTCAAGCTTAAAGGACCAGCTCGGCATTGGCTTAACAGCTTGCCAGCAGAATCAACTGGGTGTTGGGAGGACCTGGAAGCCGCATTCCTTGACAACTTCCAGGGCACATATGTGTGACCACCAGACGCCGATGACCTAAGCCACATAATTCAGTAGCCAGACGAATCGGTCGGACAATTCTAGACACGGTTCCTCACAAAGAAAAATCAAATCGTCGATTGTCCGGATGCGGAGGCCCTCGCAGCCTTCAAACATAACATCCGCGACGAGTGGCTGGCCCGGCACCTAGGACAGGAAAAGCCGAAATCCATGGCAGCCCTCACATCACTCATGACCCGCTTCTGTGCGGGGGAGGACAGCTGGCTAGCCCGCAGTAACAACCTCAGCAAACATTCTGGCAGTCCGGACAGCAAGGAACGCAATGGCAGGTCGCGTCGCAACAAAAACAAATGCCGCGTTAACGGCGATAACACTGAGGATACGGCAGTCAACGCCGGATTCAGAGGCTCTAAACCCGGTCAGCGGAAGAAGCCATTCAAAAGAACCACTCCGGGTCCGTCCAATTTGGACCGAATACTCGACCGCTCTTGCCAGATACATGGATTGTTGGATATTCAACCAGCCAGCTAACCACACCAACAGGGATTGTTGGGTATTCAACCAGGCAGGCAAATTAATTGCCGAAAACAATGACAAGGGGCTGCACAGCGATGACGAGGAGGAGACTCGGCCGCCGAACAGTAGAGGACAGAAGGGTTTCCCCCCACAAGTGCGGACGGTAAACATGATATACGCAACCCACATACCCAAGAGGGAGCGGAAGCGTGCACTTAGGGATGTATATGCGATGGAGCCAGTCGCCCCGAAGTTCAACCCATGGTCCTCTTGCCCGATCACTTTCGATCGAAGGGACCACCCTACCAGTATCCGCCATGGTGGATTCGCCGCATTGGTTTTAGACCCAATCGTCGATGGATTTCACCTCACTAGAGTCCTGATGGATGGCGGCAGCAGCCTGAACCTGCTTTATCAAGATACAGTGCAAGATGGGCATAGACCCCTCAAGGATTAAACCTACAAAGACGACCTTCAAAGGCGTCATACCAGGTGTTGAGGCCAATTGTACAGGCTCAGTCACACTAGAAGTGGTCTTCGGATCCCGGATAATTTCCGGCGAGGAGTTAATCTTCGACATAGTCCTGCTCATGATGGCTATCACGCTCGCTTTCGGACGAACCGCGCTTATGGTTCAACGCGATGCCGCATTACGGATACCTCAAGCTCAATATGCCAGCCCTCGCGGAGTCATCACGGTCAACGGAACATCAACGCTCCTCCGAACGGAGGAGCACACAGCGATCTCGCGGCGTAATGCGAGCAGCCTCTCAAGGCAATTCTCGAGTCCGGCCGTTAAACGACCGGACATGGCCAAACGCGCCCAGAGTAACATAAATCAAGACCACCTGGCACGTTCTGAGCACGCGTAGCAATGCGGCCCCAACCCCAGCCCTTGCATGATTGCAAGACCAGCTCTTCTCGTACATCATTACGCTCTGGAGATACCATGGGCATAGGGGGAGGGGCACGACCACGACAGGCCCAGAGTGCGGCTCCACCACACTAGGGGCTCCCAAGTGTGTCACTCTTTCTATTTTCCTTTTTTCCTTTTTCTATTTATCCATAGGACTCTGTTCACCAGAGAACCTGTCCGGCGGTAAACCTGCCGAACTCACGATGCAACAGCCAGGGAAGGACAAAGGCTACAACGAACATTCAGGTGGTCTCCATTATGAGCATTAAATTTGTTAAATACACCAGTTCGCAGCCTACCCCTGGAGGGGGATATGTTTAAATAGTCCAATCCCTTGCTTACCTTACTATTTGTATCGTTCTGCACTCATAGCAGAATTCCTTGAATAAACAATGCAGCACTTTTTGCCTATAATTGCATTCCTTTTTTTTACATATATGTTCATTTATGACATCTTGCATCCGTACACTTTGGTACGGCCGAATACACCAGGGGCTTATGTTCCCCGCATTATGGTGTGACAAGTCCAACACTTTCACAAGTGCGGCACCCCGAACTTATAGCACTATATGCATCGGCTCCGAATCATGTCTTGGGTCAATAGTTGGGTTTGCCCGGCTCCCATGTTTTGGTACCTTACGTTCCGTTCTATCGGCTAAGGTAGCATTGGGAGAACCACTGCGATTGCGCCCCGGTTGAGCTGGGCGAGCACCTCAGTGGAGAAAGCTAAAACTCACCGTCATGATAAGGCGAGAGCTGGTCATTGTTCGAGAGGTCTTTTTGAGTCCCTAAAGACTTATGCCGCTTAGAGCGAGGAACCGGCTTCGTCCGGCCAAGGCGTGGATAGCGCCCCGAAATCGGTCTTCCGAACACTAGGGGCTTCGATGAAATTTAAAATTATAGAATTCTATGGCTAAGTGAGAGTGTTCAAGCATTATAAGTCCGGTTGCCTTGTTCGTTGTGTTGAGCGCCTCCCTAGATGGACCCAAAATGGGAACAAGAGCGCTCAAGTTTATCCCAACACCCCAAAGACTCGTGGCATGGGGGCTGAAGCCGACGACTTGCCATCTCTCGATTTGATAAACGGCCGCATTGAAGGTAATATTTTAAATAAATAAGCGTTGCTTAGCGATATGAACAAAGTTTTCAGCGCACAGATAACACATGGCGAGTCTACTCAAATATTACATTTTGGGGCACTCATCCGCAATCTTGCGGGCACCCTTCAGACACTTTTATAGTACATTTCGGCGTGACGATACTCCTTGCCCGCCCGGCGCGTCTGTTATAAGCCTCTCAAGATCCATCCTGCCCCAAAGCACCTTTTGCGCTGGCAAGGCCCGACGGCACCTTCAATGCAAAGGGAGCGCTTGATGACTTCCACCTAGGGGCACGATCCACCAGCCGCCAAGACGAGGTCAAGTAGCTCCCAGGCATGGCCTCTTCAGCCCACACCGACTATGAGGCCCTTCATGGCCTGCTCGGCTACCTTGTGGAGCTCGACCAGCTGCTTCACCTGGTCGCTAAGGGCACTGATGTCCGCCTCAAAGATACCGAGACCGAAGACCTTCTCCGCTGAGCTCCCTCCTCGGCCCGGTAGAATGTGGCGGCATCGACACGCTGTGATGCAGATCTGCAAACGCCTCGAGAGCTTCAATTCAGGTAAGTAATCGTAATTCACATTCACATGCTTGCTTTGCATGAAAAATGCCTTACCCGCCGCTATTTTCTTCACCGCCTCAATCTCCGGAGGGCCTTATGGGCCTCGGCCTTAGCGGCTTTGGCACTTTCAAGAGCCGAGGCAAGCTCGACTCTCGAGTTCGAAGTCGCGCCCAAACTCTCATGCTTTTCCATGAGAGCACTGGAGCTCTTGCCGCACTCTCCGCCACTCGCGCCTCCTGCTTCCTCGCCCGCTGCTTCATGGCCGCAGACATTACGCGGGACACGGCCTCCTTCAGTGGTCGCCACCTCGCTCAGGGGCCCTGCAGCACCCACATTATCCTTGTTATTTCTATTGCAACCAAAATCCTTTTCTCAGAAGGTACAAATTTAATGCGTGTTACTCACCTTCTTTGTCCTCGAGCTGCTTCTTGGCAAGGCCGAGCTCGTTCTCGGACCGCCGAGGTTCTGCTTCAAAGCACCGACCTCTGTAGTCAAGTCGGCAGAGGTCAGCAGCAGCAGCCCTCGCAAACCCATATTGACATAATTTTTAGAACTCCTGCAGATATCTTTTTAGATCCTCAGTCCGGTTTTTCTTCCAACACCGAACCGAGTATCGTGGGCTACTATCTATGCGGTATTACATTACATATTTTATAACTTCTTACCTCAAAGCTCGTTAGAAGGCTGCTGCAGAGGCTTCGTCAGCCCGCTTTTGGCGAGCCGAACCTTTCAATCACCGCACTCATGATAGTGCAGTGTTCTTCCTCGATGGAAGCGCCGCTGAGCGCCCAACAGTTGTCCGCGCCCGGTTAGACAGAGGCTGCCGGTGTCACGGTCTTGCCCTTCTTACGAAGGGGCCGCCTGCCGGACTCCGGAACCACTACAGGTTTCGGCACGGAGTCCGGCACGTAGTCCGGGAGGCTGCCTTGTGGAACCTCCGGAGCCTCCCCCTCTTGGCGGGTCCCCTCCGGGATCCCACCTCGTCCCCTCAAAGATCGCAAGGGGTGGAGGCGGTCGGAATGGAATCTACATCCGACGGAGCCAAGGACCCGCTGGATGAAGCGGGAAGATCCTCCTCGGCCGGGCTACAGGTGGTGCGCGGCATTAGAAGAACACTATGTGGCACAAAAGAGAAATTACAAATCACTCAGGAGTCCAGATACTTATGATCTTGCCAGGGGCTTGGCCCTTGAGGGCCACTCCTCGTCGCAGTCGTTGGCGTTGGCGGAGCTGTCCGGAGGAAGGGTCCTTCCCCTCTTGGACCCTTCGGCCTCCCCCGTTGGGGAAGCCTTCCTCTTCCTCTCTCCCCCTCCTGGGGAGAGCCTTCTTCCTCCTCCTCGCCTTCGGGGGAGGAATCCGCCTCAGAGTCATCGGACGATGAGTCCGATAACACCTGGCGCCGGGAACTCCTTCGGGTTGCCGTGGCCTTCTTCTTGGCCTTCTTCCCCAGCACCACATAAAGTGCCGGGACTAGCAGCCTCGTTAAACGGGTATCCGCTGGGTCTTCGGGGAGGGGAGCCGGACAGTTAACATGTCTGGACGTCCTCTGCCAGTCCTGTTAAAGGCATCGGGAGTTTTAGATCCCACAATAGAGTCAAAGTATGAAAGAAGTAAATGTCCCATAAAGGATAACATATCTTACCGCACCAGCCGGGCGCTTGGTGCTGAATCCGCGATCTTCAGTTGCGGATGCGGGGGCTTCTCCGCCCTTGAACAGCACCCTCCAGGCAGCTTCGTACGCTGTGTCGAAGAGCCCACTGAGGGTCCGGTGCTGTGCCGGATCGAACTCCCACAGATTGAAGGCCCGTTGTTGGCAAGGGAGAATCCGGCGGACGAGCATGACCTGGACCACGTTGACAAGCTTGAGCTTCTTGTTCACCAAGGTCTGGAGACATGACTGGAGTCCGGTTAGCTCCTCCGAACTGCCCCATAGCAAGCCCTTCTCTTTCCAGGAGGTGAGCTGCATGGGGGCGCCAGATCTGAACTCGGGGGCCGCTGCCCATTCAGGGTCACGCGGCTCGGTGATATAGAACCACCCCGATTGCCACCCTTTGATGGTCTCCACGAAGGCGCCCTCGAGCCAGAGGACGTTGGGCATTTTGCCCACCATGGCGCTCAAGACTCGCTTGGACGCCCTTCACTACTTTTGGCTTGACATTGAAGGTTTTAGCCACAAGTCAAGTGGGGCTGGATGCAGAGGAAGGTTTCACACACACGATAAACGCCGAGATGTTGAGGATGAAGTTTGGCGCCAGATCGTGGAAGTCCAGGCCGTCAGAGTACATGAGCCCCGGACGAAGGGATGAAGTGGGAAGCCCAGTCCACGGAGGAAGTGGGAAGGAATACGACCTCTCATGGGGCCTGGGGGTGGGGATGAGCTGCCCCTTGTCAGGCAGCCGGTGCGCAATGTCGCTGGGCAGGTATCCGGCGCCGCGCAGCTTTTTGATGTGCCCCTCCGTGACGGAGGAGACCATCCACTTGCCTCCCGCTTCGGACATGGCTAGAGAAGGTTGAGGCGAGATGTGCGAGCTTGGGCGCTGGAGCTCGAGTGCGCGGAGATTGATAAGCAAAGGAGGAAGAAGGCGTAGGTAAAAAAAGGTGGATCCTTATCCCCTTATATATGGGCGGACGAAAACTATGCGTCCCTACCGGCCTGGTAAAACTCGCTTATCTCCCAAGCGCCACCATCAATGGCGTGGTTGGGTTACCCACGTCCGTATTGATGAGAATCCCAAAATAAGGGGAACACGATCTCTGCTTCGACAAGACGTGCCAAGGAAACTGCTTCGCTAAACGCGCTGAGGTGGTATAATAAAAAATGATTCAAGTGAGGGCTTGGTGGTGGTGTGACGTCATGCCACAAAATACGTCAGCAGATTGAACTTGTGTACATATTATTCTCTCTACGGTGGAATGTGGAATTTATTTTGCAGAGCCGGACACTATCCTGGTGTTCACAATCTTCTATGAATTATTCGGAGGAGGAACCCGCCTTGCAATGCCGAACAATATGCGCGCCGGGCTCATCGTCATTGAAGCCTGGTTCAGGGGCTACTGAGGGAGTCCTGGACTAGGGGATGTCCGGATAGCCGGACTATGATCATCGGCCGGACTCCAAGACTATGAAGATACAAGAGTGGATCTACCACGAGATCAAGGAGGCTAAACCCTAGAAGCTAGCCTATGGTATGATTGTTGTAATGGTTGTTCGTCCTACGGACTAAAACCCTCCGGTTTATATAGACACCGGAGAGGCTAGGGTTACACAGAGTCGGTTACAATGGTAGGAGATCTACATATCCGTATTGCCAAGCTTGCCTTCCATGCCAAGGAAAGTACCTTCCGGACACGAGCCGGAGTCTTCAATCTTCTATCTTCGTAGTCTGGGAGTCCGACGGATATTGATAGTCCGCTATCCGACACCCCTAGTCCAGACTCCTCAAGAGCCCTGAACCGTCTTCAATGACGATAAGTCCGCATGCATAATGTTCGGCATTGCAAGGCGGGTTCCTCCCTTGAATAAACCGGAAAAATAATGAACACCAGGATAGTGTCCGCTCGCAAAATAATTTCCACAATCCAACGTAGAGAATAAAATACACACTTAATCCAATCTGCCGACGACACGCAGCGTGACATCACACCGCAGCCAAGCCCTTGTTTGAACTGTTTTCATTATTCCGCCAAAGACGCTTAGCTTAAGCGGTTTCTTGGCACGCCCCGTCAAGCAGAGATCGTGTTCCTTTTATTCCGGATCCTCATCAATACGCAAGGGGTAACCCAACCGCCTCTGCCGCCACGCCTCTATCGAAGGGAATCTCAAGCGGTCACGGAGACGGCCCTTGGTATTATTTCCCTTTATAAGAGGACCAAGGCCTGTCCTTGTCTTTCAACCTCGTGATCGAATCTTTCCTCTGCTCCCAGTTCCAACACCAAGAGCTTCAGACTCGAGCGCTTCGGATCTACAGCTATGTCCGGCTCCGACCTCCAGGGCCGGTGGGTGCCCTCCTCCGTCAGGGAGGAGGACATATTGAAGTTGCGTGAGGCCAAGTACCTGGCCTACGAGGTTTTGCACAGGTTGCCTGCCCCTGGGCAGGCCGTGCCAGCCCCCGAGCCCGGCGAACACGTTGTTTTCGCATCTCATCTCCGTCGGGGATTAGGCTTCCCGACGGATCCTTTCGTGAGGGGGCTCCTGTTCTTCTACGGACTGGACTTCCACGACTTGGCTCCGGAGTCCATCCTCCATATCTCCGCATTCATTATCATCTGCGAAGCCTTCCTCCGCGTCATCCCCCACTTCAGCCTATGGCTGAAAACATTCAAGGTGGAGCCAAGACAATCGGGGCGCTAAGCGGAGTGTGGCGGGCGACTATAAGCAAGAAGGTCGATGCCCGTGGCTCAAGGTTCCTTCCAAGAGGAACAGGATTGTGGCAGCAGGATTGGTTCTACATCACCGCCTCCAAGGGGCAGTAAGCAAAAGCCGCCGCCTTCCTTCCGCCGGGACCTCCACGGCAACTAATGTCGTGGGTCAACCAAGGGCTCAACTGGTCCGTCCGAGGACGTGCCTGCACCGCAGGCCGGATTCGAGACCTCCAAACAAGGGAGATTGGCCTGGTCAAGGTGATGCAAGTCATGCTAGTCGGGCACCTCCTACCTCGCAAACGCCGCCCTCTCCGCTTATGGGAATTCAACCGAGGGACCTCAGATTCTCCAGCACTTTATGGGATCAACACCCACGGAGATGTACAGCTGTTCTTCGGACCGCAGTAGCAGCGTCCGGATTCGCCGAGGACGCTGGCTTGAGCCGCGATCGCCTGGATACTCGTGTAAATAGCTCAAAGCTCGGACACTCTACTTGTATGCCTTTCAAAAGATCATCTCCTAACCCTTTTATTCTTTACAGAATGGGTGGCGCGATCAAGGCTGATAAGGTGTCCGCCCTTCCCAGAGACCGTGACCGGAGCCCGTGGCTGGTCGAATGTTGGAGGTTGCGCCACGTAAGAGGGCAATGGGGAGATAAAGGAGCTAATACTGTCCAAAGAGGCGATCAAGAGGAGAGGACCAAGGATCCCTCCTTCAGAGGGAGAAGAGGACCGCCCAAGATCCGGAGGTCAAAGCCCCTAAGCGGGAAGAAATCCCCACCGAGGTCCGCGTCCGAGAGAATCCGACGCGCAATCATCGCCAAGGACCAGCCTCCAATGAGCCGTGAGTATGAAAGAGGAAGTTTAATAAGAAAGTACCTTCGCTTATGCTTCAGAGGTAACCGAATATTTATATCGCAGCTCGGATCTGCAGCCGCCTCGTATGAGTTCATCCTCGGGGATCTTCTTCCCGAGATGATGGAGAGTGATACGCCCGTCCCGACGCGCCGCCAGATGAGGCAAAGCGAGCCCGGTGTCGCCACGGAGGGTGTCCCCGAGTCCGAGGGGTCAAAGAGTTCAACACCCACCAGAGCCCGCCGAGAACTCAAGAGTTTGCTTGAGAGGGCGCCCATTTCAGAAGATCACCGCTTAATCGCGCATGGTGGTTGAAGGATTTCGTCCCGCTGAAAGCGGTTATGCAATGCCGCCCTAAGCTTATCGGGCGGGATTTGAGGTATGCGAAAATGATGCACCCTTTGTCTCATTAACAGTTCTGCGATAAAAATGCGCCAGATAGATAGTAGCCCCTGAGACTCGGTATGTTGTCGAAGACGACAACGTGCCGAGGATCGAAAATCTAAACATCTCAGGTAATGAATACCGTCCTTCTGGTACAGGTGGCGGATAGTCCGGGGGCCAGCCGGACTAATCAGTTTGCCGAACTGAGTCGACAGCTGGACATGGAAGATGCTGACATCGCACTTGTCAATCAGCGACTTGACGAGTCGCAAGGTAAATAAATTCCCCGCAGCCAGTTTATTGAGTGGGTTAAAGCCCTCCTCTGATAAGTTATATGCTGTTTACGCAGACGGTGCGGCTGCTGTGGAGAGCCTTCGGGCCGAGCTCGCACAAGCTAAGGAGCAAGCCCGAAGGAGTGATGCGGCTGCCTTGAGGGCGGCCGAAGAGTTGAAGGCCGAAAAGGCTGCGCACTGCCTAAGCAGGGTGAAGGTGGCCGAATTGGCCAAGAATTTAAAGGATGCTACCGACGTAGCGAGGCTCTTGAAAAGGAGCGCCTATCTTAGCGGGAAGACCTGAAGAAGGCCATCGCCGAAGCTAAGGATGCCCGTTCTGCAATGCGGGCTATGAAGGAGGAGCTGCGCCAAGCCGGAGAAATCACGGCTGGCAAGCCGCTTTGCGCGTCGCCGGTTTATGGATGCCAAGTACGCTAAATTTGAGCGGCAAGGGAGTTCGAAGATCCTTATATGGACTTGGCTGCGAGTGCGGCCGACGCTAAGCACTTCCAGCGCCGGGGATCACGAGGAGGAAGATTTATATTGACTCAATTCCACAGTCCGGATCGCCTTCTTCCGCCGTCGGACAGGTTGGCGAATGGGCGAACTGAATAGCCTGTCCGGCTGGCTATGATCGACATCGTGGCCCATGTGTGGCCGAGAGGTCCAAGGCGACGAGCTACTTCGCTCATCGCAGCAGTTCCTTGGGGCGGTGCCGCATATCAAGGAAATGAAACGGTCGGCTTGCATCGAGGGCGCGCGGATGGCTCTGGCCCGTGTAAAGGCGCAGTGTCCGGAGATGGATGCCACCGCTGTTGCCGCCCAGGGTTCGGATGGGAACCAGCTTCCTGCCGAGCATTATTTCGGGGAAGTTATGCACAGCGCTCGTATAATAGAGTCGCAGTGCTCAAAGAATGTAACGTTAAATTGAACGCATTAACTTGTAAATCAATGATTATAGTATGAATGCTTTTTATACTGGTGCTTCCAAGTAGTAAAACTTCTCCTGTGCGGCCGTTTGCGTATACATGTGTATAACCTGAAAGATGCAGTCTTCGGCATTAGCCCCCTTGCACAAGGTGCTGGGGTGTTCGCAAAATAGCGCTTTTTCACACTTAATCCGACGTCTCGGTCCTGTTATAAGGAGTTGGTAGCGTAGCGAACGAGGCAATCCGGACTATAGTGCTTTATTTCTTTCACTTAGCCAAAGGAGCTCGAGGGTGGGGCTACGATATAGCCCCTAATGACACCGCACATCTCCGGATTCGGGGTGCGATGTGCTCTGACCGAAGCGGCCCTTCGTCAAAGCGGGGAATTCTAAACATTCCGGTAGTCGATCAAGTGGCTGACCAGACTCTCGCTATATCATGGCAGTCAGTTTTCGGCTTTCTCTACTAAGGTGCTCTCCCAGCCGAACTGGGGCACAATCGCAGTAGTTCTCCTGGTGCCGCGTTAGCCGGGTGATACGGAACGTAAGGCAGCAAAACACAGGAGCCGGGCAAACCCAACATTTGACCAAAGACATGACTCGGAGCTGATGCATATAATGCCCAACTTGAGACGCCGAACACTCCCGAAGGTGATCGGACTTTATGATAACGGGCAGAATTATGCCCTAAACCCCTTGTGTCCAAGTACGGGCATTGTACTCCGACGCGGCCAATGCCAAAGCGTCGGGCTCCGCTTTGGCTATAGGAGGAAGCCAAGGGAGATTAACAACGAGAGACAGTAATAAAAAGGTCTACGTAGGGTCTTAATCTGAAAAGAATCCTTGCGATGGGTCCCTACTGCATGTCTGCTACTGTGTCTCCGCGCAGCCGTTATCCCGGACGGGTATGCACGTTTGTTCATCTGTAGAAAAAGAGGAATATTTTAGTTTAAGAAACAGTTCGTGCGAGAATAATGCAAAAGAATAAGTGCAAATAATTAAAGCTAGGTTTATATGAAACCGCGGTTAGTTGTGCGCGCAGCCCCTTATGAAAGGGTATGCGGCTAGGGAGCCCCTAGCATGCTGAGTCCGGATTCGTCTATCCGAGTCCGGGGTCTTTAAGTGACCCTCGCACTGAAATGGTGCCATGTGGACCGGCATCTTAAGTGTAAGAGACGCGTAATGCGGTATGGCGCTGAAGCGACAAAGCCTTTCGTCCCGATAGTGCTTGATGTTCACTTTTAAATGGGACGATATGGAAAATTAACTTTTCGTCGAAAATTGTTCGGTGATCCAACACGACTTCGAGTAATATCGAGCCTGTGCACTTGGCGAAGGGCCTGGCGTAACTTTTTGAAGGAAGTGCGGCTGTGTCGAATTTTGGTGGGGTCTATCCCCATCCGACGGATTGTGTTTGAATATAGCAGGTTTAAGTCACCGCCTCCATCCATTAGGACGCTTGTGAATTGTAGTCCGCCTATTATCGGATTCAATATCGTGAGTCCGCCCCGCCGTTCGAACACTTCGAATAATCCCGTGGTCAAAAGTGATTGGTTTTGATATCCAATCTCTATGGTTTGTTGGGTTGGACCGCGCGAAGCTCTTTCTAGAAAGTGCCGCACTGTTTTTCCGTGTCCTCACCAAGTGAGTTTATCGCTTTGACTTCTTGCGGAAAGTCTTTTGTTTTCCGGTGCCTCGCTGGCGGGTTTATGTTCTTCGCTTGACGCTGCCGAGCCCCTTTGCGCTCGGGCGCTTAGTCGGCGGACTGTTTGAAGACCCAACAATCCCTGTGGGTGTGATTTGCAGGCCTTCCGGGGGTACTGTGGATTTGACATATCTGACCCAGGATTTTATGCAGGTTAGACAGTTCGTCGCTGTCATCCTTGATGGGTTGAGCTTTATTATTCGGCCGTGAGCTTTTAAATCCGGCGTTGACTGCCGCACTCTTTGCGCTTTTCTCTTTATTCCGGCGCTGTTCTTTTCTGCGCCGTGATTTTCCGTTTCCATCTCTTATCTCGGATGTACTTGGGTCGCTGGTGCTGCTTCTTGCTCGCCAGCTGTCCTCTCCTGCGCAAAAGCGGGTCATGAGGCTTGTTAATGCGGTCATTGTCCTCGGTTTCTCTTGACCGAGGTGTTTGGCGAGCCATTCGTCTCGGACATTGTGCTTAAAAGCTGCTAAGGCTTCGCGTCCGGACAATGACTATTTGGTTCTTTTTGGTATGGAACCTGTTCCAGCACTTCCGCTACCGACTCTTCGGGCTGTTGAGTTATGTGACTTAGGTCATCTCGCAGATCCGGAGGGCGGACATAAGTCCCTTGAAAATTTGCTCTAAACGCTTCCTCGAGCTCTTCCCAACTTCCAACAAGAGTTTTTCGGGAGGCTTTTGAGCCAATGACGGGCTGGCCCTTTGAGCTTGAGGGTAGATATTTTATGGCGTGAGATCGCCTCCTCTAGCCATATGTATATGCAATATATAGTCTTCTATCCATACTCCAGGGTCTGTTGTTCCATCGTATGCTTCTATGTTTATGGGTTTAAACCCTGCTGGGAATTCATGCTCCAGCACCTCGTCGGTGAAGCATAGTGGGTGTGCGGCGCCCCTGTACTTGTACGTGCCGCTATCGTCGGACACTTGACGTGTTCCTTTGCTTGTTGGGGCTTTCCTTTTGGGTCCGTAGATGGACCTGGCTGGGCCATTTGACGGTGGGGGCTTCATAGCCTCTTCGTCGACTCTCGGGAGCAGCTTATGCTCGGGTAGCTTTTCGATTGGTGGTCTGCTGCCATGTTTGTCTGCGGTTTTGAGTACTTTGCTCCTTCTTATTCGGAGCGCGCCTTCCGCTGTGTTGAGCTTCCGCTTTTTCTTCTTCAGGCTTCTTGCTGTAGCGATGAGCCTGCTTGGTAAAGATCTTGTTCGACGGGCTCCTCGAGTTCGCCGTCATTGGGGCTTGTTTCGCCTTCGAGGGAGGTCCATAGTTGTGGTCCACAACCTTTTCTTCTGCCGCCCTTTCGTGAGGGCTTGCTTCTACATCCTCCTTCGCTGAGTCTTGCTGGAGGGGTTTGTCTTCGGCACTCTCTGGGGTATCATTATTTCCTGTGCCGGAATCTCCATTCTTGTTGTGGCGGGATTTAGAGCGGCGCCGTCGGCGTTTGGGTTGCTTCTTTAGAGAATCTTCTTCCGCTGCTTTCGCCATCCCTTCTTCCGGGTATCCACCATGTAGACATCGATGACGAGGTGGCCTTCCAAAGGTCTTGTGGGCGCTGGTCTCGATCGCCTCCGCATCATCGCCCATAGCGCCGATGTCCTCGAGTCGTAGTCTAGCATGTCGGTTAGATCCTCGACAAGGCTACAAAGTGGGTGGTGGTGGGCTCCGAATTTCTTCGTCCGTCCGAACTCCAACCGCCCCGCCATAGTCCGCCAAGATTCTCCGATAGCGAGAGATGCTTCAGGAATTCAGGATATCGCCAAAAGGCGAAAAGCTGAAAGATGTCCACGGCGGTGAATTCCATAAGCGGCGCCTAACTGCTTAATTGGCGGGGCGCGGAGGCTCGAGTCCGCGAGGAGTCCGGCGCCGATCACGAAGTTTCGCAAGGGACGAATCGGTATTCGCCCATCGCTGGGTGTTGAAGCCACCGGGGCGGCGTCTATCCACCGGCCCTCATCGTGGGCAATTGGCTCTGGACTAGCAGCCGGAGCAGATTCGGGTGCGGCCACCAAAGCACTGCTCGGCGGTAGAGCTAGATCATGCCCATCGTCGTAGTGCGGCGCGCTTGGCTGTGGCTCGAGTCCGTCGAAGATCAAGTCTCCGCGGTCATCGGTCGTGAAGTTTAGGCTTCTAAATCTGACCTGACGGCCAGGGGCATAGCTTTTGATCTGCTCCAGATGGCCAAGAGAATTGGCCCGCAGTACAAAGCCGCCAGATACGAAGATCTGTCCGGGGAGAAAAGTCTCACCCTGGACAGCGTTGCAGGTTGAAGATGCCATCGAGCCTATCGGTGACGACACAGAGGAACTCTCAATGAAAGCACCAATGTCGGTGTCAAAACCGGCGGATCTCGGGTAGGGGGTCCCGAACTGTGCGTCTAGGCGGATGGTAATAGGAGACGAGGGACATAATGTTTTTACCCAGGTTCAGGCCCTCTCGATGGAGGTAATACCCTATGTCCTGCTTGATTAATATTGATGATATGGGTAGTACAATAGTAGATCTACCACGAGATCAAGGAGGCTAAACCCTAGAAGCTAGCCTATGGTATGATTGTTGAGATCTAATGTTGTGTCCTACGGACTAAAGCCCTCCGGTTTATATAGACATCGGAGAGGCTAGGGTTACACAGAGTCGGTTACAATGGTAGGAGATCTACATATCCGTATTGCCAAGCTTGCCTTCCACGCCAAGGAAAGTACCTTTCGGACACGAGCCGGAGTCTTCAATCTTCTATCTTCGTAGTCTGGGAGTCCGGCGGATATTGATAGTCCGGCTATCCGGACACCCCCTAGTCCAGGACTCCCTCAGCAGCCATGGTGGGAGCAGAATTGGGGTTTTTGCAGCTGGCCGTTTGGGCTCGGATAGTACACGAGGTGATCTGCCTACCAAACGCAACTTACACGCGGATTTTTCTCGCTCCGGGGACTCGCACACTGGTGTGGGTTCTAAAGTGGCTCATGGTGAGGTGACCAACCCAGATAAGGACTTGCGGCATAGACTAGAGCATTGCAGGGAGCAGGATCTCCGGGACAAGCTTGTTCAACAAAAGATATATGATGAAAGGCAGTTGTAGAAGGACTGGGAGAGGAAGGGCAAGGACGACGTGCATGGGCCATGCAACAGCCGTGTTGAGGAAGGCAGGGGTTATGAGGGCAGCGGTGGTTTTCGAGGAGAGAGGAGGGCTAGGAAACAAGGCAACTATGTCAGAAGAGTAAGGCAGGATCATGAGATGGTGATTAAAAGTAGTGTGGCTCAGCGACACGATGAAGGCAACAAGAAGAGACGGACCAAGCAGGTTTGGGTGGCAAAGGAGGGGGCGGACAAACAGGCCCCTAATGATGCGTTCATTCGCGATACTCGGCGGAAAACGTCAAGTGTGTTTGAGCGCATCTCTGATCGTAGTGTGAGATTGGCGGACCCCGAGGTGCGGGGCCGCCGGACGCCATGAATCTTCTGGCCTGGAATTGTCGAGGGTTGGGATTGACCTCGACAGTGGGCGAACTCAGGGATCTTATTAGGTCTCACAATCCTTCGATGGTCTTTCTAAGTGAAACTCTGAAATCTGGTAGGGCGATGGAGAGACTGAAGTGGAGTTTGGGATTCAGACAGGGAGTTGCGGTGGACTGTGTTGGGCGCAGTGCTGGTCTTGCTTTGTGGTGGAGGGATGATGTTAAAGTTTCTGTGCAGCCGTGGTGTCAGTATTATATTGATGCTGAAATGTCTTGGGAGGGGAAAAACTATAGAGTCACTGGATTCTATGGTGAACCGAAAATGGACCTCCGAAAAAGATCTTGGGATGCCATTCGGTACTTGTGGGCTTAAGATAATCTTCCCTGGATCTGCCTCGGTGACTTTAATGAGGCCCTTTTCCAGAGTGATCAGCGAGGGGGAACATGCGTTCATTTGCCCAAATGGGAGATTTCCGTGATTGTCTTGCTGATTGTGGGCTTGCGGACTTGGTTTCTCCGGGTACCCATATATGTGGGACAATAAATGCGATGGGGAGGACAATGTGCAAGTGAGGCTGGATCGTGCAACGTGGAATGACTCTTTTCTTAGCCTCTTCCCGAAGTCTGAAGTGGTTCATGTCATGACTGAGGAGTCCGATCATCAGGCTATTGTTGTGCATGCGTGGGAGACGGCTCCTCGCCAGTAGAACAGGGGGCCGCGACCGTTTATGTTCGAAGAGGCCTGGACTGGGCATGATCAATATGAAGATATGATTGAGACGGCGTGGGCCGCTGCATGCTCCGGTGATAATAGCCTTTCTGGGATCTGGAAGAAGCTTGGTGAGGTCTCGGGAAGCATGCAGCAGTGGGCAAGGGAGGTGTTTGGTTCCATCAGAAAAAAAGATAGGTCTGTTAAAGTCGCAGTTAGTCGAGGTGAAAGCTCGAGGTGGCACCCGGGGCATTCTCTGGTGGTGCAAGATATCGAGCAACAGCTGCGTGAGCTTTATGAGCAAGAGGAGGTGATGTATAAGCAACATTCTCGTGTCGACTAGCTCAAAGCGGGTGACTCTAATACAAAGTACTTCCCGAACCGCTCAAGTCACAGGAAGAAGAATAATACCATCAAGTCTCTGTTGAGGGAGGATGGGTCTCGTTGCGCTGTCAATGAAGAAATGAGGGATATGGCTACTTCCTTCTACGAGCGGCTGTTTACTTCTGAAGGTTCGCAAGAGTCTGATGCTTTGTTGGAGAATGTTGCACAGGTGGTTTCTCCAGGGATGAATGAGAGGCTAACTGCCCCTATCAGTGATGAGGAAATTCGGCAAGCCCTCTTCCAAATGGGACCTACAAAGGCCCCTGGCCCGGATGGGCTGCCTGCTTTGTTTTACCAGCGCCACTGGGCTCTAGTTGGGGGAGATGTCTGTCGGGCGGTGAAGGAGTTCCTTGTTGGTTCTGCTACTCTGGCCTCTTTTAATGTGACGGTTATTATTATGATTCCAAAGGTGAGCTCACCGGAGATACTTTCGCAATTCCGGCCTATCAGTCTTTGCAATGTTCTGTATAAGATTGCAACTAAGGTTCTGGCCAACAGACTCAAAAACATCCTCCCCGTTCTTATTTCGGAGGAGCAAAGCGCCTTTGTGCCTGGCCGCCTTATGACTGATAATGTGCTTGTGGCTTATGAGTGTGTGCATGCCATCAGGACCAGGAAGAGAAAGAAGCCCATATGTGCAGTCAAGCTAGATATGATGAAGGCTTATGATAGGGTCGAATGGATCTTCTTGGAACAAACCTTGAGAAAGTTTGGCTTTGCTCCCCAATGGATTGAGACGATCATGAGGTGCGTTTCGTCCGCCCGCTTTTGTGTCAGGCTTAATTTTGTTTTTTTGAGAGCTTTTATTCCTTCACGGGGTTTGCGTCAGGGTGACCCTTTGAGTTCCTACCTGTTTCTCTTCTGTGTTGAGGGTTTCTCTGCCTTATTGAAGAAAGCTCAGGACGACCGAATTATTAGAGGTGTGACCTTTGGGCGCACTGGCCCCCATGTCACTCATCTTCTCTTCGCGGATGATAGTATTGTATTCTTGGAGGGCTCGCGGGATAACATGGATGCTCTCAAGGAGATCCTGGGGAAATATGAGTGTGCTTCGGTTCAGAAGGTGAATATGTAGAAATCCTCCATCTTCTTTGGGAGGGGGTGTCAGAGTGACCTAAAAGACCAGCTAAAATCTGATATTGGCATCCAAACCGAGGCACTTAGTGAGAGATATCTCGGTCTTCCTACCCAAGTGGGGAGATCGAAGGATGGTGCTTTCAAATATGTGATGGAGAGCTCTAAAGGAAATGTTACTGGATGGAAGGGACATGGTTTGTCTAAGAAGGCTAGGGAAGTGTTGGTTAAATCTGGGCTCCAAGCCACCCCTACGCTCACTATGAGTTTGATGTCTACTACACAACCTTCTTCTGTAGACGTTGTTGGGCCTGCAAGTGCACATGTTTGTAGGACAGTAGCAAATTTCCCTCAAGTGGATGACCTAAGGTTTATCAATCCGTGGGAGGCGTAGGATGAAGATGGTCTCTCTCAAACAACCCTGCAACCAAATAACAAAGACTCTCTTATGTCCCCAACACACCCAATACAATGGTAAATTGTATAGGTGCACTAGTTCAGCGAAGAGATGGTGATACAAGTGCAATATGGATAGTAGATAAAGGTTTTTGTAATCTGAAATAATAAAAACAGCAAGGTAACTAATGATAAAAGTGAGCGTAAAGGGTATTGCAATGGTAGGAAACAAGGCATAGGGTTCATACTTTCACTAGTGCGAGTTCTCTCAACAATAATAACATAGATAGATCATATAACAATCCCTCAACATGCAACAAAGAGTCACTCCAAAGCCACTAATAGCGGAGAACAAACGTAGAGATTATGGTAGAGTACGAAACCACCTGAAAGTTATCCTTTTTGATCGATCTATTCAAGAGTTCGTAGTAAAATAACAAAGAGCTATTCTTTCCGCTCGATCCATCATAGAGTCAATACTAGAATAACACCTTAAGACACAAATCAACCAAAACCATAATGTCACCTAGATACTCCATTGTCACCTCAAGTATCTGTGGGCATGATTATACGATATGCATCACACAATCTCAGATTCATCCAACCAACACAAAGTACTTCAAAGAGTGCCCCAAAGTTTATACCGGAGAGTCAAGAAAACGTGTGCCAACCCCTATGAATAGGTTCATGGGCTAAACCCGCAAGTTGGTCACCAAAACATACATCAAGTGGCACGTGATATCCCATTGTCACCACAGATAAACACGGCAAGACATACATCAAGTGTTCTCAAATCAAAGACTCAATCCGATAAGATAACTTCAAGAGGGAAACTCAATTCATCACAAGAGAGTAGAGGGGGAGAAACATCATAAGATCCAACTATAATAGCAAAGCTCGCGATACATCAATATCGTGCCATAGAGAGAACACGAGAGAGAGAGAGATCAAACACATAGCTACTGGTACATACCCTCAGCCCTGAGGGTGAACTACTCCTTCCTCGTCATGGAGAGTGTTGGGATGATGAAGATGGCCACCGGTGATGGGTTCCCCCTCTGGCAGGGTGCTGGAACGGGCTCCCGAGAGGTTTTTGGTGGCTACAGAGGCTTGCGGCGGCAGAACTCCCGATCTATCTTGATTTTTGATGTTTTAGGGTACGTAGGCTTATATAGGCGAAAGAAGTCAGTTGGGAGGTGCTCGAGGTGCCCACGAGACAGGGGGCACGCCCAGTAGGGGGGGGCCTATCTCCTGGCCTCCTCGAGGGTCTTCTGACGTGAACTCCAAGTCTACAGGATCATATTCTTCCAAAAAATCACGCTGCCAAAGGTTTCATTCCGTTTGGACTCCGTTTGATATTCCTTTTCCTCGAAATACTAAAACAGGCAATAAAACAGCAATATGGGTTGGGCCTCCGGTTAGTAGGTTAGTCCCAAAAGTAATATAAAAGTGTATAATAAAGCCCGTAATCATTCAAAACCCATAGTAATATAGCATGAATGCTTCATAAATTATAGATACGTTGGAGACGTATCAGAGTTGTTTTCACCTCACAAAGAAAATATGCTGGAATCTGACTTCTATCTCCTCGAAATTCTGGTGGGGATGCGATGAACGGTGAGAAGAAGGTGCACTGGATTGCGTGGGACAAAATGTGAGCGTCCAAGCGTGAGGGTGGTCTGGGGTTCAGACAGCCAGAAGCTTTCAACCAGGCTCTGTTAGCGAAACAAGCGTGGCATCTCCTCACGGTCCCCAATTCTCTGGTTGCGTGGGTGTTGAAGGCACATTACTTCAAGGACTACTCTATTATGTCTTCTACTTGCCCGACCAATGCTTCTTTCACCTTCAGAAGTTTGCTCCATGGTAGAGACTAGCTGAGGGAGGGGCTGGTTCGGCGAGTGGGGGATGGATCATCCATCAACATCCACCATGACAATTGGATCCCGTGGTCAGGCTGCTTGAAGCCACTGGGCCAAGCGTTCCTCCCGGGCACAACTAAGGTGGCTCACTTGCTCTCGGATCAGGCTAATGAATGGGATGAGGCAAAAGTGACAACAATGTTCGCGCCCACGGATGCCAGGGATATTCTGCAGATCGCTGTTGGCGGAGCGGGCGTGGAGGATTATCAAGCCTGGAACTACACAAAGAATGGTATCTTCAATGTGAAGTCTGCTTATCACTTGGCCATGTCGAGGAATCATGCAAGAGCAGGACAGCCAGGCTCGTCGTCCTTAGTGCAGCGACATCAGGGTTACCTTGGCATCTGGAGTACTAATGCCCCGGGGAAAGCAAAAATCCACATGTGGCGACTTGTTTGCAATGGCCTGGCAGTGGGGTCTGAACTTCATAGGCGCCGGATCAAGCCGGTGCGGCCTGTGGCAGGGAGGAAACAATCTTTCACAGGTTCTGGGCTTGCCCACATTCGACTTTGTTCTGGTAGAAGTTGCATTCAGAGAAGGGCGTGGCGGTGGCACTCCCACCGGTTCCTATGGACTCCCAGAATGCGCTTGCTACTTGGCTCCTGGGGTGGTTTGCGGAGGCAGCTGATGAGGATAAACAGGTGATGGTTCAAGCAGTTTATGGCCTCTGGTTAGCTCGCAATAAAGCGTGAGATGGGAAGAAGATGGCCTCTCCACATGAAATCATGGAGTCCGTCTACACCCACCTGACCGAATGGAGGCAGGTTCACGACAGCACAGCGAGGGTGCCGCCGGCCAGAACGGTGTAGTGCTGAGAACCCCCATCTACAGGGTGGGTGAAGGTCAACTCCAACGGTGCTGTAGCTAGAAATGGGGAGAAGGGGGGTGCTGGAGTGGTTTTACGTGATGCTGGAGGCACTTTTCTTGCAGGAGCCTATCAGTTCCTTAATCGTTCGGTTGACCTGGAGGCTGCTGAAATCCTAGCATGCAAACGAGGTTTACTCATTGCTATTGAGAGAGGGTTTCAGAGTGTCCATCTGGAGCTTGACAGCCTGCCAGTTGTGCAAATGCTTAATGACAGTCAGAAGTGCATGGCTGCTGTTGGGTCATGGATAGAGGAGATCAAGGAGTTGTTGCATACTCGAGCTGCGTTTCGTGTGACTTGGGCTCGTCGTTCTGCTAATGTTGTTGCTCACAAGTTAGCTAGAGTTGGTGTAGGTGATGAGTTGTGTATGGTGTGGTTGGGGTCTCCCCCAGACTTTGTTCTCTCTGTAATTTCTGATGACATTCCCAGCTATGTTGGCTAAATAAGAAGCAACAACGTTGCCCCTAAAAAAAAGGCGATACGCGTACCCTCCACCGCTTTTAGCCATTTGGGTCCAGCGAGATGCATCTATATCCTCTCATCCCGTTCTTTCGCTCCATCTCTCTCTCATCCCCATCCATATCTTCTGCTTCCACTAATATGCGCATCCGTTCCTTCAACTCTTGCAGAGCCAGCGGAATTTGCCGCGCTGGGAGCTGGCTGTCCGGCGAGCGTCGTTTCCAGGCGTGTGTAAATCTTGGGAGTCTCCACAGCGTCTCTTTCCACTGGAGCACTGCAGCCAGATCCCCGTCCGCTCCCCTCCCCCGGTGTATCTATCTCTCTCTCTCTCATATTTCTTCATCTCACGATCTAATTCTGTTAAGTGTATTTGCAGGCCGATGTGAAGCTAGTCAATTCACCAACGGCCCCCGTTCCAGACCACCTAGATCTAGAGCGCCACGGATGGATCCCGTCGTCCCCGTCATGCCCGTGTCAAGGACCTCCAGTGTCCGCCTCGCTGGTGGGATTAATTCTTTTTTGCCTCTTTTCCTTATTCTCATGGTTAGGATTTTTTCATTGCCTCACCCAAGGTTCCTTCGTTCCCTTCTCTCCCATGTATTGGCTGTCAGTTTGTTGGTTTTAAGGACGCCGATTGATATGAAGGATAACCTGTAAATGTGTATAAATTCATGAGAATCGTTTTAAGGGAGCGACATGGGACAAAAAACAAACGGAATCAATGCATGACACGAACGAAGTCAACGAACGCACGACCAAACAGAGTTTGATCGCATGCGTGACGGTTGGAAGCATGAGCAGAAACTCTGTTATTTATCATGTTGGACGTGACCGTAGGTTGATAAAAGTGATGGCACAATCCGTTAGACTGGGATGGTCTCTCTCCTAGGCTCCTGCGACGCTAGGGTTTGATTTCCGTCTGGATTAGCGGCCGGCTCGCTGATTCCATTTTCTCTCCCTTCCTTCGGATCTCCGGCCGCTTTGGGGCGCTAGGGGTTTCTCTATCCTGTTGCCGTTCAGGGTGATTACGGGGCGTTCCTGGTATCACTACCCACCCTTGGCGGCGACTGGCCTGAGTTCTCCGGGCGCCGGCATGGCAGAGGCCCGTGATGTGGGGGATTAAGGTGCCCTTGGGGGCATGCTGGCTGCGGTGGGTGGAGGCATTGCCCTTCCGGCCCGAGTGCTTTCGAATGGACGGGCGGGGACGGCGGTTCCCGATCTATCTATCCAGGACGGCAGTTCTTCTTCGGCGCATCGTGTCGAGGAGATGATGGAGAGACTTCGCTTGACGGCTATCGAGGCAAACCCGGTGGTGCTGTATGACGAAGAGGAAGCCGATCTGGTGGCTCCGGATTGCACCCTAGTGGGGAAGGTGCTTTCCCCCGACCCTCTTCATATTCAGACAATCTCGTCGGCAATGCGGCCGGCATGGGGCAATCCCAAAGGGTTGCTGTTCCATCCGGCTGGGGACAATGTCTTCGTGGCTGAGTTTGGTACCCTGACGGACAGGGCTAAGGTGATCAAGGGCTCGCGATGGATGGTGGGCAAACAAGCAGTTCTCCTAAAAGTGTTTGATCATAATATTCAACCTCTCCAAGTTCAGTTTGATCGTTTTGCTGTTTGGGCACGCATCATGAATCTGCCGCCAAGACTGATGAAGGCTAAGATCGGGATGCTCTTTGCTGCGCCACTTGGTAGTATTCTCAAGGTTGAGGCTGATGCCGATGGACGCTGCTGGGGAGGTTTCATGTGTGTTCGTGTGGAAATCGCTGTCAAGGAACCAATCGTGCGCTATGTGACCGTGACTTCTTCCAAGCTCCACCGGGTCTACAACACCGGGTCACTTCTCGAGCCCTCTGGATAACATGATTGCCGCAGCCTCACGCCTGACAGCCATCCCGATGGAGGGTGATTCAATAGCAGCAGTTGAAACGCGGTGGGCGAGAGACCTTCTTCAAACCGCCATGGTGCAGCAGCAGGCTTATTCATATAGCCGGGATAGAATTCATTCAACCCCTTGTCTGAGCCCAAGCTATAGCAGGCGTATGGATGAACTGGAGGTGTCCAACAGCGCGCGGCACCGTAATGCTCAAGATGTGGTGGATCATGGCAGGGCACGAAGGGATGCCGCTTTGGGTCGTTATCAACCCGCCCCGGTTCAGCCAGCAGCGTCAGTTGACCGAGGCACCGGGCTTGCCTTCAGTTCCTGGGGAGTGCCATGCCTCATTCCGCTCTCCATAATGTGCGTCTGCCCAAAGATTTCAAGGGTCCACGCAAAGTACCTAACTACATGGCGGATTAGCCACCTGAGGCGTGGGTTGAGAGTTATGAGATGGCGATGGAGATGCTGGATGCAAATGAAGCGGCCTGTGCAAAGTACTTCACGATGATGTTGGAAGGAACATCCCGTACTTGGTTGAAAAATCTGCCAGCTAATTCCATTGAATCGTGGGATCAGTTGAAGGCCCGGTTTATAGCCAATTTCAAAGACACGTGCAAACAACCCATGTCCATTGTGGATCTGGATGCTTGTGTTCAAGGGGAGAACGAGTCAACAACTCATTGGGTACGCCGGGTTTCAGAAGTTTTACACTCGTCCGACCGGATTAACGCTGGTCAAGCGATTATAACACTGGAGCGCAATTGCCGGCTTAAGTCACTGAAGATGAAGTTGGGACGGCTCAAGTGCCACTGCAACGACATGGGAACCCTCATGGCAGCCTTGGTCAAGTATGCCGATTCTGATAATACCAAGGATCCCGATTCTGATAATGAGAAACCGGAGAAGGGAAAGAAGAGTGGCGGTGCAAAGGGACAGCAGCACAAGGAGGCCATGGGAATAATGATAAGCGTAAAGCGGATTCAGATTTTGTGGCTAACGCTAATGTGCAGCGTCGTAAAGGTAAACCGCCCCAGCACGGCGTGGCGATGAATCTGGAGCGCTTGTTGAATCAGCCCTTTCCAAAGCATGGGACCAAGGAGGCTCCCGCAACACATCTCTGGAAGGATTGTAACATTATGAAGGAGTTCAAAAACTCTGATCTTTTCCGGTATGATCAGGGTCCGTCGGGCGGTTCAGGTCCAGGTTTTCATGGTGGCGGCGGTTCAAACTCTGGGTTTCAGAATAATCATGGCAACCAGAACAACCAAGGTGGTAATAACCAGCAGAATAATCAAGGGAATCAGCAGCAGTCGGGTTACCAGAGTCACCCAAAGCAGTTGAATGGTGGGCAGTATCATGTATTCACCACTAGTTTGTGCAAGCTTGATCAGAAGCTTCACAAGAGGGCAGTCAATGCTGTTGAACCGGCCGTTCCACGTTATCTGCGGTGGTCCGAACAGCCTATTGTGTGGAGTAGGGAGGATCATCCGCCCCGGGTTGACAATCCGGGTCAGCTGGCTTTGGTGGTGGCGCCTCAGGTGGGAGGCTATAAGTTCACCAAGGTACTCATGGATGGAGGAAGCAGTATCAACATTCTGTATTATGAGACCTTCCGTCGCATGGGGTTGACAGACAAGAGTCTTAAACCGTCCAACACTGTTTTTCATGGTGTGGTACCAGGTAAATCGGCATATCCTGTAGGTAAGATCGCTTTGGAAGTTGTGTTCAGTGATGAACATGATTCCCGGTCTGAGACATTGACCTTTGAGGTGGTGAGAATCCAGAGCCCGTATCACGCACTGTTTGGGCGACCGGCTTATGCAAAATTCATGGCAAGGCCTTGTTATATTTACTTATAGCTCAAGATGCCAGGTCATAAAGGGACTATCACGGTTCATGGAAGTCAAAAAATCGCTTTGGATTGCGAGGAAAGTGATGCGGCTTATGCTGAGTTGGTTTGTGCTACAGAGGAGCTAACGTTTTATCAGGAAAATGTTGATCCAAGAGATATGACCCCTCTGAAGAAGCCCACCACTGAGCATGACCCAACCCTGCATTTCAAACCGGCTGACGAGACTAAGCTTGTTGACTTCGTGCCTGGCGATTCATCCAAGCAGTTCAGCATCTGCACGAATCTGGATCCGAAATAGGAAAGCGCGCTCATTGAGTTCATCTGTGAGAACCGGGACATTTTTGCATGGAAGCCTTCTGACATGCCAGGTGTACCGAGGGAACTCGCTGAGCACACTCTTAAAATTGATCCCAAGTTTAAACCGGTCAAGCAATTTCTCCGTCGCATTAATGAAGAAAGACGCAAGGCAATTGGTGAAGAGGTAGCCCGGCTGTTGGCTGCTGGGTTTATCATCGAAGTGTTTCACCCCGAATGGTTGGCTAATCCGGTGCTTGTTCTTAAGAAAAACGGCACTTGGCGTATGTGTGTGGACTACACGGACTTGAATAAGGCTTGCCCGGACGATCCCTTTGCTCCCCCACGTATTGATCAGATCATTGATGCGACGGAGGGTTGTGAGCGCCTGAGTTTTTTGGATGCTTATTCAAGATATCATCAGATCAAGATGGCAGTTAAGGACCAGGAGAAGACATCCTTCATCACTCCCTTTGGAGCCTTCTGCTATGTTTCTATGCCCTTTGGGCTCAAGAGTGCCCAGGCAACTTATCAGCGTTGTGTGCAGAATTGTCTTCATACGCAGATTGGGCGTAATGTTCATGCCTATGTGGATGACATTGTGGTAAAGTCCAGAAAGAAGGAGACATTGATAGATGATCTCAAAGAGACGTTTGACAATATTCGGGTTTACAAGATGATACTTAATCTGGATAAATGTGTCTTTGGTGTTCCGGCAGGCAAGCTTCTCAGTTTTCTTGTGTCCAACAGGGGCATTGAGGCTAATCCGGAAAAGATTAAGGCAATCACATCTCTGGCCAAGCCGAAGTGTATCAGTGATGTTCAGCGTCTAGCAGGTCGGATTGCAGCCCTTAGCCGGTTTATCGGTCGTTTGGGAGAGAAGGCAATTCCTTTGTATCAGATGTTGAAAAAGACGGATGATTTCGTCTGGAGTGACACCGCCAATGCGGCCTTTGAGGAGCTAAAGCGGCAGTTGGTTGAACCGCCGGTTCTTGCAGCCCCAGTTGATAATGAGCCTTTGTTGTTATACGTGGCTTCCAATGCCCGAGCGGTTAGTGTGGCAATTGTGGTTGAGCGTAAAGAAGCTGGGAAGGAACATCCGGTTCAACGACCTGTATACTACATCAGCGAAGTCCTGATCGAGTCAAAACAACGCTATCCACATTGGCAGAAGTTGGTGTACGAGGTTTTTATGGCAAGTCGAAAACTCAAGCAATATTTTCAAGGCCATCCCATCACAGTGGTCAGTTCTGCTCCTTTGGGCGATATAATTCAAAACAGGGAAGCAACTGGCCGGGTTGCAAAGTGGGCAATCGAGCTTGGTCCACACGGTTTAAAATATGTACCTTGAACAGCCATCAAATCTCAGGCTCTTGTGGATTTTATCAATGACTGGACCGAGTTGCAAGCACCGGAAGATAAACCGGATAATACGTACTGGACTATTCATTTTGATGGATCCAGGCAGTTGGAAGGCTCGGGGGCTAGAGTTGTCCTTACTTCCCATCGAGGTGATAAAATTTGCTATGTCCTCCGCTTGATGTTTCCTTGTACTAACAATGCAGCTGAGTACGAAGCTTTGCTCCATGGTCTCTGTGTGGCCAAAGAGATGAACTTAAGTCGAGTTCATTGTTTCGGAGATTCTGATCTAGTGGCTCAGCAAGTTTCTGGTACTTGGGATTCTAAGGATCCACTCATGGCGGCTTACAGGCGTGAGGTGGATATTGTGGCGGGTCATTTCAAAGGGTATCAGGTCGGGCATATCGATCGGCGCAAAATTGAAGCAGCAGACGCTTTGAGCCGGCTTGGATCTCAGCGCAAATCGGTACCTCCTAACACCTTTTTAGATATCTTGAATAACCCGTCTGTTAAGTTGCCTATAGAAGAGGATTTGGCTGTTCCTGATCCGGAGGCTCAGTTGGTGGCCGCTTTACACGTTGTACCGGATTGGACAGTTCCATATCTGGCGTATATGAACCGGGGCGAGCTACCAAACGATAAAATCCTGGCTCGACAGATAGTCCGGTGATCCAAATCCATGGTTATTCACAATGGCGAGTTACACCGCTGGTGCGTTTCAGGCGTATATCAGCGTTGTGTTTCTCTGGAAGAAGGCCAAGAGATCCTACGGGAAATTCATGAAGGGGATTGTGGTCATCATGCCGGTTCAAAGTCCCTGGTTGCAAAAGCTTTTCGTCATGGGTTTTACTGGTTGACAGCTCATGCTGATGCGGAGGATCTGGTAAAGCGATGTGATGCTTGTCAAAAAATTTCACGCAGAGCTCATGTTCCGGCTCAGGAACTACGGATGATTCCTATCACTTGGCCTTTTGCTACCTAGGGGCTTGACATGGTGGGACCCTTTAAACGTTCCCAGGACAAGAAGACCCACCTGTTGGTGGCAGTTGATAAATTCACCAAGTGGGTTGAAGCGGAGCCTGTTAGCAAGTGTGATGCAGCTACGGCGGTTCAATTTCTCAAAAAGATTATCTTCCGTTTTGGCTTTCCACACAGTATCTTCACGGATAATGGTACCTACCTTTCCAAAGGTGAAATGGAGGATTTCTGTCGGAGAGAGCACATCCGGCTTGACCTAGCATCTGTGGCGCACCCTCAATCCAACGGTCAAGCGGAGCAAGCTAATCAATAAATTTTAAAGGGTCTTAAACCCCGGCTCATGATTCTCTTGAAGCGGACGCCGGGTTGTTGGGTGAAAGAATTACCTTCTGTGTTGTGGAGTATCAACACCACCCCCAATTGCTCAATAGGTTACACGCCTTTCTTTATGGTATACCGGGCAGAGGCAGTTCTCCCAAGTGATATACATCATGACTCACCCTGGGTTGCTAATTATGTTGAAGTGGACAACGAGCAAGCTCTCCAAGAGGCACTGGACCTGTTAGATGAGAAACGGGATATGGCTCTGGCTCGATCGGCGGTTTATCAACAAGACCTGCGGCGTTATCACAGCCGCCGGGTTAGGAGACGAACCTTTCAAGAAGGTGACTTGGTGCTCCGGCTCATCCAGGATCAGACTGACATGCACAAGTTATCCCCGCCTTGGGAAGGACCCTTCATGGTCAGCAAAAATCTGCACAACGGATCATAATACCTCATTGACGTTTGAGACGACTCACGCAACTCTGAGGAGGAGACCCGGCGGCCGTGGAACATAGCTCTCCTCCGGCCTTACTACACTTGAGCCATAGGCTCTTCTATGTACATATTTTGCCAATGTTTATATTATGATCAATAAATAAATCAGCATCCTTGCTCTAAGCGGGGCCTTTGCTGTTTTTTCTCAAATATCCTTTTGAGTTACATGGGGGCTTCAGCTGACAAAGCGGAGTACTACCTGTTAAACCAGCTATCACGCCACAACATAGCTTGGGAGCTTCACACGCAAGGGGCCAAAGAGAGTCTGGATGCTATGCACAACTCAAACATAGGCACCCAATGAGCACAACTCATCACGTTACTTGGGGGCTCCTTGTGTCTAATACCAAGGAGTTTGAATGGACCCTTGTAGCTGGGTATCGACCCACGACTTGGAAGCCTGGTATATTTACCTAAAACCCCGGGTTAACCTGCCTTCATCAAGTAAGACACTCCTATCCAGGTCATCCTGGCATGGCCCTCCGAATGTTTGACAGTTACTCTCATTGAGACCTTGCACTTGTCAAAGTTAAAACGGTGATTGGTTAGTTGGAGGTCCATCTTAAAAGGCTTTGTTAAATGGTTTAACTCAGCGGCCTTGCAGCCAAGAAAAAGCCTCGAATTTGGGCTTGGCAGCCCTAAAAAAGCCTCGACTACACGGTTTTATTTGCGTTTTTGCTGAATTTTATGTTAAACCAATTTTCTTGGCCTGGTCAGTCATCTTATTAGCCCGGTATTCCTTAAACCGGCTTGGTTTGCAACTACACGTTGACAGACCTTCTTCTTAAACCGGAGTTTGTTAACCCAACCTGGCTTTGACTACCTGTCACCAGTTTTGATCATCTGGTGTGCATCATCACCTGGTATGACTTACTATATGACATCAGTACATGATGGAGTTATACAAGACTTTCAGATTTGGGTTTTCACCCTTATTACAATCAAAGTTGACCAGCCAACTAAACAGGGATATTACATCACAGGTATGAATCATTTCATATTTTTACGGTTTGATTATCAATCAGGCCTTTTCTTGGGCATTATGACCCGTCCGGCGATAAGCCGCCAGGACCCTTTTCTTTTTATGTACACACAGGAGTTGCATATTATGATACCTGAACCAAAATTAACATTGACATGGCGGATCACATAAAGTATCTCCTACTGCATGATGGCAGCAGATCAAAATAGTTTTTGCTACCCTATTACAAGGCACTCAGAGGCCCAAAATATGGAATTGTTTCACAATGGACAGTTTCTGACATATCAACCAGATTGATGGGTTAAGCTTCATCGCCGGGTTGACGTGAAGTAGATGGGTCATCTGGCGTTGGTTCAGCCTCCTCCTCCCCATCCAAAGGCTAGAAGTCATTGGTGGTCCAGTCAATCCGGGTTAAGGCCTGAAAGACAGCATCTTCACTTATAAGCTCAGCCGGATCAACGTCAGGGGCGTAAGTGTGCTTACGGATTGGCGGAACAAGGTTCTGCACTTCAGGAATAACAGCTTCAACCCGTTTGTTGTTTGCATCGTAGAAGGATCGGTGAACCGTCAGGTTAGCCTCTTCTGCTAACTGACTCGCCAGAGGACGCATCTCCCTTGTTACCCGTTTGAGGGCGTCGTTGTCAAATACTTCGCCGTTTTCTTGCTCACTGGGGAAGCCTTTGGCTATATCAGCCGGATCAAGATCAGCTATCCAGGCCTTGGCTCGAGTCAGTGCTAATAAAGTGCCAGCCCGGGCAGCGGATCACTTCAACTCTTCTATCTGCGCTGGCGTCATCGATAGCCGGTCCAGCGTGTCTTTGATCAGTGTTGGAGCCGCGTTGTCATAAGAAGTAGCGCAAATAACCCGTTGGACGCCGGTATACAGCTGTTCAATCAGCGTATACGCGGCCTTGAGTTTCTTCTGCACATCAGAACCCAGATGAGAATGCGACTACCTATAGCGGTTTAAGAAGTTCATGTTAAACCGGAGAAATTTCAAAGCGAAATATTCATAAAGCCTTGGAAAACAGTGCTTACCAAATATAGCAGAGGTCATGGCATTGATTTGGCGCTTTAATCCAGTAAGCTCTTCTGTCACCGGTTTAAGAGCTGATTCGGCGTCTTCTGCCCGCTTCAGCAATCCGGCCTTTTCGGTATCCCAGTTGGCCCGCTCAGACTTGAACCATTCCTTGAGCTGCTCCATGGTGGTTAAGGCGGTTTTCAATTCATCCTTGGCCTTGGTGGTTTCTGCTTGTTGGGGTTTCAGATTTTCTTGAAGGTCAGCAATTTGTGAGACTTGTTGGTTTATCTCACTCTGCAACAGTAAAAAGAGCATGTCAATATCTTTGTCAAAGTCCCAAGCATATAACCAGTTATACACTTGGCACTTGGGGGCTAATGCGGATAATTTTTCTTTTTATTATTGAAGTCCCAAGGATTAATACAAGTTTTAATCATGGCACTTGGGGGCCAATGTGTGTTTGATCAGAAATACACAAGGAAGGTTCATAAAGTACAACATGTAATATACAAACTCCTGGTTTGACTTTCTAAAGACAAACCGGCCCTTGGGGGCTACAATACAATGAAGGTATAGAACAAAGATCAAATTGTTTACCTCATAGCGCTCCTTCATCAGGTTTACTAAACCAGCTTCATAATCACGGCTGGTGTAAAGCCGGTTCAAGAAGCTGGAGTGAAGGCCTTGAGCAGAGAGATCGACATAAGCTAACAAGTCAGTCTTCCCCTTCCCCTTGCTCATAGTAGTGAATTCATCTTTGGCAGTATGCTTTGATAGAGCAACCGGATTACCAGGGGCGGTATACCCAGTGCCCGTAACAACAACTTCATCATCTTTGGCTGAGCTTGATAGATTGACATTCTTCACAGGGCTTGGCGCTTTGGCAGCAGGGCTTGGCGGTTTGTTAGCAGGGCTTGGCGGATCCGCAGTTGAATCCCGCTGTTCAACAGTTGGACTTGGAGGGGCAGGAGGATGTGAAGTATCAACCTCTACATTCAGTTCAACCTCTGGCGGGTTAGCATCAGCCTCTTGGTTTTGCCCAGCAGAGCTGTCTATGGCAACTTCAGGATCTTCACCATGATGCTCTGGAGTCTTCTCCGGATCAACATCATCAGTAGGGTCGCTGGTCTTGGCTTTCTTACTTAACCGAGCCTTGGCACTACAACATCAAAGGTTAGAATATGGTAAACCGACAAGTTAAAGAAACAAAATGAGGAGTAATATACTTACCCAGCGACGACTTTGAGAGGAGGCAGCTGAGTGGTCGATGAACCGCTGCATTTAATTGGAAGAAGCACAGTAATTGGTCGACGGATTGAGAGGGCATCAGAAGAAACCTTTCAAAGGATAACATTTTTCAGGAGAACAAGTCACCTCTGGACGACGTTTCCGGGTTGGCATATCGGCTAAACTGGACGAAGTAATTTGTTGACCACTATTCCGGGTTGTGCGGCGTTCTTCGACTTGCTGTGTCTTCAAACAAAATTTTGGATCCAAATGAGCAAGGGGGTGAGATTGTTTTACTTTCCGGACTGTGCGGCGAACTCTGTGAGCCGGTACAAGATCTGAATCGGAAGAAAGAAGGATTACCTCAACATGTTCTGCGTGGCTGGCCTCAGCATCATCCTGGGAATAGTCATTGTCAATAAGATGTACAAAAACGGAACCAAGTGAGTCAAGTTCTACCTCAGCGTCTGATTCCTCATCTTCTGGCGGATCAGAAGACTTGGTGGTTTTCTTCTTGCCGGCTGTCTTGGAGGCCTTGGTCTTTGCATGAGGAGCCCGGGACGGTTTAGTCCGTTTTCAAAAGGAGCTATTAGCCTGAAATTAAGAAAAGGAAAGGTTAGTACACAGTTAATACGGAGGCAAATCAGTAAAGTATTCAGATGAACTTTACCGCTGGCGGTTTATTGGAGACGCAAAACGGAGCCAACCCGGTTTGGCTGCATGCAGAGATCGGTTCATCAAGCATTTTCTTCACCAATTCAGTAAATTCAAGATCGGTCATTACTATTTCGTGATATCGTTGAGGGTCTTTGACATCACCGGTATATTCATGCATCAATCCGGGGCGGAGGCTTAAAGGTAAAATGCCCCAAGAAACCCAGCAGCGGACAAGATCAATGCCAGTCAAACCGTTGGCCATTAGATCCCGGAGCTTGGCGAGTTGAGGTGCAAAATTCTTCCGTTCTGCGGCGGTCAAGCGTGAAGGTAATGGGTGGCCATTTCTAAGCCGGTGTGGGCGATAACCCGGCAAAGGATTTTCTCCATCAGGGGCCGTGTTCCGGCAGTAAAACTAGGTCTGATTCCAATCTTTAGGATGGCTATGATGTTTTGCATGAGGGAAGTCAACTTCTTTCCTTTTCCGAATTGAAACGCCGCCAAGCTCTGTGTTGGGACCATCTGAGAATTCTGTACGGCGGTTCAGCTGAAAGAAGTCCCGGAACAGCTCCACGGTTGGCTCTTCTTGAAGATAGACTTCGCAGAATACTTGAAAGTTGCATATATTGGACACAGAGTTTGGACCAATATCTAGCGGATGGAGTTGGAAGTTTGCGAGGACATCCCGGAAATTTTTTGATCTGGGCGGACTGAATCCCTGGTCTAAGTCTTGCATAAAAACAATCACCTCTCCTTCTTGAGGTTCAGGTGGACATTCCGATTCCGGAACTCGCCAGTGGAGAACCCTTTTTGAGGCTAAAGCACCAGTGGTGACATAACCATTGATTTGTGTTTCCGTGATCGGGAAGGAACCCAATTGCAGGCAGAAAATTGTTTCGTCATCCCGAAAGAGGGGAACTGAAAGGAAAAAAAATGTCGGTTTACAATTTAACGGTTTAAGGTGTACAATTCAGTGTTAAACCGGAAAATTACTATGCAAGGTTCAGTTGGCAGTTTAAGAGAGGGCTAATGATATATGGCGGATTGGCTATCAAAGGTTAAACCGCCCATAGGCAGAAGGGCCAGAATTCAAAATTTTTGCAAAGTGTTGATAGAAACAGGTTTCACACAATGATCAAATTTATTTGGATCTCCCGCATAGCCGTAAAGAAAAATTTTCTGTGATCTCTAAAGGCGCTAAGCAGAACAGGGAAGGTCGTGTACTCTACAGAAGAAAGGGAAGATCTCCTAGCATTAAAAATGGATGCGGAATAACTACCGCATGAGATCTACACTGCTATTGGATCAAAACTACCGCGGCAGAAGGAAGGAAGAAGAATTGAGGAGGAAGAACGAAGAACTGTACAGATGAACTCATGAACCCTAAACAAAGATCTAAAGATGAAGGAAAGAGGAAACTTACCACTGCAGATTTACTGCGGAGGGGTGCGACGAGTTTCTGGTCCGTTTCAGGTTGATGCAGCGGCCTTTGTCGATGCAGTTCTCAAGGGTCGCGGACGGCGGCGGAGCTTCAGAGCTGGAGTGTCGCGAGGAAGAAGAAGGCACATAAGGGAAAAAAGAGGAATGGGCCCTCGGGCCTTATTTATAGAGGAAAGACTAAATGGCGAGCGCGAAGATCAAGGAGCCTGAAATAGCAGAGTGGCACGCCTGTCGCCTCAATTTTCGGGATAACCATTAAGTGAAGGGAATCTTTTTAATCTTTTTATACAGAGATGACGTCATGATGGACCGTTGTTATATCCCGAAGATGACGTCACGGCGGTTTAACAAGATTTACAGGAGAAGGCAATCTAGCGGTTTATGAAGATACAAGAGGACATTTACAATATGTCTTTGAAGATGTTGAAGATTGACATGAACAGGTTCAAATCAAACTGGGGCCTAATGTTGGGGATGTAACTACTGAGTGTAAACTGGCCAGGAGGGCTCGGTTTACCCTCGACTATGCCAAAGCCCATGATGAATCCAGAAGATAGTGAAGTTATTAAGACGAGCTTAGAGGCCTAAAAGCCCAAAGGCGGATTAGGGCCCATAGTGGTAAACCGCCATGGCTATGTAACTTGTAATGTAAGTTGGGGAAGGAGAGACCAAACCGAACACTTTGTATGGGTCGGTTTGGATCTCTGTAGACCGGCCGGGCGTCAACCTGTGTATATAAAGGGACGACCCGGCGGCGGTTCAGGAACAACAGACAACAACTCGAGACTCAGGCAAGCATATTTTGCTCCCTGGTCATCGAAACCCAATCAATTCCATCACAACTAGACGTAGGCTTTTACCTTCATCGAAGGGGCCGAACTAGTATAAACTCTCGTGTCCCTTGTCCGGTTTAACCCCTTCAAGCTAACCCATTGCGATGGCTCCACGACTAAGTCCTTTCATGAGGACATCTGACGTGTTAATTCCATGACAAGTCTACTAATACTTTCTCCGTGATGTATGAGCGTCTGCCATTCCACTGTTTCTCCTGTGGACGTCTTGGGCATTCATCTGTTCTGTGCCCAAACCCGGGTGATAGGGATGAGATGGGTGATCTTCCTTATGCTGCTAAGAAGCTGTGTGTTCCTGATGATGGCTACAAGAAATCTGGGGGATCAAGATCCGGTCATACGTCATCCTCGTTGGGTGGTGATGTCTCGGGGGGTGGTTCTAGTTCATCTGCTACAAGCCATCCTAAACCCCAGGGCAAGGCTGGCATGTCTGATCTAGAGGGTGAAGTTTAGGTGGTAGAGGCCATGGCAGGGCTTCTTCCCGTTAGATAGGCAGGGGGAGGGAAACAACGACTGGCAAAGAGCTTTTCCCGGATGGTCAGGAGAGGTCCGACTCATTGGGTCACAAAAGGAAGTCTGCTAAATCAATCTTGCCAGGTTCTTCTGCGGTCCCAGGGAAACCAAATGACAATGCCCTCGCTCTTGTTTTGGTTGCTGACTCTGAGCCAACATGTGTGGATGGGGGGCATGACCCGGACTCAGAGTCCAACAAGAAACAAAGGCTCTCAAACAATCGATCGGCGGATCCGGCGGCGGCGGTGGCGCAGCCCCGCCAGACGCAATGGGTCTCATCTGCTGGAACTGTCGTGGCCTGGGGTCGGACACGACAGTTGGCGAGCTTCGCTGGCTTGTGAAGCTTTACCGACCCTCCCTCCTCTTTCTGTCAGAAACTAAGATGAGGGATTCGATAGTGAAGAATTTTATGTGGTCTTTGGGCTTCTCTGGATGTTTTGCTGTCAGCAGTGATGATCTCAGCGGGGGTCTGGCTCTTTTTTGGACCTCTAATGCGGATGTTTCTATCAAGGCTGCCAACAAGCGATGTATTGATGCTCACGTTAAACTTGATGATGGGGTGCCATGGAGGGCGACTTTTGTCTACGATGAGCCTCGCCGGGAGGATCGACATCTTTTTTGGGAGCTCCTCCGTCATATGCAATCGGCCTGGAGGAGTCCATGGTTATGCTGCGGTGATTTCAATGAGGTTCTTGCTCAAGATGAACACTGTGGGCCCAGGGACCGGTCTGAGTCTCAGATTGCCGCGTTCCGTGATTGTATGCTGGACTGTAGTGTCCTGGACTTGGGGTTTTCTGGCTCAAAATTCACCTGGTGCAATCGATAGGACCCTGGTTGTCATGTGCGGTGCCGGCTTGATCGTGCCATGGCTAATAATGATTTCTCCAATCTGTTTGCTGCATGTGATGTTGAGAATATCATAGCCACTTCCTTTGATCACTATCCAAATACATGTCTGCCTGGATCGGGGCTCTCGGCAACACCGTGTGTCTCCGGTTCAGCAGGGCTTCAGGTTCGAGGCGATGTGGTTGAGGGCCACGGACTATAATGAGACTCTGGAACAGGCTTGGTCGGCGGGGAGAGATGGGCTCCCGTCTCTTCAGTCTACCTGGTCTAATTTGAAGCATGTGGCTACCTCCCTGTGGTCGTGGAGTAAAGAGGCTTTTGGGTCTGTCCGTAAGAAGATCGGGCAGCTAGAGCGTCGCTTGGCCACAATTAGGGCCTCCCCGCCCTCTCCGCCTGCCCTAGAGGAAGAACGACACATCCAGAGCTCGCTTTGCGAGCTCTTCGATCGGGAGGAGATCATGGAGATACAACACTCCAGGGTGGATTGGCTCAAAGAAGGGGACCGGAACACCGGGTTTTTCCAAGCTCGGGCGGCTGCCAGAAGGAGAACCAACCGGGTTCACTCGCTAACTCGTGATGATGGGTCAGTTTTTTCCTCTCAGGGTGAGATCAAGGGTATGGTGCAGGCTTTCTATGACAATTTATTTACGTCGGATCCTTGTCCGGACGCCGAGGGGGTCTTGCATGCTATCCCGCTCAAGGTTACTCCGGAGATGAATGAGGGGCTGTGCAAACCCTATTCCATGGAGGAGGTATGAGCAGCTCTCTTCTAGATGGGGTCTACTAAGGCTCCGGGACCGGATGGTTTTCCGGCCTTGTTCTATCAGACCCATTGGGATTTCCTGGGAAATGACATCTATAATGCCGTTCGGGGCTTCCTGGAGGGTCGGCCTATTCCGAAAGGGTTTTGTGACTCGGTGATTGTGCTTATTCCAAAAACTACTCGTCCAAAGCAGCTGAAGAATTTCCGTCCAATCAGCCTCTGCAATGTGTTATATAAGATTGCTTCCAAAGTCTTGGAAAACTGCCTCAAATCCATCCTACATGTGGTTGATTCTGAGAGTCAAAGTGCTTTTGTTCCTGGCAGGCTGATTACTGACAATACTCTGATTGCCTATGAGTGTCTGCACACGATCCGGAGGCAACGGGTGAAGCAACCTTTCTTTGCTCTAAAGATTGACATCATGAAAGCCTACAATCGGGCTCCATGGTTGCTTGAGCAGACCTGGTTTTGCCCCGTCTTGGATTGCTTCGGCTATGAGGTGTGTCACAAATGTCTGATATGCTGTCAGAGTTAATGGGGAGCTCGGTGGTGCCCTCTCGAGGCATCCGTCAAGGGGATCCGATCAGCCCATACCTTTTCCTCTTGTGCACTGAAGGTTTGTCTGGTCTGCTACTTGACAAGGAGAATCGTGGCGAGCTACATGGGATTCGTAACGGGCGTCATGGCCCATCTATCTCACATCTCCTTTTTGCAGATGATAGCATCTTCTTTGCTAAGAGTGACAACCAGAGTGTGTGCACATTGGAGGCCACCCTCAACTCCTACTGTGCCGGTTCGGGCCAAGCTATCAATAAGGACAAGTCCTCGCTATTCTTTGGCAACCACTGTCCTGACTTTGTTAAGATGAGAGTGAAGAACCAGTTGGGTATTTACAATGAGACGTTCAAAGACTCTTATCTTGGTATGCCCACGGATGTTGGTCGTTCTCTCATGTCCACCTTCAAGTTCCTCACTGATAGAGCGTGGCAAAATATCCATGGGTGGTCGGACCGGCCTACTTCCAGGGCTGGGACGGAAACCTTGCTCAAGTCCTAGACTCAAGCCATCCCCACGTTCATATCGAGTTGTTTCCGTCTGCCGGTGGCAATATGTGAGAGGTTCCGTCAGATTGTGGCGGATCAGTGGTGGGGACGAGAAGATGGCAAGAAAAAGCTTCACTGGCGCTCTTGGGATTGGTTCTCGATGCCGAAATCTTTGGGCGGTATGGGCTTTCGCAATATGGGGCTCTTCAACCAGGTGATGTTGGCGAAACAGGGCTAGCGTTTATTGGCTGATCCAGAGTCTCTGTGTGCCCGAGTTCTGAAATGAAGATACTTCCAGTTCGGCAGTTTTTGGAACGCAGAGGCGCCTCGTTCTGCTTCAGTGACCTGGCGGGCGATTCTACATGGTCATGACCTGCTGAAATTGGGTGTCCAATGGGGTATTGGTGACGGGAGAAGCATGCGCATCCTCTCTGATCACTGGATCCCTTCGATGCCTCCGGCTCTCCTCCGCCCCCTTTCTCCAATCCCAGCGATGGTGACGGTACACTGCCTGATCGATGCAGAGAATGCCTGTTGGGATGTGGATTCAGTGAGAGCTTTTTTCGGTGATGTTGTTGCTAATGAGATTCTTCAGATTCCTATCAGGGATGGAGGAGCGGATTTCGCCACACGGTTTGGTGTGCACACGGTCCGGTCGGGCTACAATATGGCAAGGACGTCCAGCTTCCTGATCAAGCAAAGTGGCAACGGTAGGGGGCAGCAATCTGCTTGGCCCTTGGAAGAGAAGATCTGGAAAAAGCTTTGGAATGTTAAGGCTCCAAATAAGATGAAGACTGTTCAGTGGAGGTTTGCCCATGATTGTTTGCCCTCGCGCGAGCAGCTGCTCCAGCGTCAGGTTCCGACGAGAACTGATTGCTTTTTCTGTGGCAGGTCGGAAAGTGTGGGGCATGCGATGCTCTTCTGTCCCCACGCTCGGGCTGTCCGGGATGAGATCAAGGAGGGCTTTGGGATCAATTTTTTTCGATCTTCTTTTGAATCTCCAAGATAGTGGCTTTTCAACTTCCTTTCTCGCTGTTCCGATCGGGATATTACTGTCCTGACAGTGACTTTGTGGCATATATGGGAGGCCCGAAACACAGCGCGCAATCAGCCGGAGGCTCCTCCTCCAAGGTGGACGGTTGCACGAGCTCGAGCTTATGTTGATATGGTGTTCCAGCATCTTTACAAGCCTCTCCCTGCTTCAAGGCGTGAGTCCACAGCTTCTAGCTTCAATTGGTCTCCGCCGCCGCAGGGTTCTGTGCAGGTGTCTTCTGATGCGGCGCTGGATCTTGCTCGTCGCCTTTCTGCGGCGGGTGTGGTGATTCTGGATCATGCTGACCGGTTTGTGGCTGCTGCTACTGAACATTTTCCTGGCGTCTCATCCCCGGAGGTTGCTGAAGCTCTTGCTATTCGAAGCGCGGTCAGGCTGGCTCAGGAGAAGCATCTTCCTAGTGTGGTGTTTCACTCTGACTGCCTCTCTTTGGTTCAGCGCCTAAATTCTTCAGTCTGTGACAGATCTTTGGTGGGTACCATCGTTGCTGAGATCAAGACGGAGTGTGATGCCCTGGCTTCGTTTTCTTTTAAGCATGTTCGTCGGCACTGTAATGTTGTAGCTCATGTTTTAGCCAAGTCTAGTCTGAACTCTGTGAGTCCTTGTGTTTTCCTTTCTGCTCCGGATTGTATCCGGGAGATTTTGTGTAATTTGGTTTCTTAATTAATAAAGACCGACGTTCTCCCCCAAAAAAGGTTGAATACTAAAACCGTAGGGTGCTTTTTTAAGAACGAAACGTTTTCTCCGACTGCCACTAAAACAGGGACTGCAGGGACGGGCGACCAGAAACCCAATTTTCTTTATTATTAGGTAAAGATATAATTTTTTTGTAAAGTCATACTTTGTAAAGTAAAGTTTAACCAATTTTATAGGAAAAAATTTCAACATTCAGAAATATAAAATTACAAAATTAATTTTCATACTATATAACTTTAGTATTGTAGATCTCAATATATTTTTAATATAAATTTGATCAAACTTTGCGTAGTTTGACTTCAAACAAGTCTTTTGTGTGATTTTGTGATATTCACTCCGCAAGAAATGAGTGAAGCAAGTTGAAAATATTAACCTGGATTGTTTAGAACTATTTTCCTTGAGATTGTTTTAAGAATATCTTAGAACTTTTATTTTTAGAAATATCTTAGAACCATTTGGTAAGTTTATTCTGTAGTCCCGAGAGAAGCCCATCGGTTATTGGGCTTCACTATCTCGGCCTCATATCCGCGAGCAGAAAAATCTCTCCCTAATAATAAAGCACGGATTGGGTCTCCGGGTTCACCGTCACAATACGCTTTCGCCCAATCATAATACGCTTTTACGGTTCGTTTTCCGTACGATTGTTGATCGTAGGTTGCCATCACGATTTTATCTGTCAAGTGAAAGAAACGATTTGACGGGCCCTCTCTCTCCTGCACTAGAACTCGAGATGCCCTAGCGCTAGGGTTCCTCCACCGCCGCGCCTATCCCTCCGCTGCCGGCAACCCTCTCCCATCCCCTTGCACATGCCGTTGTAGTCCCCCGACGCCGGTAAATAGCCTTGACGGAGCACTAGCCGGCGGCTCCCTCAAGCACGCCGCCTGCCGATAGGCGCGATGGTGGAGCCGGTGGACGGCTTGATTGTGTGCGGTAGGGCCCTGCCGCGGTGACTCACCTCCCGTCTCCACTCCCCCGAGGGGCTGCTCGCCTGCTGCACACCCTTGTCCTCTCCCATCCAGTGCGGCTCGCAGCCTGCTATAGAGGAAACTCTTGCCGACTCCCGTGCAGGCCCTCCTCGCGGACAGCCTCCTGCCCAAACCAGCTCCCCTATTCTGGCTCTGCCGCATCCCATGGCTGAGCAGAGCAAGGAGACCAAGAGAGGAAATACTCAGTTGATTTTGCAGGCATGGTGATTGACTTGATCTGTTTGGTTGTCCCCAGATTAAATGATGAAGGCGCCCACACCTTTCCCCAATGTCTCGGCAAAGTCCGGTCTGAGCATGCTGAGCAAAGCGATGAAAAGTGGTCGCCGCCAGAAGTTGGCCGGGTGATTGATCAATATAGATGGGAGCTTCTTTGAGGAAAGCCAGACAAGCAATCGTAGATGCCCCACTACCCTGGCTTGATCTGCAATGTCAAGTCAAGAAAAAAATTTCTTTTCTATGGTTTACTAGACTACTACAGATCACCACATTGCCCGTTGTAGGGATCTGAACAAAACCAACTAAGGTGGTTTGCATCTCCTTCAGTGGCAGCCTGCAGTAAGTCCCATACAACTGAAAGGTGGTTTACATCACTATCTCTAATAATCAACTACCATGCAGCAATATCAGTTTGATGTTCAGAGGAGGCGTTACAGATATTTTTCATGCCACCCCTTGCTAGCCAATGCTTTTTTTTTAATGTTTCCAATGGAGAGGATTTGGACGGAGTAATGTTTGTTTCTTCTGAATAAACTAAACAATGAATCTTAGACTACTTGCATCGTATATCTAATTGTAATGTCTTTCAGGCTCAAACGAAGGTATGATGACTGAATACTGATATTTCCTAATACATTTGGATTTTCTGTTTTATCAACTTTCAGATTTTTCAAAATCCTGTTTATTATAGTGTATATACTCTTTTCTTGCTAGCTCTGTACTAAGATTTTGAGAAATCTGTGCAAAAATTAAGATAGCTGTACAGAGGAGTTATTTTAAACAGGTTCTGTTTAAATTTCTCCTCTGATGTGTTTCACAAGGGATACGTATCAATGATTTGGTATAAACATTCATATGATTTATTTCCCTGCAACGATAACCATGATAATAATGGTCCAGATATTTTTGGTTGAATCTTTTCTCAGCAAATTAGCCAAGATATTTTTGTGAGTTGTGCACATCAGAATCTGCAATCCACTACAATGTATAATCTACTTAGTTCCATGATACTTTCCAATCTGCGCTAGAAGCTGAAAAAAAAATCAACGAGCAAACTTGAGTAATAACATAATATTTGTATTCAGATTGCAAATAATATTTATCTTATAATGAATGAATGATTTTAGCTGCTGCATATTTTAGTATAGTCGACACATATTGATGGCACCACAAATACTTCTCCTATTGCAGGCTTGACTTGAGACACCACTACTGAAGGTATTTAGCTGGTTTGTGCCTCTTGATAGGTTTGTAGCTCTATGAATTGTTTTCCAATTAAACGTATGAATTTCCTGGGAAAATCGGTCTAGAACTCCATGGTTTGTTTTTCATTGTGGCCTCTCGGTTCCTACAGAGGTGGCTGATTTGAAGGAAAATAGCTAAGCACTGAGTTGATGGTGTTCGCTACCATGGCATTCTGCAGTTCAAGGAGCTCAAGATAATCTGCTTCAAGATGCAGATGTGGGTCTCCACACCACGCATGTCCTTGGAGTATCAACAGTGGCAAAGACATCACACTGATCTAAAATATGTTGTGTCCGCCTATGATATGATACTGATAGTGAAGGTAAATAGTTAATCTTCTCAACTTTCATTATCTCCTTTCATAGTATAATTTCCCTCCACTATTGTCGGATACAGCTCATGTGATAACTTCTTACGTTTTTTTTGGAAAAAACTTCTTACGGAATTGCGTGTTGTTATTTGCACTCTGTCACCTAGAGACCTACTCATGCACATTGGGTTCACGATGATCTTGGAGAAAGACTCTAGATGGATGACAAGCAGATGTAGTTACAAGATGGTGGAGAAATAAGTCTATTGGCTGTTGGTACTTGCCGTTTTTATTTGTGATAGAATGCTGATACTTGCCTTTTTTATTTGTGATAGGATGTTGGTACTTGCCTTCGAGTGTGTTATTGTGGTGATACGTTCTTTTTTTCTTTATTAATTCCCAGAGGCAAAGATAGTTCAACTTTCTGTGATTCTATATATGATGAGTTTGACCTGTAATTCTAAATCATGTAAGTATTTTATTTGCTTGCCATTGGTTTCATGTACAATTAGTGCACAATGAGCTTTTATAGAAAGGGAAAGGAATTTGGGTAGGTGAGGCTGTTTGAATGCACCTGTTTGTTTCTGCTCTATGTTGGCGGATGGTTTTTTTTTTCGAAAAGGGGGGTTTCCCCGGCCTCTGCATCTAGCGATGCATACGACCCTCTTTATTAACTAAAAAAGGTGTCCACAAGATTCCAACATCTCAAATCTGGAAATAAAAGGCAGCTCACACAGAGCGCAAAAAGCTAGAAACCCAGACTAGCCAAGAACAACTTGCCACAACCGGCTGACTAAAATAAGACAGGTAAAACTAATTTCCTATCCTATTACATGACTGCCATCCAAACCGGTTGAAGATATCCCGAGTTACCGTCTCCCATCGGATACACGCAGTAACCAAATGCTCCCTGGCCTCCATCGTAGTGAGTGGCGACCACGAACGGATCAGTGCCGTAGCTCGGAAAATAACTTGCAAAAAATGAATCCGTGATGATCTGTTAAACACCAAATCATTTCTGCAAAGCCAGATGGTCCACAATAAAGCGCTAACTCCAACCGGAATATGTCTTGCTAAATTAGTCTCAAACCCATTAAGCCAATTCCCAAATAGCGCATTAAAAGTATTGGGTGGAGTGATATTGAAAGCAATGTGAACCGTCCGCCAAAGGGCCTTGGCCAGCGAGCAATCAAAAAAGAGATGCTTAATCGTCTCGTCCTGGTCACAGAAACTACACCTAGAGTTAGATGGTATAAACAGTGCATCCTTCTAAAGGCTCTCCAAGAGTTAGATGTGCTTTAGAATCTAGCCGGGCTCAAGACGTCAACAGAAAGGAGAGGAGCAGGATGAGCAGGTCGTGTGGTGGACGAGTCCAGCGTCTTGGGATTGATCAGGTGGAAACCGCAGCCATCGTTGGCGTGGTCGGGAAGGAGGGTTAAGGAATAAATGTTTTGGCTATATAAAACAATGAGATGCTAATCATTTGAAATGGCATTGAGCAGCGGCACCATCATGGAGCATGATGAGGAATTGCAGTGAAGCTACAGAGCGTGTTGTTCCACCGGCGAGCTCCCAAATTCACACATAGTGGATTCTAGATTACTGAAGCTATACAAGGCGGTCATGTGATAACAGAGTAAAATGGAGTGGTATAAAGTGATGGAGCCAAAGCAAGAGTGGAGAGTCATGTGGCGATGATACACAAGGTGAATGTTCTGGATAAAGACTGACATAGGAATGGGAAAATCACAAGGATGTTCCATTCAGCACAAACATTTACACATTACAAAATTGATGTTTTCCACCGTACGTAATTTGGTAGAGTTTAGTTCCGGATAATGAGTATGTTTGGTCGGTGGTTTAGCATTTAGCAGTATGTAGAATATGAAACAATATGCGTGTGAACTAAAAAATTTGTTTGAGCTCATAGTAAATGAGAAAATGCTTCAAATTTATGAGCTCGCCCCGCGAAGCTCATGAAGCTAAATGAGAGAATGCTTCAAATTTTTGTTTGAGAGTTCTTTTATCTCCATCACTTATCTATAGTCCTGGACCATCAATAATGAATTTATTTAGAATCTGATATTTTTTCTCCCGTTGCAACGCACGGGCATTTTTGATAGTTTAAATCTTCCGTTATCTCGCTTTACTATCTCCATCCTGAGAAGGCCCACGACATTTTTTTATTTAACAAAGACGCCCCTGTTTCTAATAGTTCCTAGGTGACGCTCATTGCGGTACTTTCGTCATTTGGTGTCGTTTCACACAGACAAGCCATCGACTGGGCTGGTCCATTGCAGCGGTCTGGTTGGTGCAGCAACCTGGTTCAATATAGTTGTTTGGTTACTGTACCGACCCGGTTCACCGTAATGAACTGGATTTTTCTATTTTTAATTTTCACCATTTTTTTGAAATTTCTACACATATTTCAGAAAAATGCAACTATTTTACCAAATTGTGATCAAAATTTGAAAAGGGAACATGTTTTGATATTTAGAACATTTAAAAAAAATACATGTTTTGTAATTTTCTAACATTTTTTGAAAATGCAAACACTTTTTGAATTTATTAATAAATTTTGAAAATGAAATATTTTTCAATTTGCAAATAAAATTTAACAACAGGACCATTTTCTGAAATCATGTATTTTTTTGAAAACACACACACCTTTTTGAATTTATGAACAGAATTTGAAGACATGGTTTTGTTTTTCAATAACACATACACTACATTTTTTGAATTTCTGAAGAAAATATATAATCACGTAAATCTTATTAAGTTCTGAATAATTTATAAAAACGCTACACCCTTCGATCCATATTATTTGTTGCACAAACATGAATATTTTTTGAATTTTAAAACAATATTTCAAATTCCCGAACATTTTCGGGGGGTGGGGTAGAAAACTAAAAAGGATAAAATGATGAAAAAAACGAAATAAAAATGAGAAAGAAAAAGGAAAAAAATGGTTTAGGAACCTTACAGAAAGTTCTCACAACCAATAAAATTGGACAAAAACTTGCTAACAGAAGTTTCCCAAAACCGGAACGAACGAAAATAGGTTAAATGGGCCAGCCCAGTGCGTTCTGCTGTTGAGACTATGATTCTCCCATGTTTCTTCCTTGCCTGCCATATACGGAGGTAGGGGGATTGCAAGGGTAGCGGAGCAGGTCGGCCATGAGCCTAGACTCAGCGGGGGAGCGTCGCCGACGAGGAGTTTATGAGCGTTGAAAGCACGACCGCAACATGACCAAGCAAGCTGATTCTTACCGTGCATGCCTTTTTCCTTTCAACAAGGTTGTGGACTATGTCCTAATATTTGTTGTAGCTGTCCGCTACCATAGCGACCCGGTTTGTTGTAGCTGTCCGGCTACTGTAGCAACCCGGTTCACCGCGGCGGTCTGGTTGCTGTAGCGACCCATTCACTGTACCAAACCGGACACAAATAGTGAGTGAGTTTTTTCTATTGTGATAATTTTCTCAAAAACGCGCACATTTTTTAGATTTTCCAAAAACCTAAATAATTTCTGAATTTGTGAACATTTTTTTAAAATGATTTTTTAACTACTTCAACAGATGGGTTTAGTCCTTTCCTTCGGGTAACATTTTCTCTGGGTACCACCAGTCCCCAAATATTTTTTGACTTTATGAACAAAATGTGGAAACGGCGAATTTTTAAAAAACACAAACACTTTTTAAATTTTGCAAAGAAAATTTAATAACTGGAACATTTTCTGAAATTCAGAACATTTTTTGAAAAACATGAACATTCATTGAAATTTCCGAACATTTATTGAAAGACAAAATTAAACATGGAAAAGAAAAGGTATTAAGGAACGAGTAGAAGCCATTGGATGATGTGTACAACTGTAGACATCACTTTGGCGTCCAACTGAAGCAGGGGGGCGGCCAGTTGAGTCCGATCGAGAGAACCGCAGCCTGTACATACCAGCCGGCGCCAGGATTACAAATTCATAATCCTACGTTAAGCGCTGGCACCGTCATCACGCCACTCGATGCATGGATGGATCCCTATCTAGAACAAATTATATAGGAAATTCCGTATGAATCCATAATGGCATGCAGTTAGCAGTTGCGTGGGCACGTAGGCACGCCATGATAAGGCATTGACATTTTGCTCTTTTGTTTTTTGCGGGGGGTGAGAAAGGCATAGACTTGACTAGCACACCCTTCTGGATTGTGTCTATAAATATAGTCCCCATGTTTGTTCTTGGAGGAGAAAAACAGACAAGCAGCCATAGCCTTCCCTGCAAAGGTCTACCACACAAACATACTCCCAACTAGCTACGTACCCATCCCTCTCAAAACAAGATGTCGACGGTGAAGGTTGGCATGTTTGGCGGGTCAAAAGGTGATGTCCGCGACATCACCGGATTGTCAAGTTTCGCGCCGTCAAGCCTGAGGAGCATGGAGATCTGGAGCACACCGGGTCACGAAGGGGTCATCAACGCCATACGCTTCACCTTCGTCGATAGCAAAAACAATGTGATCCCGGTTGGTCCATGGGGCACCCCGCTCCGTGGTCAGAAAAGCCAGGTACTCCGTCCATGTCAAAATACACTTCTCTATCGTAACTATACTTCATGAATGTACAGCCCGGGGTTAATATCTCCATTCATGCGTGAATTATGTCTTGTGATCATGTGTGCAGACTATTCACTTGACAAATGTGCGTGTCGTCGAGCTCTCTGGCTACACCAATGGCCAATACATCACCTCACTCTCCTTCCGCACCACCGACGCCCCAAGGCATCATGGACCATTCGGAAAAGTGAGGCCAGCAACTGGATCCGACACTTATTTCCGCTTCCCTCTCATGCATGGCTCTATCGTGGCCTTCTGCGCCCAAGCCGATGACTACCTCAGCGCCATTGGTGCCTATCTCAAGAACTGATCCCTCATATGTTTATATACCCAGCCTAGCTGGTTACTCTATATGTGTGTGTACATGTTTGTTGTTGTTCAATAACACGGTGACCCCGTCGGTCTACGTGCAAGCTACACAGCCTAGCTGGTAACTATAGGTGTGTGTGCATCTGCTTGGTCATGTGATATTTAAATGATGTGTGTGCTGTTTGATGTATTGGTTAAGCTTGTAATAAAAAGTTTCGGAAAGTAAGTAACTTCCGGACAACAAGCAATCCCGCTAGCATTCCATATACTCCCTCCGTTTTTATTTACTCTGCATATTAGGTTTGACTGAAGTCAAACTTGGTAAACTTTGGCCAACTTTAAAAGTGTGAACATTTACAATAGCAAATCTATACGATGTGAAATTGTATTCAACAATGAATCTAATGTGATTGATTTGTTATTGTATACTCCCTCCGTAAAGAAATATAAGAGCGTTTAGATCACTAAAATAGTGATCTAAACGCTCTTATATTTGTTTACAGAGGGAGTATATGTTAATATTTTTGTCTAAATTTTTTGTCAAAGTTTACGAAGTTTGACTTTGACCAAAGCTAATAAGCGGAGTAAATAAAAACAGAGGAAGTACTACTTAATTTTCTTAGAACCTAGAATTGCACCCGTCTAGCGTCAATGGAGATCCGACCACACTCTGAAAAGTTGGGCCGCATATTTATTTATTTATCTTCTCGGAGACTTTGTAAGCTGACATTGACACAAGTGATGTGGGCCTCGTTGGACAGCTAGATTCCCTTTGGCATACCTGTGCCATCAAGCATGTGTGACACCGTGTAGCGTGACATTTGCATGCTATAGGTAGGGAAATCCGATTTCATGCTCATAAAGGCAAATAAGAACATCTACACTGATTGATAAGACTGTCTTTTCTTATGTATTTCTACATCATCTAGAAAAGTCAGCAAGACATATTATAGAATGGATAACATCTAAATGATATCTATACCATTAGTGTTACGACATCCTAAAATTATGTGTCGATAAAATTATAACAAGAAAATGTGTGAATTAGAAATGGCATATGGTACAAAATGAAGAATTATCCTAACTTTATTTATAGGAGATTATCTCTTAGCTAAGGGAATACAATGCTTTTTCTTCAAGATGAACATATTTACTTCGAACATATAAATAATTATATTTAAGTTTTTGAAGTTTTTCATTTCTGCTCTATGTTAATTTTGCCAATTGTTAAACTGATTTGTAAATAGAAAATTAAATTTACTATTTTTTTCCGATAAGGGGCATTTCATTGAATTAAATTATCGAGTTGATACAATCGCATCAAAAGAAGGCCCGACCTCTGCATAGCTAGATGCACACATCCAACAAGTCCAAAGGTCCGAAAACTAAAAATCGAATTACAACAAAGTTTAGAGTAGCCTATGTTGTGGCAGGCTCTATCCGGAGATCACACCACCATCCATGGGGGTGGAAAACCTCCCGGACTGTCGTGGATTTGTCACGTCAGATGTCCTTAGTGTGAGGACTTAGTCGCGAGGCCAACGCATCTATGTGGTAGCTTGAGAGGGTTGAGCGGAATCGAGAGACGCAACACAAGACAGGGATTTAGACAGCTTCGGGCCCCGGGAAACATCATCCGGTAAAAACCCTACATGCTGTTTGAGGCTAGGTCTCATTATCATCACGAGGGAGTCGCCGTAAACCGGCTCTCCTCTTGTTGTGTCTAGCCTAGAGATTGTTTCTTGCTTGTAGCCTGTAACTTCTAACTTGTCCCTCTTTTGGGGAGCCCTGCCCCTCCTTATATATGGTGAAGGGGCGGTTTACATGTGGAGTCCTATTAGGATTAGGACTAGTCTATCTCTAATACAAACCAGATACAAGTCCTAGTCTTAACTCCTTGTAAGGCAAATATTCCTTTCCTCTTAAACCGGCCCACCGTGAACCGGCCTTCTGGGCCATGGGCCTCGTCATCCATCTTGACCCGCCCGCCGGTTACTGAATAAACCGCCAAGACCGGCGGGTATCCGTGAACCGCCAAGCTCCAAAGCGGGTTACCGATGAGTCGTCCAATCCGGACGGTTTAAAACTTCCGGCCGGTTTACACCGCGGGGTATATCCCCGACATTAGCTCCCAGTTTAATTTGGATTTATCCATGTTAAACTGATCCTGTAAAATAAACACAAGAACAAACTTGATAGGTTGTGCTCCGGGTTAAGAATTCTTGTAAACCGGCACCTGATCATCCTTAAGTCCTTGTCATTTCCTCCTCCTAGAAAATCCGGGTTAATAACCAGCTTCATACTCAAATTGCTGATGTTGGCTTCTCATAGAAAAACATTGTGAAGAATAATCCACTTGAACCGGCTTCCAAAGCACCGGTTTAAGAAATATTGGTCTTGACATACTCATCTGATATTCAGCCGGTTTGAAGATGTAAAATTTGCCGGATTAATATTAGCAAAATTGCCGGATTGATATTACCAAAATTGCAGGATTGTAAATATGGATGGCACCAAGTCATAATTGTCACCAACGCCAGGACATAATTATTTGCTCAAAACTGAGAATTTGAAGATTTTCTTCCTTATATCCATATTACCTGTAGCCCCCAAGTCTTGAACAGAACAAAGTGATGACTTGAGACTTGTTTCCATATAATTACCGCCACTTTGAAGAAATCCATGTTGTTCATCTCAGTTACTAATAAAAACTGAATATTCCATATATGTAGCCCCCAAGTGCCGAGTTGTCATGCTTGCAGCAACCAGGGACTTCAAATTGCCTTATACTCATAAAACTTCAACCAGTGTAGCCCCCAAGGGCCGGGTCATTATGCAATAATGAACAGGGACTTTGATATATACTTCAATGAAAATAACACCATATGATGTAACCCCCATCATGGGGCTTGAATTCACGTCCACAAGGTTAAGAGCCTTGTGCTTTACCAACTGAGCAGTGGACCCTTCAATATAATGAATAAAAAGCTTTGTACCTTGAATTGTTGATAGGAGCAATTGGTAGCCCCCAAGGGTCGGCTCATTATGATGTGATGAGTCGGGTCTTCAATAATATGAGCAAAAAATGACTTTGCATTAGCCCCCAAGTATCATGGTGCATGCTTGCAGCGACATGAGACTTGCATATTTGATGTAATCTCAACTTCAATAATGTAGCCCCCAAGTGCCGGGTTGTAAGCCTGCAGCAACTCGGGACTATTCCTTCAATTGTAGAATAAAAGCCATATCCATTGATAACATAATATCCATTGCGCTAAAGCGACTTTGAAAACCTCAATCATAATATTAATAACCATAATAAAAATCCAGCCATGTTGGCTATTCAAGATAATGTAATCCGGTATGAAAACCTTATTCATCCAATATCATAATGAAAATCCAGCCAAGTTTGGCTATTTTGAATAATATAACTCAATGATTTATAAGCACATGATTCCAATGGCGCAATCCAAATATATACTGGCGACGTGTAGTCCAAAGCCAGGCCGGTTTAATAAACACCGGATAATTTCCCATCATATACTGGCGACTTATCGTCTTAAAGCCAGCCCGGTTTAATAAACACCGGATAATTTATAATCATGCTTTATTCAACCTGTTCCTGCATACAACAAGTTTAAAGTGTCCTGGCGGTTTACCGCCGGACGGGTCATAATGCCCAACATATAACCTGGGGGTATAACCAAGGCTGCACTTAAGAATCAAATATAAAATATATCATACCTGTGACATTGAATCACATTGTTGGTTTACCAACTTTTGTAGTAAGGGTGATAATCCCAATCTTGAGTACTGATAACTCCTTCCATATTGTGCCGGTTTATAATAAAACCGTACCGGGCTGTGATAAACACCGGTTTAACCATATATAATACTGGTGACTTGTAGTCAAACCAGACTGGGCTGATAGTCTCCGGATTATAACTTGATTGTGTACTGACAACTTGTAGTTGAAAGCCGAGCCGGGTTGATAAACACCGGGTTAATTTGATGACTGATAGTCATGCCGGGTCGAGAGACGCCGGTTCAACATAAAATTTATCAAAAGAGAAAAATCTTGACAAAGGCAAATAAAACCGTGTAGTCGAGGCTTTTCATGGGCTGCCAGGCCCAAATTCGAGGCTTTTCATGGGCTGCCAGGCCGCTGAGTTGAACCATTTAGCAAAGCCTTTTAAGATGGACCTCCAACTAACCAATCACCGTTTTAACTTTGACAAGTTCAGGGTCTCAATGAGAGTAACTGTCAAACGTTCAGAGGGTCATGCCAGGATTACCTGGATAGGAGTGTCTTACTTGATGAAGGCAGGTTAACCCGGGGTTTTAGGTAAATATACCAGGCTTCCAAGCCGTGGGTCGATACCCAGCTACAAGGGTCCTTTCAAACTCCTTGGTATTTGACACAAGGAGCCCCCAAGTAACGTGATGAGCTGTGCTCATTGGGTGCCTATGTTTGAGCTGTGCATAGCATCTAGACTCTCTTTGGCCCCTTGGGTGTGAAGCTCCCAAGCTATGTTGTGGCGTGATAGCCGGATTAATGGACAGAACTCCGCTTTGTCAGCTGAATCCCCCATGTAACCAATAATATGATAAGCCAATAAGGCGGTATACCCATGTTTGAACCGCGCATCATGGCAGCAGGTCCTCTTTGGCAACCTTTAACTTTTTGCAAGAAATAAATTCTTCTTGAACCGGGATTTTGAACCGGATATTGACATCTTCAGAGATTTGTGGGAGATAGATTTCCCCTTAAACCGAATTTTGAACCGGATTTGAGAGCTTCAAAGCTTCATGATGGATAAATTTCCCTTGAACCGGATTGTAATCCGGATTTTTGGAGAGCTTCAATGATACTGGCCTCCCTTGAGCCGTATTTTTAAACCGGATATTTGAGAGCTTCAACGCTTTATGAGAAAAAGATGTTGCCTTAACCGGAATCCTTTCTGATGATCCGGAACTTCTTCATTGAGCCAGGATTTTGCAATTGTCATATACTTTCTAAGCCGGAAATTTTCTGACGGCCTTTAAATTTCCATGAATATAACAGTAGCCTCCGGGACCGGGTTATCTTTCCCTCCATCGTCCTGGGTTTCTTAAACCGGCTGAAACTGGCAAGATTAGCTGAGTCATGTCATCATAGCCCCCGAGTCTCAAGGTGACTCGAAGAGTTGGCTTGAGATTCTCCATATGTGACCGTGATGTAAACCGGCATAACTTGTATATCATTGGTGTTGATAGTACGATGTGAATCCACAGAAGGTTGAGGTGACTGCGGCGGGTTATAAATGATCCCGTATGAGCCGTGTCAGCAACTCGGCCAATGGTTCCTTCCAATTGGCTGTTTGAAGTTAACCAAAATGTAGTAGCGGCGACTGGTGCGCCTGCGCATTGAAACATCCAATGCAGACGGCGGCTGATAATATATGATAATTTGCCTCCACTTTGTCGGAAGAAAAATGGGCTTCTCAAGTAGTGACTTGTTCATACTCAATAAACAGCTCATCCAGACAAGTGCGGCCTGGTATGTTGATGTAGACCAGGCCGTGAGAAATGGACGGAAAAGATGACCTCAGCATCAGAGGTGGCTCAAACAGATGAACCGGACACGACGTTGTAAGCCGGCGCGGACGGGAGAGTATGTGAACTTGTGTTTTGGTAACGAACAAAGTCCATTTTTTTTCACAAATTCTGGCTTGATAGCCCCCGAGGCTTGAGGCGACTCGAGGAGTCGTCTTCAAGCTCTTTGTTCCTGAAATAAAACACATAAATGCATTACACCGTTCGTGATATATACAACAAAATTAAATAATAATCTTGATGACTTTGTCAACTTGTGTTCAAGTTGTTAATCGTTTGACTCGACTAAGTAGGCTCTCGCGTGGACTTTTTTCATGGAATATGACATGTTCAGGGTCGACAAAGTCCATGATAGGCATCAGAGTCGATTGACAATACCATACCCACTACTTGGTCGGTTACGAGTTGCATCTGACTTAGTAAAGAACGAACATAAAATTATTTCGCTGATATGTAGGGCACCCATGTTTGAACTGTGCATCGTGGCAAATAGTCCTCTTTGGTAACCTTACGACTCAACTTTATGAGAAGAAATGATAGCCCCCAAGATTAACTCAAAGGTGCCGGATATATTTAATTGGCTGGAAAAAATGAAATTTAAATGTAAAAGTGACTTAGCTTGTTTTTATGATGTGGCATAAGCCGGCGAAGTCGGAGATGGTCCAGCGGGAGTCGTAAGCAGGTGACCTGACTGACGGCTCGAGACAGCGGCGAGAGCCGGCATTTTGAAGACTTCGCAGCGCGAGATTGCTGAACCGGAGGTGGCTCGGACAGATGAACCGGCCGCGGTGTGGTAAACCGGTGCGGACAAGTCAATCGGCCCGAGGGCGGACGGGCAAGTCATCCGTGGCGTTGTAAGGCGGCACGGATAGGCGAGTCGGCCGGTGTTTTGATGTAAACCGGACCATGATACACGTGTCCATGAATGGCATAAAAAATTGTCCTGCGTAAAAATACTACAGGACAGAGTAATTGTTCTTTGAACAATATGTGCTGATAAAACAAACTGAAATAGATATCACCTGGTTCGCCCGGACAACAAATGAATCGGCCGTGGCATTGCAAACCGGCGCGGACGGGAGAGTCAGCCACGGGGTCAGATGGATAAATCGCCCATAGTGTTGTAAATCATCGCGGACGAGCGAGTTGTCTTCCATGTTGTAAACTGGCGCAGACACATGAACCGGACGCGAGGACGGACAGGCGAGTCATTCGTGACCTGTATATAACAACACTATAGGGCAGAGTAGTTGTTTTCACAAAAAATTAACAAATACTGATAAAAAGTAAGCTGGATGGATGTCACCTAATTTTCTTCAGGCGTCTTGTCGCATCTGCCAAGAAGCAGACAGAAGCAAAGACCAGCCTACGCGTGTTGGTTGCAACTAGGGCGGGTCAACTAGGTCCAGCGGTGTACGCGGAAAAAGTATTCCGCAGGCGATGTTGATCCGCCAATCCGATCCGGCGTGGTAGTCCTTTGCCCAGACATGCGTACTCACGTGAAGCAAGCAGTTCCTACAAGCATTATTTTTTCCTTGTACAGATTGCCTCTTCAAAGTTTGAGTTCAGATTTAACTCGGTCCTAACACCAGAAAAAGTAGCAGCAGCAGAAACGTAACCCGGCGACTCCAGAGAGGCGTCGGCAAGACGGGCCGCGGCCAGGTAGCAGCGGCTCCCGGGGCGACGGCAGTGGAGATCCGGCCAGAGTCGCTCATACTGTCTCGGGTGTGTTGACAAGTCCACATGGTAGCCTGCAATTTACTATTCCAGGATGCTTCCTTTGGATGGCTTTGATTTTGACTCGGATGATGAAACCTCCTTTGCACTTGGCTTTTTGCGGCGATGCAACGGTAATTGATACGGCCACGACGGATCGCCTGGCCGCGTTTGACGGTGCACATAGATGCAATCCGGCTCTTCTCATCTGACAATTACGAACTTCTCCATCCTTAAAAAGATCCCTCCAAGAACTTAACACCACCGTACGCAGGCCCCACGGTGGGCGCCAACTGTCGTGGATTTGTCACGTCAGATGTCCTTAGTGTGAGGACTTAGTCGCGAGGCCAACGCATCTATGTGGTAGCTTGAGAGGGGTTGAGCGGAATCGAGAGACGACGCAACACAAGACAGGGATTTAGACAGCTTCGGGCCCCGGGAAACATCATCCGGTAAAAACCCTACATGCTGTTTGAGGCTAGGTCTCATTATCATCACGAGGGAGTCGCCGTAAACCGGCTCTCCTCTTGTTGTGTCTAGCCTAGAGATTGTTTCTTGCTTGTAGCCTGTAACTTCTCCGGAGCACAACCCGGAGCACAACCTATCAAGTTTGTTCTTGTGTTTATTTTACAGGATCAGTTTAACATGGATAAATCCAAATTAAACTGGGGGCTAATGTCGGGGATATACCCCGCGGTGTAAACCGGCCGGAAGTTTTAAACCGTCCGGATTGGACGACTCACTGGTAACCCGCCTGGAGCTTGGCGGTTCACGGGATACCCGCCCGGTCTTGGCGGTTTATTCGTAACCCGGCGGGCGGGTCAAGATGGATGACGAGGCCCATGGCCCAGAAGGCCGGTTCACGGTGGGCCGGTTTAAGAGGAAAGGAATATTTGCCTTACAAGGAGTTAAGACTAGGACTTGTATCCGGTTTGTATTAGAGATAGACTAGTCCTAATCCTAATAGGACTCCACATGTAAACCGCCCCTTCAGCATATATAAGGAGGGGCAGGGCTCCCCAAAGAGGGACAAGTTAGAAGTTACAGGCTACAAGCAAGAAACAATCTCTAGGCTAGACACAACAAGAGGAGAGCCGGTTTACGGCGACTCCCTCGTGATGATAATGAGACCTAGCCTCAAACAGCATGTAGGGTTTTTACCGGATGATGTTTCCCGGGGCCCGAAGCTGTCTAAATCCCTGTCTTGTGTTGCGTCTCTCGATTCCGCTCAACCCCTCTCAAGCTACCACATAGATGCGTTGGCCTCGCGACTAAGTCCTCACACTAAGGACATCTGACGTGACAAATCCACGACACGGACCGTACGCTCCAGCTGTGTAGACACCATCATAAAAAGGTCCCCGTCCTCCGGCCTCTGCAGTATAGACCAAGTACGAAGCCATCACGTACATATATGAATAACCTGCGTAGGAGATGAAACACATTTATTATTAAAAACCACATCATTCCTGGTAAGCCACAATGCCCAGCATAAGGTAGCCGCCCCCACAAGAATGTGCGCAGAAAATTGTTTACCAATCCCCCACAACCAGTTGCCGAACATGTTGCGTGCACTTCACACGCGGGGGTGGGGGGTGGGGTGGGGTATAAGTTTGAATCTACTTGAACTTTGGCCCAGACCATCCATGCTCAAAAAGTAAGTGTTTAATAGACTCGTTATGTTGGCAGAAGGCACATTGCTTGCTACCTTACCAGTTGCGTCGTGCCAAATTATCTCTAGTTAAGATGACCCCTCTATTTAGAAACCAGAGGAATTTCACCCTTAAAGGAATCTTGAGCTTCCACAGTTTCCTGTTATCAACTGGAACCTCACTATGGACCATTGCATCATACATGGACTTGACTGTAAACTTTCCCTTCTGTTGCAACTTCCATCGAAAGATATCCGGTTCACCTGACAGCTGAATAGCCACCAGACGCGTGAGTAATTCATTCCATGCTGCCAGACGAGGTCCTAAAAGGTCCCTATCAAAAGAAATATCAGGGTTTTCTTGTCTCAAAACTTGTTTGATTGTGACAAATTTATGTCTTACGATCCTGTACAAGCTAGGGTATTGCACCATGAGAGGGGTGGTCCCTAGCCAGGTGTCTTCCCAGAATCAAACCTGAGAACCGTCCCTAACCGAGAATGTTCCAAATTGGAAAAAGAATTCCTTGGCCTTCATTACCCCACTCGAGAAATGTGAATCACCAGGTTTCTAATAGACTTGAGAAATAGCTTTGGATCCCACGTACTGGTTAGGAATGATTTCCTGCCATGCTTCATTCTCAGTGAGTAGTTTGTACACTCATTTGCGGAGAAGAGCAATGTTTTTAATCTCAAGGTCTTGAATTCCCAGTCCCCCTTGACTTTTAGGTCGACATAATACAACCGACCTAGTCGATATTGCTTGGATTCGTTATCACACTGCCAAAAAAATCTAGATCTAAAGTAATCGAGACGTTGAAGAACCCCTTTTGGGAGGTGAAAGAATGACAACATGTATAAAACCATGTTGTTGAGGACAGAGTTAATCAAGATTAATCGCCCCCCATAAGACAAGAGCTTTGCCTTCTAGCAGGCTAATCATTTCTGAAGTCTCTCTTCCACATGCTTCCACTCAGCGATAGTTAAACGACGATAGTGTATGGGGACCCCGGGTACCGAATCGGGAATTGGCCAAGCTGGCAGCCAAAAATCTCAGCATACTTGGGTGCCGATTCTTTGGCATCACAAAAGCAAAACAGTTCACTCCTATGAAAATTAATTTTGAGGCCAGAAAGTTCCTAAAAATCACATAAAAGCAACTCGAGATTTCTTGTGTTCTGTGGATCATGATCCAAAAATGAAATAGTGTCATCCGCGTATTGTAGAATAGACAGACCATCTTCTACCAAATGAGGAATGAAGACCCACAAGTACAGAGGATCTATCGTAGTCCTTTTTATAAGTAAGAGTGTCAAACCCAATGAGGAGCAGAAGGAAATGACAAGCGGTTTTGAATAAGGTATTCTCTGCAAGCACTGAAATTATCGGTAAAAGATAGTTTTATGATAAGGTAATTCCTAACGGGTAACAAGTAACAAAAGTAAACAAGGTGCAGTAAGGCGGCCTAATCCTTTTTGTAGCAAAGGACAAGCCTGGACAAACTCTTATATAAAGCAAGGTGCTCCCGACGACACATGGGAATTTCTGTCAAGCTAGTTTTCATCACGCTCATATGATTCGCGTTCGTTACTTTGATAATTTGATATGTGGGTGGACCGGTGCTTGGGTGTTGTCCTTAATTGGACAAGCCTCCCACTTATGATTAACCCCTCTCGCAAGCATCCGCAACTATGAAAGAATAATTAAGGTAAACCTAACCATAGCATGAAACATATGGATCCAAATCAGGCCCTTACGAAGCAATGCATGAAATAGGGTTTAAGCTTCTGTCACTCTAGCAACCCATCATCTACTTATTACTTTCCAATGCCTTCCCTAGGCCCAAACAATGATGAAGTGTCATGTAGTCGACGTTCACATAACACCACTAGAGGATAGACAACATACATCTCATAAAAATATCGAAAGAATACCAAATTCACATGATTACTTATAACAAGACTTCTCCCATGTTCTCAGCAAGACCGGCCCTGACCGGGGGGGGGGGCAGCAGGGGCGGCCGCCCCGGGCCCCCGATGTTCAGGGGCCCCCTCGAACGTGTATGCAGCTAGCCCATGGCCCAGGCCCAAGGGAAACCAAGTACGGAGTCGGTAACCCACGAGTACGTCTACGATCGTCATGTTTTCTTCCCTGTCGAGTTCTTCTGTTGACTGTTTCACGACGGTTTCGGCAGATTTGTTTTCGCCCCGGACGCGAGTCACATGCCAGCGACTCCTGGCTCGTCCTCACCTGGGGCGTCCTCACCATCAACCCCACGTCTCGCCTCTGGAGGCCTCACTATCTACATCTTAAGATTGTAATTTGGGGGCCTCATAATCTACAAATCTGAAGATCTGTAGATGGATTTGTAGCTGGGTTGTAGATCGTGAACTCCACAACCAATTTCTTCGATGATGTCGCGCAGGTTGGAGTCCAGACAATGAAAAGATTGATCCATGCATGGTTGTTTCAGTCCAGATGTTGATAATTTGTTGAGTTTTTATTTATCTGGTATATTTTCTCATGGCAGAGGCAATCTGAATACTATTATGCGGTCATGGGGATTATGGGAGTCAAGGGCCTCACGATCTACAAATATGAAGATTGATCTTCACGTGTGTATGCGTGGATATAATTAGGTTTTTGCTTGAGTGTAGTCTCTCTCTCTCATACGTGGTCTGATATGTGATTCCATTTAACTCATAAATTCATGCTAGGGAAACAGCAATAACAGTTTGGTGATCACCCGGTCATGGATGCTAGAATTATAAGATCTCACTGCTAGGGAAAACCCTAGCAGTAGCGCGAGAGGCCGCGCTACTAATAAGGCGCTACAGCTAGTGCTTAGCAGTAACGCGTGCCCGCACGCGCTACTGCTAGGACAAATAGCTGCAGCGTTTGTTCAGTACCACGCTACTGCTAAGGTAACTACTTGCAGCGTGTTTTCTGTCCATCGCTACTAGTATTTTTTTATTTTTTTATTTTTAGTGTATTTATGCGCCATCGTAAAAATATTGGTACAATACCAGTTATGAGGTTTACATCATTATGTCCATAACATTGTGTCAAATGAAGGTGGATTAGGTTCAAGTGGAGGCAATATGTGGTGCATGTCAAAAGTATACTATTAATCCAAACTTGATCTAGTTTGGACTAGTAGTACTTTCGATGTGCACCACATGTTGCCTCCACTTGAATCTAATCCCAGCACAAGCTATTTAATCATCATCATAGTCATTACCACCAACAGTATTTATTTAATCACCACTAACACTAGCTAATAATAATCATCATAGTCATTACCACCAACACTAGCTATTTTATCATCATAGTAATAGTGTAGCACATCATCATCCTCAAACTCATTTCTAGCTAGCTAATCACTCCTGCTGCTCTCTCTTAGGTAAAATAACATAAAACATGTATAGCTCTCCTCCTTGATCAAACTGGAGCATGCAGATGAACCTGTCTCCTAATCGTGGGTAGCGCATCTGTTTGGTCCCCCCTAGTACTTCTCTGGGCTCCCCCATCACATATTTGGTCCAGTCTTGCACTATTAAGCATCCGTCGCTAATCTTGAATGCACTAAAGTAATCTGTAGGATATCTTGGCCGTAAACTGATAATACTTATGGTACCTTTAGTCTCGATCCCATAAGGCACAACATTCATCGGGAGTCCCTGTTGAAGAACATCGTATGGTAACATACTTAGCAATGAAGTTTAGCTTCAAAAATAATGTATGGAAAAGATGCACTGATGACAAATAGTAAAAATCTTACCATCCTTCCTAAATAGATGTGACCGTAGTTCATTACGAACACTATTGGTCGCACATTTTCAGTACTAAGATTTCTAAATGCAGGAAAAAAATTTGTCTTGACAGTATCAAGATCCTAGAGCCATGAAACATAATGACTGAGCTCCTCGCAGTTGAGTTCAGCCCCAGGACAGTATACGGTCCTGTCTACCAAGCGTTGGACATGTTTGCTTGCACCAAAATAAGCTGACAATACAAATTAGTTGTCAACTATTCTTGAATAAATAATATCAAAGACATAAATATGATTGAGAAACTTACATAATGGTATAACTGGAGGCGTCTGCACATCGACCCAGATGTCGGTATTACCTTCAATATCATCTTCGGGACGAATATCAAAGGTGATAACCATATCAGGCTCAAATGCATAAGTCTTGCATAGTGCTCGCCATGTTTTGCATCCAAAATAGGCGTAGTCGTCTGAATTGTATAATTTTGCATGGAAAATATAACCGTTCTCGGTCTTCAAGTAAACTTTCTTTTCCTCCGTACTATGACTGAAACCTATCTTATCCAATACAAAAACTCTTGCATGGCAGGGGATACGCTAGTAGAATAATAAAAAAAATATAAGTTGAAGCAAATGAAGCAGATGTCATGCTTAATTACGAAAAAAGACTTGTCGTTGTGACTTACTGTATCCACTTTGAAGTTCTCGTCCAGCTTGATGCTGAAGCGCCTATCATCATCTAGGAATATTCCGTCGCACAGGCCGTGCTCGTCTTCGCAGTATTTGCAAATACCGAAATCCTTTTCGTCGTCAGACATTTCCTATGTTCATAGTTAAAACATTAATTGAAAATCAATCGAAGACAACTACCGAGATACTCAACACTCAAATCCGGGGCACTCGATATTTCCTACATATTCTGGCACAAGTCATGCCAAAATCACGGAAAAATCCGGCACGACCTTTGCTAAAATAGGACATATCGAGCGCCTGAAATATGCCGGAACGAAAATGAATCAACACTCCGGCAAAACATAGGCCACTCGGAGGTGTAACCTGCAAACATGACCGGCCACTTGGATATTGAGCAACACAAGATATACATTTCAAAATATCTAATAGGACTCAAATTAGCATGCATTCAATAAGCAAAAGTAAATCATCTCATGTGTCCGTACATCGTCGAATATTATCACTAATACATCACGAATAGTGTCATACATATGACATCACTAATACAACTAAAACCCTAGCACACGACGAGTATCGGCGCGGGCGGTGGACACCCACAGAGAAGGAACCATCACGGGATCATAGCTCCAGTGAGATCCCCGGAGAACCTGCCAGGTATTGGAGAACGGCCTGTGCTCCAACGCAAACAAGTAGCCACGGATGTGCGCGTCCTCCTCACTGACACGGTGACGCACCACCTCCGCGGAGTCCTTGAGCCTCTGGATCATCACTGGCCCACGCGACCGCCACCAAAGAAGGTTCGGGTCAATGACAAGCTAGCTTCTCACCAACCTGCGCCCCCCGGTAGGTAGTGCCTCCCAGTACCACCCCGGCGGAGCCCAGTCCCGGACATTGCTGATCTGGTCAAGCAGGTGTCGTCCTCCGCCGACTCGACGATGAGGATGCGGGATAGGCATCGTCCACGTCGAGGCGGGAAAAATTGCTTTAACTAAAAAATAGAAACAAGTTCTTACTAACTAGTTCTATTAATTCAACTAGTTCTTACTAAAAATAAACTTACTATAAATAAAAATATTCTAGTACCTAATTAGTACCTAGTTCTTACTAACTAATTAGTACCTAGGAACTACTGCCCGATTTGTTTCCACTCTTACATGAACCCTAACTAATTTGATGCAACTAAAATATAAAGAAACCCTAGGCAGAGGTAGGGAGAGGGAGGAGCGGGCGTGCTCACCTCGGGTGCCTGCGACGAGGGAGGGGCAGGGCGGCGTCGAGGTCGGGTCGGGGCTCGGGCGCTCGGCGGATGGCGGCCGGCGTCGAGGTCGGGTCGGGCGGCGTCCGGGGCGGCGTTGAGGTCGGGGGCGGGGGCGGCGTCGAATATGGGGTCTGGGCGGCGTAGAGGGTACGGAGAGCGCGCGGTGGCCGACGGGCGACGGCGGCGGCGACAGTGGAGAGAGTTGGATTTGGGGGAAGTGGCCGCGTGGGGAAGGACGAACCCCGCGGTTAAGTCAGAAGTAGCAGTAGCGCGTTCCAGGAAAAGCGTTGCTGCTATCTTATCTACAGCGCGTTCCGTGATACACGGTACTGCTACGCCTTTCTCTTTTTTCCCCTTTTTCGTTTAGTTTTCATCACATTTTACTTTCTTCCTTTCACCTTATTCTATTTCTTTCATTTTTTACCTTTCCATTTTCTTTCCATTTAATTTTATAACCTTTAGCAGTAGCGAGTTTATATTAAAACGCACTGCTACAAATAAAGTAGCGGTAGCGCGGTTCGTTATAGATCGCTACTACAATGTGTAGCCTATCGGCTAAGCCGTGGGAATTTTAGAAGTAACGTGTTTGCAGCAAGACGCGCTACTGCTAGATCTTTATCTGCAGCGCGGTTTCCTCAGGCGCGCTACTGCTAATTAGCACCAGCGTGGTTTTTTGACCCACGCTACTGCTAAAGTTCTGTGTATAAGGTTTTCCCTAGTAGTGTCTATTAGTTATTAAATTGACATGCATATTGATATTTTTGTTTCTATATCATTTTAGTTAAATTTCTGGATGAGACTGTCATAATTTTATCTTTTTGTGAATCATATCATCCTTATTTAAATAATAGATTTTGGGATACAAAGGCCATTAGACGAAGCTGTGCACTAGCATGTGCGCCTCATTATTGGAAGATCTTCTCTTGCAAAACAAGGGGCTATTTTCTAGGCCTTGCTGGTCGTCGTAATCTCCTTAGTCTGCCCATAATGGCACAATGAACCATCGTGGAGGGTAATGGCTCAGGGTTTCAAATGCTATCGATGATGTCTTTGATGCTCCCATAAAATCACACCCATGGCTCATTGAGACCCCCACAACCATAGCTTTGCTGTCGTGCTTGCCCAACGCGGTGTCTATGTTCACCTTCGCTCAACCAACAGGAGGAGGGGTCCAGGATAAAACCATCATAAGTGACTTTTCATCAACGAATACTAGAGGAAAATTTTAAGGGCCCCCAAGTTTTAGTTTCGCCCCGGGCCCCCAAAACTTCAGGATCGGCCCAGGTCCTCAGGAACAAACGTAACTACTCACAAAGCATATTCATGTTCATAATCAGAGGGGCATTGAATATCATTAAGGATCTGAACATATGATCTTCCATCGAATAAGCCAACTAGCATCAACTACAAGGAGTAATCAACACTACTAGCAACCCACATGTACCAATATGAGGTTTTGAGACAAAGATCGGATACAAGAGATGAAATAGCATTTGAAAGAAGATGGTGCTGGTGAAGATGTTGATGGAGATTGACCCCCTCTCGATGAGAGGATCGATGGTAATGACAATGGCGGTGATTTCCCCCCCGAAGGATGTTTCCCCGGAAGAATAGTTCTACCGTAGCCCTAGATTGGTCCTCCCGTGTTCCGCCTCGAGGCGCCGGGCCGTCCAAAGCTTCCTTATGATGTTTCCAAGGTAAAATACACCATATAGTAGAAGATGGATGTCGAGGGCTGCCAGTGGCCCACGGCGGGCGTGCCCTCCACCCTCGTGGCTGACTGGTGGCACCCCTCTGGTGCTTTCTTCGCCCAATATTTTTAATATATTCCAAAACTGATTTTCGTGGAGTTTCAGGAATTTTGGAGTTGTGTAGAATAGGTCTCTAATATTTGCTCCTTTTCAAGTCCGATCCAGAATTCCAGCTGCCGGCATTCTCTCTCTTCATGTAAACCTTATAAAATAAGAGAGAGAATGCATAAATATTGTGATATAGTGTGTAATAACAGCCCATAATGCAATAAATATTGATATAAAAGCATGATGCAAAATGGACGTATCAACTCCCCCAAGCTTTGACCTCGCTTGTCCTCAAGCGAAAGACGATATCTCTAAATATGTCCACATGTTTAGAGATAGAGGTGTCGATAAAATAAAATACAGACATGAGGACATCATGATCATTCTTAGAACAACAACACATTGTCATATGATTTCTTATGCTTAAAGTAACAATCTATTCACATGGTAAAATATGAATCAGAAACTTCATTGAGAACTAACAAACTATGATCTCAGTCACTAAAGAAATTCTAATTTATTATAACATCGGAAAGAGTCAATATAAGAGCTTTTCAGCAAGTCCACATACTCAACTATCATCTAGTCTTTCACAATTGTTACACTCACGCCATACTTGTTTCAATCGAACACTGAGAAAGATAGGGGCTTATGGTTTTGCCTCCCAACCTTTTACCTCAAGGGTAATGTCAACAATAATACTAACCTACATCCAAGTGGATATATATATACAGGGGCGGAGCCCAATGGGCCAACCCTGTAGCACAGGCTACAGGGTCCGATTTCTTCTTACCTACTAAATATCAGGCTTTTAGCCCGGGGCAACAGGGTGGGCCTAAAAGAGTGCTACAGGCCCATCATACCAGGCGCATCAGGCCTCCTTTGGTTCGTTTCCAGCAGCCCATCGAGCACAATGAATGATCCATCTGGCGTCCCCTGTAGCGAACAAAACAATTTTTTTTTGCGGGCCGAACAAAACAATTGATCCGACTAAAACAACCACGTCTCTTCATCTCCTAATCTATCCCGACTCCGGAGCAGGAGCAGGCGCACCGTACACACCGATTCAACGACGTGTGCAGCAGCCGGCGGTGATCAATCAATCCACGTTTTGAGAATTTGTGCAGCGGCGGCGACCATCGAATCAAGAGCCAAGAGCTAGCTAGTACTTCTAGTCTTCTACTCTAGGCTGTAGCTAATCTTTCTACAGATTTAAAAATTGAAATTGATCTGTTCCCTAGTCCCCACGAATTGATGATTCGTGGCAGCCGGCAGCAGAGATCCGTTCCTGTCTTCTTGGTCGATCCGGACGTCCGCACAGCTGCGGCAGCGGCGTAATTTTCTCTTCTTCTCTCCTAGTAATATAGCAATGTGTTTTTGATTTCTTTTGTCTAGATTATGGTCGCGATTATATGTATGAAATTGTTGCAGGCAGATTAAATCTTATTTCAATATATATAAATGTATGTGTTTTGGCAAAACGTGGTGCAATAGCTATTGTTTAACTTGTAATTACGTATACTTCATTGGATTCAGACTTTTAAATATCTTTTTGGTAATTTAGTTTTTAAATGCAGAGAATATGGATAAGTTTCTTCTCGAAAGAAAGACACAATCACAAATTACTCCAAAAGAGCTAGGGGAGGAGATTCAATATGATTCAGGCAAGAGGAAATTGATAGAACATTATCATCCAAATTTGAAAGATCTGGTAAGAAGAAAATACTTGCTTAACTGAAAGATCTGGTAAGAGGGAATTTCTTTATCGGTTGTTGAAACTAGTAATTGTTTTGCCTATTGCTACTGCAATAGTTGAGAGGTGCTTCTCAGCAATGAAATGTGGCAAAACTTTCTTGTGCAATCGCCTCAAGGACGAAAGCTTGAGTGATGATGTTCAGGGGTATTTGTTATGTTGAGAAGGAAGAAATGAAAATGGTCACCAATGATCAAGTGGTTGAGTATTTCATGGCTCGAAGGAAGAGACTGTAGTAAAGGTAATTTATAATATTTTAGCAAATACTCCCGCTGTCCCATAATATAAGAGCGGTTTTGACACTACACTAGTGACAAAAAATGCTCTTATATTATGGGATTTTATATTCTACTTGAAATTTGAATTCCAGTTTTGTTATTGTAGGTTAATAAACCTTGGTGTCCGATGATGTGTTTTGGAATTTCAGAATGCGAAACATCCTTTTCAAGTATTTTTGTTGTTTGATTTAGCACTACGTTAAACAGTTTGAGTGTAGCATTTTGTTTTTAACTTTTTATACTTCAACTTCTATTATGTTTGGTAATCTGTGTTACAAGCTATGAAACACACCTTTATATAATACATAGGTTGCTTGCAAAATTTATGCCATGGTTAAGTAGTGCATCAGGTAAGATTAGCTCCAGATCATATATATATATATATATATATATATATATATATATATATATATATATATATATATATATATATATATATATATATATATATATTATATATATATATATAATATACATATAAATATCTATATATAATATATATATATATATCAGGATCTTTCCAACACATAGTGCTTGCCAAAGGGTAAAGTATAAAAAGGAAAGGTGAAGATCACCATGACTCTTGTATGAGGGTAGAAGGTAAAAGTAAAAGATAGTCCCTTCACAGAGGGAAGCAGAGGTTGTCATGCACTTTTATGGTTGGATTCACAAAATCTTAATGCAAAAGAACGTCACTTTATATTGCCATTTGTGATAACGACCTTTATTATGTAGTCCGTCTCTTTTATTTCTTCCATATCACAAGCTCGTATAAATCTTATTTTTTTCACACTAATAGATCATACATATTTAGGGAGCAATTTTTATTGCTTGCACCGATGACAACTTACTTGAAGGATCTTACTCAATCCATAGGTAGGTATGATGGACTCTCATGGTAAAACTGGGTTTAGGGATCTTTGGAAGCACAAGGGTATCTCTACTTGGTGCAAAGAATTTGGCTAGCATGAGGGAGAAAGGCAAGCTCAACATGTTGTATGATGGACTCCCATGCAATGCACCGAGCGAAATAAAGGCAGAATCCTCTTCCTGCGCCATTATGCACCATTTTATAACCAATTGTTAATAAATTTTAATGATAATGTTAAACATTAAAATTTCCTTTGTTCATATAGAAGGTAATGTTTACATAAAAATTGGAATACTTTTTGAACGATTAGTTAACATTTTCGTGAAATGTGAACATTTCTCTGGAAAAGACCATTTTTCGAACATATGTTATTCTTGCAAATGGATTCAACCCTGTTGGCCACACTTTTTTAACTCGTTAGTTTTATCCGTGCAAGAACACCGCCAGATATCTGGGCCATGAGCGGAAAAGTGGGCCTTTCAATCAATTTTGTACTTCTTTGTGAGTAGCCTTTTTGAGGTGTAATAGCATTTTTATGTCTAATTATTTTAAAATGTTTTGTTTTTCAAAAATATATATTTCCACAACTGTTTTTGCACAACCACTTAATTCGGTATTCGGATCTTCAGAGCCTCCATGTGGGTAAGTGAATCCTTACTGAATAGATACTAGCCAATACCATTTGTGGGTCACGCTGCATATTCCACGGGCCAAATTATTCCTGTTGTGCCCTCATTTGAACCCAATACCCTAGTTGACCCAGCGTAAGTACCCCTTGGCCGGCAAACAGGTAGCCTCCCGTGCAACCCACAAGAATGGTCCCGTTCCCACGTTAATTACCCAATCTAATTATTTTTGATTTATCAGTAAACCTTTATTGTTTCCATCATTTGTACCAACATTATGCCCTACTAATGTCAAAATATTCCAAAAGGGTTGGACTGTGTCCATAAAAGAAAGTTAACCAGGATCATTGGAAATGAATTCTTCTCACCCATGAATTGTCATAACGATTTTCACTTAAAGTACGAAAATAGTTATTCCCCTTAGGATTAACCCACCTGTTCATTTCTAAGTATTCCCAACCATTTCGATGTTAGCCAATTGTAATTCTAGTCGATCTCCATCCCTAAATCTTGTGCACTAAATCCTCTGTGTTTTTTGGTTAAATATAAACAAATAATTATCGTTCAAGTAACCCCTGAGAGGTGAAACCCGTGCCAATCAGGGTTGGCGAGTTAATGAAACCCCCTGCTTTTACCCTAAATGGTCCCCATCAAGTTCCTCGGTAGAAGATTTGTTCTTACTAGGCGGTACGTTTAATTGGAAGAAGCCAATTTAGATCTTGGCTTGAATTCAGACTTCTTTAAAAATAAGGCCAGTTCTAGGAAATCCTCGAAAAAAGATCTAGGGTTCTAAAAATGATTAGAACCTTTGAGGTAAAATCAAATAGATGGACCAAGTGTTGACTTAATAGTAAATTCAACCTTCCAATAAAGATTGGCCATGCAAGCGAATAAGGACACTTGAGGCACAAAATGCAAGGAAAAATAGCAATAAATGGTCCTCCTAAAAAGCAAAGCTACTGCTATGAAAATTAGCCGAAACCATATAAAAATCCTCGTAAATTGAACTGGTCTCACAAGAATTGGCTCATTTAAATAAAGTGCCATTTGTACAATGGAAGTTATGAATTAAAACTAGCATCAGCTAAAAGAAATGGTTTAACCTAACCATTGGGAATGCAATGGTTTCCTTACAGGTTCAAAGTTAACTTGATTAGCACCATTTTTATAAAGGAATTAGGAATTATTCATGTAAATCAAACGTTCAATAATCTAAGGATAAAACTCCTTTTAAATTCGAAAACTTCTTATTATAGAAAGTCTAAATTCACCTGGGACCTAAGGGAAGATCAGCGCTTGAAAATGTTTGGGGACTAGTTGTGAGCCTAAATGGACCAGGTGCCCATGTTAATATCGGAACCGCACAAAGTTCCGTTATGTCCCAAAGTTCTCATTAGCTCCACATGGAAGTCGCCGTGTTCTGAATGTAAATGCCGGATCCACGGTCGTCTAGAACTTCACTTCTATAGCTCATGCCTACAAAGATGTTCTTGCAGGCTATAATCATCACTAAATTAGAATCATTAAAGAAATATCGAAGCTGGATTCAAGAAACTCCAAACAAGCACTCAATGGGAATGACCTTTGTAAAACGGAGAGTCCATTGATGGGCAATCCGATGTTGCAAGACTTGTACGTTATTGGCCTTAATTACCGGAAAAAGTCTGGATGGACCATCGAATACATCATCACTACTGTGCATTTGCAAGACGTTGCACTATGTTTGACGTTCACTGAGTCAATGGCACTAGTTTGTCTGATGAGTCTCTCCACACTGTGATATTATCCATTAGATGATGGGCCAATAACATGGATCACCAGCAGGACTCGTAATATTATTATTTAGAGACTGTCAACCATATGCTGATCAATGGTTTAATACAGTAAGCAACTGATCGTAGAGTCTGACGTGGTAACGAACATGGACATCACGTATTAGCTGTGGTTTGAGTAACCTCTGAATGGATGTTTGGCAGGTTGTAAGTTGTCTGCATATTCGTCTTTCTATCGTGTCAAAGATCATACTTAAATTGCATGGTGGCATCTTATGCACATGTCCAAGAGTGATTGAGTGACAAGCTAGAGCATATAGGCCACGCATTAGCGCAGTACGATTGCCGACGCTAGAACATCATGGTATTTCTCCACTTCAACCAATGCTGTGAGCGTAGTATACTCATCAATTCAACATAGCATAGCTAAAATAATCTCACATCGACCAACAAGTATTTCATGTTATTACATCATAAACATGATGAAACAATGCTGGCAAGTTGGCATCTCACTGTTCTGAAGTAACATAAACAGCATGGACTATACCTACTTGCCTTTGTCTGATGCACGCTATTCTCTACATGTCAGTAGTCCGATTTGTTCCATATTCTACACCACTAAGACTGCCACTTACAATAATAACCCACGTCTAGCTCACTATAGTAAAGTACTCATAAATACATTGGGGTCAAGACAAGACTTAGGCTTCAGTTGGATCCTCAACAAACATTATCGTGTGCTCTCGAGGCTCGTGTAATACAAGGTAGCATGTAGTCTGCCTTCAAATGTGTGGTCGATGATCCCTATCTCACTAGGCGGCTCAATCACATATGGTTGGCTATGGATATGGCTCACGTCATACGAATGACGGTATCGTATAATGTTCTATGCTAGTGACAAACGGCTACTATCGATCCTAGATGAACAATTTACTCAGTAACATCTGCAGAAATATTCCAATAAAGTTTTATCACGTTGGACTTTTCTTCACCAAAACGATGCGGTAGTCATTAACTATTGTCCATTTCTTGATAAATTTAATGCAGAATAATTGCTGCATTATCAACCAGCCTGACGAATAAGTAGACCTCCGGTTGTTCACCCTATACATCTTGCATTAAGTATAGGACCATGTGCAGAATTAAATGATTTGGTTCTTCATTAAGCTGCATATTTCAACTAAATTGATTAGTTCGATATCTGGTATCAATAAGTTGTCTACCAATTGTCTATTTCTATTCTAAATTACTGTGTTACGTAACTTATCATAAGTTAACATATCATTCAAATCATAATTGATACGTGTCACTAAGTTCATTGACATTTTACCATAAAGTGACTATCGTTCAAATTCGAGAATATTTCCAGCTTGTCTAGAAATCATTATTCTAGTTATTCTCGAAAAATGCTAGTCTTGATTTACTAAAATGCGCATTGATCTGTATTCTTCACACAAATAAATTAATTGAAATATCGAGTCAACCATTGATAAATGCTGATACTTGTAACTATTTGCGTCAAACGATCTATTGCCTATATCATGACATCATCGCTTACGAGTCTCGTAGCATATTGAAATATCAGAATGCATTCGATTCATAATTGCAGCACAAAGTACACAAATTGTAGACAAATCATACATTCTAACAAGAAATGGCACTCATGTTCACTATCGAATATTAGGCAATCATAAAATCAAAAGCATAGATTTCTGCATCAAATAGACCATAATAGGCCCTGATTATTACGGAAGAACATCAGACTACTCAGAGTCCGAACTTAGACTTGAGAACCATGCTACGAAAATCAGATGGATAATAATATCTACAAACTATATCGAAATACTGGATATAAGCCGCACACAAGGTAGGAATATCAAACAGCAATCTACAACCTATCCCATAGTGCTCATACATCCGACATCGACATAAAAGCAGTCCGCATGTCGGCAGGAATCGCTGAGAGAATCGGTGGCTCAGTTAGCGGAAATTGACTTACAAGAACCTTTGGTCAATACAAGCAATGTTCCCTCAACGAAATAGAATCTACAAAGATATATCTATAGACCAATTAGTCCTAGACCATGCAGACCTGAAGTTTCGCTGTTCATGCCTAAAACACTCATTATAAACTGCGACGCCGGTGCCAATGATGGTCTAGCGAGCTCCCTGGGCACACATTCGTTGGCACAGTGTAATCATGCCACTTCGATCAGTCGAAGGCTAGCAGCGGGCGAATTGCGTTCATAGAAGTCGCACAGTCATGCTATCACATCCATGCAGAAATAGACTTCGTAAATGCTAGACGATTCACTTATCCTGAACTTGACTCAGTTCCAGACTGACTACTGAAGCTTGCCTAAGACATAGCATAAGGCCATATTGCTCTTAGATGCATGTACATACTGCGTATCGTAGTTACTCTTGTCAGTCGTGAATCATCCAATTAACTTAGGAGCGGGTCATATGACAGAGCTGACACAGGTGTAGCGGATTCGATAGAAGTATTTGAATGTTCCTAAGGCAACGACATCTTTATCGAATGGATGTCAGGAAGGCTCTTATACTAGATCTACTAAGAGTCGTCTTCTACTTTTGTTATACAATCGGTAGTTTCCCTCAAGTTATGTTCTTACCTATTCCATTACCTCAATGCAGTTGTTTTAACCGTACATGCAATATAATAGCATACCCGTCGAATTGTACTAAAAATGTGGCTAATGGTTGCCGTATTAATCTGTTATCAATAAGCATACTAATAAGATATTTGCATGACTAGTCTTTCATGACTAGATATTTTTTTATTATTATACATGATTATATAGCTATTAAGTATGTATAGTTAACTAAGTATGCATAATGTATTCAAGAACTGCTGATAGTCTCTAAGTTCAGTGCAATCGTGGCCCTTGAATAATCAGCATCTCACTTGAGTTCAAAAGTAGTTTGTAATGCCTTCTTAGACGTGACAAGGAGCAGTATATTGAATCATTAACGTTGCAAAACAAAAAGCTGCTAACTACTTTTAGGCCCAACTATGAACGCCTCTTTGATAGATGTATCCACTTCTTTCATATGTCTGATGTCTTCATTACTATACCTCTCATTAGCTCCTAACTACCAATTTAGTTCAAGCGTATATTACTAGAACCATTACAATAAGACTTCTATGATCAGTGACTCTAGGTACATGAATGAGAATTTAAAGTAGGTTCGAAAGATGAGTTGCTAGTAGGAAATCATGTCAGCCGTCTCGAACCGTGTTGACGATCATGTTCATCAAGGATTATATGCAGAATTGACTGAAATGAGATTTCCATGATAATATACTACTCAAGGGAATCACACTATCTGAACATGACCTTTGCACTTTGATAAACAGTTGCAACACTGAATTGCTTATTAAAATATTTAACTTCAAAATGATTTCGTGGTCAGATTGATGGGATGATCTAGTCTAATATATGCTTTCCGAACGATTCCGTATACATTAGCTAATGAATTTACATCCGAGATGCTTCGATTATTTCAGCAATTACCCTTCAATAATGTTTTCAAGTATCATATCATTAAACTCAGCGAGGCCGGTAGCTATGTGCAGTTCTCACTATATAGGAACTCTTTACCCAGATAGTTTCGAAACTTAATCACTGAGCAGTAACTTCATCTTAGTCAATCCTTGTTGATCTCAAATACAATTTTCATGTAACTTAATAGTCAAATTCAGTTAATCTAAATTAATGAACACATAAAAAGTTTTAGAAAACATGATCAATATGATATCAAGTTGCATGACGTCGCGAATGCCCTCTAAATGAAGTGAATAATGGGTATTTTCCAAGTGAGATCAACATAATCTATACCTAATCACTGGTTTAATTGTATTAAGCTTAGATTTAATAAATATAATTAAAATAGATTTGAAATATGAAGAATAACATCATGTGTCAATTATTAAATATTATAACAACAATAGTAATTGAAAGTTAGAATCACAATAGTATCACTAAGTCATCCAATAGACATCCTCTTATGAATAGAAGGTATAATGCTATAAGTAATGAACACTATCTAAACAAAAAGCATATGCAATATGTGAACATCTTAATAATCTTATCATCAAAATTACTCTAAATATTCAATTTAGATTATAGTTTACAGACATAGTGCCAACTATTATAATAACACAAGTCACATGACTTATTTCATAAATCTAATCAGGTGAGCATTTCGTGACCATGAGAATTTGAAGCATAAAATCTAGTACAATGGAATATGTAACTATATAAATCTTAATCAAGTTTCTATTGTCACACGACTTGTCATTAGATGACATAAAGAAGTTATGTTTCCAACAACGTGTAGAGTCGACCATGTCATATGCACCGCATCAGCGTCATTGCATTATAATTTATAATCAATATAGTATTGATACATGTAATTTAAATCCTTATATGATTTGATATCGAGGAAGGTTTCATTACTTGGAAAATTGCAGCATAGAACACCGTCTGTGTATAGGATTCGCAAAAGATCTTCCTTCACATAGATTATATTTTCATATTTATGTTATTACCTTTTTTTCTTAGTAGTCTTTAATACATTTATACGCCTTTAGCGAAATAGTTTCGTCATTTTATAACTCGAAAACATTTACTATTATCGTGAAATGGCAATTTGACTTTGCACATTGACTATTATTAGACTACCAAGTTCGCATAACGATTGGCTATTCAGAATATGGTTTGATCTTTAATAAATGCTATATTATTTAGTGCAATATTTGTAATCTGAGAGTTGTCAAATAGTTTGATATATCTATTAAGCAGGTTTGATAAAGCTTAACATTTTGCATATAGCCTTATGGAGATTTATCTTCAAATTAATATTCGTAGGAAGAGGTGTAGATATACAATAATTTAAATTTCATTGAGGACATTCAAGTCAAATTGGTTACATGAATTTGAATTCTATAACAACCTCACATTTACTCCCAAGAAAAGTTCATCCGTCATTCCAGCGTGTCATCACACGACAAAAAAGTGGGCCTTAACAATGCTATTTTCAAGATCTGAGTAATTAGCCATTGTCTGAATTTGAAAACGTTTCAACCAAGTTCGGAACAACTATTATCTAAACAATTCGTCATATCGCATGGTTCCTTAAATAGCAATGATCTTGCATGATGCCAATTCAGACAAATATATCATCAATAGTTTTCAAAAATTGTAAAATTGGATATTTGAAAAAAATAATAAAAACATATGAAAGTAACTTATTCATAATCAAGTCAAGAATGTTGATTTTCCTCATGAAAATTTCCAGAAGACCTATTAGAACGGACCACTTTGAGTCTTAAAATCCACTGCATTCAAAGAATCCCTGCTCAGGAGTACAAACTCTATCAAATTTCTCACCAATTATTTATCTAACCAACACATGATGCATTGCTCAAAATTGGATGTATTTAAAATTTAACTTCAGCAAGAAATTTTGGACCTCAACCATTCAACGACTAATCACAATATATAGACGTATACATATCTAAGATAATAAAGCATGAATAAATGGATCATCTTACACTCTATGAATGGTCCTAATCCAATTACAATAGTTGAATAAATTACATGAGTGACCATTATTAATTATAAGAGCATGCAAATAGTTTAAATCTTCCATGAATATGAATCAGCAACATCTGAATGACAAATTGATCTAATCTTATCAAACGAATAAATTTTCACAATCCAAATGTATCATACTAATCAAATTCACAATTGCAATCTGAGAGGCGTACTACGTTTGTACATAAATTTATACCATTTCGCATTTTCATGAGCGATGCACATATCTCTAGACAGACATAGATGAGATAGCTTGTCTAATACTGTACTTTTATGTAGCTTGAATCAAACCGTCAGTAGCAGGCTAGAGTCAAAGTGAATCCATGACTCAGTGATTTTGGAATAAAGTAATTATCAAAATAGATTAATTAACATTTTGTCGAATATTATTGATTTATTTGATCTATTTTAATAAGGAACATCATCTTTTTTCAATAGAAACTATAGAATATGTGCTATAACAGAATTTCTAATTCAGGTTATTGAAAGATAGAACTGTACAATTAATACACCTGGACAGATGTATCAACTTTGCAAAATGTTACATGGAAAGCTGCAAATGTGTTTCGATCCAATAGAGCTCCTGTCATATGACATTGGATTATGACAGTAAACTCATATTTATAATAATGTATGAACATTAAATTTCAGCAATATAAAGAAATTTATTAGATGAATATTGGTTTGATATAAATCTAATAAATTTAAATTCAAAAGTTGAATGAGATTATTAACTAATGTATAGTAAAAACGATTTAGCTAGGGCAAATTGGATTAGATACTTTAATAGTACGCCTTGAGTCGAAGTTAGAGCAATTTTTCAGACTTTTATTTCACATTATTCTAGCTAGTCAACTGTTGTGACACATATGATCACTCATATCTATATTAATGTTTAATCCCTACATGATCAAACGGAGTTTTAGTGAATTTTACAATGTAAAGGGGATCAAGTACTATCAGCGAAATGCGGAGATATCATGAAGGACAATGTTAACCATTGGATAATCATCACAAAGAGAATCACACGTCACTAACGGCATACGTGTACATTCGTCAAGAGACACATTATACAAGTGCAATCTTCAACATTACATGAGCACCTTAAGCCAGTAAGGACAACATGACACGTTGCTCCAGTGCAGTGACACACTTGATCAATGCATGACTATCTTGACATTTTAGTAACATGGAAGATCCGCATGCGAATTGATGCATGATGCATCATGGTGCAGTACATATTATTTGAAACATGCGTGTCTGTCATATCACCACTACATGGAGTGTCCAAATACTATCCAATTAAACGACACTATGACCCCAAACGCTAGCCAAGTCTGACCACTCTGAAGTTTGACGTCTGTCAGTGACGGCGCTACGACACTTTGGATTGTCTAAATGCCAATGTTTACGAGCACACTGACAGCGCAAGCCTACGACAAGACTCTATACACACCATTGCCCTTCAGGATCAGTCAAGCCATTAAGCGGCTTCACTCATCAAACATAACCATTACGTTTGGTTCCAGTCACCTCGGTAGATAACTGCAGTGGACGTTCGCATAATTCAATTCGTACAAACTGACCTCTGGAACTGACTGCGAAATACTCGTTCGAATCATTGTAGACAGTGCAATTATTTGAAATGTGACGTCGCAGGTAGAACTCTCGCAATCCATTCGGCATAGTCACGCTTCATGCATGTCCTCGCACATCCGTCAGGCATTGACCTTCTGACACTGAGCCGCAATGCTGATCCATGAACCTGATCGCTCACCACATGCTGTTCTGTGCTCTCAATGGCCGGCCGACGATCTACCTCACGATTGGCGCTTAAGCTAGCCTTGCGTATATCAGCTGTCATTCTGTAGTGTTAGTGTACATGTGTTGTAATTAACACTTGTGACTCGGTAAACTAGAAGTATCACTATGAACTATATGTGTGATGTTGCTTAGTGTTATGTTTTGATTATGATATTGGAAGTGAAATTTTAAATTGGACTTTTGAATAAGAATTATCACTTAATTTCTAACAGATTGACGCTAAGTATGAATGCAATTTCTAAATGAGAATTGCATAGATTTGAAATAAGTAGCTATGAATACGCTAGTATGTTTCTTGAGATATCACGTGAATCTTGCACGAAAGATTAGGAGATCCTTGTTCATTGAGCTATAGAAATCACATAGGTGAAAATGTAGTAATTGCATAATCTATCGATCTATAAAGATATTGATATCTAATGATAGATTCTATAAATGCATATTTCTAATATCTCTAGTGAGAATTAAAGAATTTTTCTTTAGATGACTATTACTTCATTAATTTCATGATAAATAATGGATGAGTATCTTAATTTCATTTCTATAATATTTAATTTTAATGTAATAAGTTACTTAAGTTAAATTTAAAGATATTATTGAGTCATGAGTACTTGAATCTTCATGAGTTAACATTCTATTTCAAAATAGGCATTTAATTCACTACGGCAAGCGCTCCTATCATAGATCCTCACAATATAGCCCATTATGAACACAATGTCTGACGTCTCCAAATATTACTAATGTCTTTTCTAATTTGGGCGAAGTCGGCGGTGTTTTGATGTAAACCGGACCATGATACACGTGTCCATGAATGGCATAAAAATTGTCCTGCGTAAAAATACTACAGACGAGTAATTGTTCTTGAACAATATGTGCTGATAAAACAAACTGAAATAGATATCACCTGGTTCGCCCGGACAACAAATGAATCGGCCGTGGCATTGCAAACAGCGCGACGGAGAGTCAGCCACGGGTCGATGGATAAATCGCCCATAGTGTTGTAAATCATCGCGACGAGCGAAGTTGTCTTCCATGTTGTAAATCGGCGCGACACATGAACCGGACGCGAGGACGGACAGGCGAAGTCATTCGTGACCTGTATATAACAACACTATAGGGCAGAGTAGTTGTTTTCACAAAAATTAACAAATACCGATAAAAAGTAAGCTGGATGGATGTCACCTAATTTTCTTGAGCGTCTTATGTCGATCTGCCAAGAAGCGCATGAAGCAGCGACCAGCCTACGCGTGTTGGTTGCAACCGGGCGGTCAACTAGGTCCAGCGTGTACGCGGAAAAAGTATTCCGCAGGCGATGTTGATCCGCCAATCCGATCCGGCGTGGTAGTCCTTTGCCCAGACATGCGTACTCACGTGAAGCAAGCAGTTCCTACAAGCATTATTTTTTCCTTGTACATATTGCCTCTTCAAAGTTTGAGTTCAGATTTAACTCGGTCCTAACACCAGAAAAAGTAGCAGCAGCAGAAACGTAACCCGGCGACTCCAGAGAGGCGTCGGCAAGACGGGCCGCTGCCGTAGCAGCGGCTCCGGGCGACGGCAAGGAGATCCGCCGAGTCGCTCAGATTGTCTCGGTGTGTTGACAAGTCCACATGGTAGCCTGCAATTTACTATTCCAGGATGCTTCCTTTGGATGGCTTTGATTTTGACTCGGATGATGAAACCTCCTTTGCACTTGGCTTTTTGCGGCGATGCAACGGTAATTGATACGACCACGACGGATCGCTGGCAGCGTTGACGGTGCACATAGATGCAATCCGGCTCTTCTCATCTGACAATTACGAACTTCTCCATCCTTAAAAAGATCCCTCCAAGAACTTAACACCACCGTGCGCAGGCCCCACGGTGGGCGCCAACTGTCGTGGATTTGTCACGTCAGATGTCCTTAGTGTGAGGACTTAGTCGCGAGGCCAACGCATCTATGTGGTAGCTTGAGAGGGGTTGAGCGGAATCGAGAGACGCAACACAAGACAGGGATTTAGACAGCTTCGGGCCCCGGGAAACATCATCCGGTAAAAACCCTACATGCTGTTTGAGGCTAGGTCTCATTATCATCACGAGGGAGTCGCCGTAAACCAGCTCTCCTCTTGTTGTGTCTAGCCTAGAGATTGTTTCTTGCTTGTAGCCTGTAACTTCTCCGGAGCACAACCCGGAGCACAACCTATCAAGTTTGTTCTTGTGTTTATTTTACAGGATCAGTTTAACATGGATAAATCCAAATTAAACTGGGGGCTAATGTCGGGGATATACCCCGCGGTGTAAACCGGCCGGAAGTTTTAAACCGTCCGGATTGGACGACTCACTGGTAACCCGCCTGGAGCTTGGCGGTTCACGGGATACCCGCCCGGTCTTGGCGGTTTATTCGTAACCCGGCGGGCGGGTCAAGATGGATGACGAGGCCCATGGCCCAGAAGGCCGGTTCACGGTGGGCCGGTTTAAGAGGAAAGGAATATTTGCCTTACAAGGAGTTAAGACTAGGACTTGTATCCGGTTTGTATTAGAGATAGACTAGTCCTAATCCTAATAGGACTCCACATGTAAACCGCCCTTCAAAGATATATAAGGAGGGGCAGGGCTCCCAAAGAGGGACAAGTTAGAAGTTACAGTGCTACAAGCAAGAAACAATCTCTAGGCTAGACACAACAAGAGGAGAGCCGGTTTACGGCGACTCCCTCGTGATGATAATGAGACCTAGCCTCAAACAGCATGTAGGGTTTTTACCGGATGATATTTCCCGGGGCCCGAAGCTGTCTAAATCCCTGTCTTGTGTTGCGTCTCTCGATTCCGCTCAACCCCTCTCAAGCTACCACATAGATGCGTTGGCCTCGCGACTAAGTCCTCACACTAAGGACATCTGACGTGACAAATCCACGACACGGACCGTACGCTCCAGCCGTGTAGACACCATCATAAAAAGGTCCCCGTCCTCCGGCCTCTGCAGTATAGACCAAGTACGAAGCCATCACGTACATATATGAATAACCTGCGTAGGAGATGAAACACATTTATTATTAAAAACCACATCATTCCTGGTAAGCCACAATGCCCAACATAAGGTAGCCGCCCCCACAAGAATGTGCGCAGAAAATTGTTTACCAATCCCCCACAACCAGTTGCCGAACATGTTGCGTGCACTTCACACGCGGGGGTGGGGGGTGGGGTGGGGGTATAAGTTTGAATCTACTTGAACTTTGGCCCAGACCATCCATGCTCAAAAAGTAAGTGTTTAATAGACTCGTTATGTTGGCAGAAGGCACATTGCTTGCTACCTTACCAGTTGCGTCGTGCCAAATTATCTCTAGTTAAGATGACCCCTCTATTTAGAAACCAGAGGAATTTCACCCTTAAAGGAATCTTGAGCTTCCACAGTTTCCTGTTATCAACTGGAACCTCAGTATGGACCATTGCATCAGACATGGACTTGACTGTAAACTCTCCCTTCTGTTGCAACTTCCATCGAAAGATATCCGGTTCACCTGACAGCTGAATAGCCACCAGACGCGTGAGTAATTCATTCCATGCTGCCAGACGAGGTCCTAAAAGGTCCCTATCAAAAGAAATATCAGGGTTTTCTTGTCTCAAAACTTGTTTGATTGTGACAAATTTATGTCTTACGATCCTGTACAAGCTAGGGTATTGCACCATGAGAGGGGTGGTCCCTAGCCAGGTGTCTTCCCAGAATCAAACCTGAGAACCGTCCCTAACCGAGAATGTTCCAAATTGGAAAAAGAATTCCTTGGCCTTCATTACCCCACTCGGGAAATGTGAATCACCAGGTTTCTAATAGACCTGAGAAATAGCTTTGGATCCCACGTACTTGTTAGGAATGATTTCCTGCCATGCTTCATTCTCAGTGAGTAGTTTGTACACTCATTTGCGGAGAAGAGCAATGTTTTTAATCTCAAGGTCTTGAATTCCCAGTCCCCCTTGACTTTTAGGTCGACATAATACAACCGACCTAGTCGATATTGCTTGGATTCGTTATCACACTGCCAAAAAAAATCTAGATCTAAAGTAATCGAGACGTTGAAGAACCCCTTTTGGGAGGTGAAAGAATGACAACATGTATAAAACCATGTTGTTGAGGACAGAGTTAATCAAGATTAATCGCCCCCCATAAGACAAGAGCTTTGCCTTCTAGCAGGCTAATCATTTCTGAAGTCTCTCTTCCACATGCTTCCACTCAGCGATAGTTAAACGACGATAGTGTATGGGGACCCCGGGTACCGAATCGAATTGGCTGCTGGCAGCCAAAATCTCAGCATACTTGGGTGCCGATTCTTTGGCATCACAAAAGCAAAACAGTTCACTCCTATGAAAATTAATTTTGAGGCCAGAAAGTTCCTAAAAATCACATAAAAGCAACTCGAGATTTCTTGTGTTCTGTGGATCATGATCCAAAAATGAAATAGTGTCATCCGCGTATTGTAGAATAGACAGACCATCTTCTACCAAATGAGGAATGAAGACCCACAAGTACAGGGGATCTATCGTAGTCCTTTTTATAAGTAAGAGTGTCAAACCCAATGAGGAGCAGAAGGAAATGACAAGCGGTTTTGAATAAGGTATTCTCTGCAAGCACTGAAATTATCGGTAAAAGATAGTTTTATGATAAGGTAATTCGTAACGGGTAACAAGTAACAAAAGTAAACAAGGTGCAGCAAGGCGGCCTAATCCTTTTTGTAGCAAAGGACAAGCCTGGACAAACTCTTATATAAAGCAAGGTGCTCCCGACGACACATGGGAATTTCTGTCAAGCTAGTTTTCATCACGCTCATATGATTCGCGTTCGTTACTTTGATAATTTGATATGTGGGTGGACCGGTGCTTGGGTGTTGTCCTTAATTGGACAAGCCTCCCACTTATGATTAACCCCTCTCGCAAGCATCCGCAACTATGAAAGAATAATTAAGGTAAACCTAACCATAGCATGAAACATATGGATCCAAATCAGGCCCTTACGAAGCAATGCATGAAATAGGGTTTAAGCTTCTGTCACTCTAGCAACCCATCATCTACTTATTACTTTCCAATGCCTTCCCTAGGCCCAAACAATGATGAAGTGTCATGTAGTCGACGTTCACATAACACCACTAGAGGATAGACAACATACATCTCATAAAAATATCGAAGAATACCAAATTCACATGATTACTTATAACAAGACTTCTCCCATGTTCTCAGCAAGGCCGGCCCTGACCGGGGGGGGGGGGCAGGCGGCCGCCTGGCCCCGATGTTCAGGGGCCCCCTCGAACGTGTATGCAGCTAGCCCATGGCCCAGGCCCAAGGGAAACCAAGTACGGAGTCGGTAACCCACGAGTACGTCTACGATCGTCATGTTTTCTTCCCTGTTGAGTTCTTCTGTTGACTGTTTCACGACGGTTTCGGCAGATTTGTTTTCGCCCCGGACGCGAGTCACATGCCAGCGACTCCTGGCTCGTCCTCACCTGGGGCGTCCTCACCATCAACCCCACGTCTCGCCTCTGGAGGCCTCACTATCTACATCTTAAGATTGTAATTTGGGGGCCTCATAATCTACAAATCTGAAGATCTGTAGATGGATTTGTAGCTGGGTTGTAGATCGTGAACTCCACAACCAATTTCTTCGATGATGTCGCGCAGGTTGGAGTCCAGACAATGAAAAGATTGATCCATGCATGGTTGTTTCAGTCCAGATGTTGATAATTTGTTGAGTTTTTATTTATCTGGTATATTTTCTCATGGCAGAGGCAATCTGAATACTATTATGCGGTCATGGGGATTATGGGAGTCAAGGGCCTCACGATCTACAAATATGAAGATTGATCTTCACGTGTGTATGCGTGGATATAATTAGGTTTTTGCTTGAGTGTAGTCTCTCTCTCTCATACGTGGTCTGATATGTGATTCCATTTAACTCATAAATTCATGCTAGGGAAACAGCAATAACAGTTTGGTGATCACCCGGTCATGGATGCTAGAATTATAAGATCTCACCGCTAGGAAAACCCTAGCGATGCGCCGAGAGGCAGCTACTAATAAGGCGCTACAGCTAGTGCTTAGCGAGAACGCTGCGTTCAAGACGCTGCCATCTGCTAGGACAAATAGCTGCAGCGTTTGTTCAAGACCACGCTATCGCTAAGGTAACTACTTGCAGCGTGTTTTCTGTCCATCGCTAGTAGTATTTTTTATTTTTTATTTTTAGTGTATTTATGCGCCATCGTAAAAATATTGGTACAATACCAGTTATGAGGTTTACATCATTATGTCCATAACATTGTGTCAATGAAGGTGGATTAGGTTCAAGTGGAGGCAATATGTGGTGCATGTCAAAAGTATACTATTAATCCAAACTTGATCTAGTTTGGACTAGTAGTACTTTCGATGTGCACCACATGTTGCCTCCACTTGAATCTAATCCCAGCACAAGCTATTTAATCATCATCATAGTCATTACCACCAACAGTATTTATTTAATCACCACTAACACTAGCTAATAATAATCATCATAGTCATTACCACCAACACTAGCTATTTTATCATCATAGTAATAGTGTAGCACATCATCATCCTCAAACTCATTTCTAGCTAGCTAATCACTCCTGCTCTCTCTTAGGTAAAATAACATAAAACATGTATAGCTCTCCTCCTTGATCAAACTGGAGCATGCAGATGAACCTGTCTCCTAATCATGGGTAGCGATCTATTTGCTCCCCTAGTACTTCTCTGGGCTCCCCATCACATATTTGGTCCAGTCTTGCACTATTAAGCATCCGTCGCTAATCTTGAATGCACTAAAGTAATCAGAGGATATCTTGGCCAGAATCGATAATACTTATGGTACCTTTAGTCTCGATCCCATAAGGCACAACATTCATCGGAGTCCTGTTGAAGAACATCGTATGGTAACATACTTAGCAATGAAGTTTAGCTTCAAAAATAATGTATGGAAAAGATGCACTGATGACAAATAGTAAAAATCTTACCATCCTTCCTAAATAGATGTGACCGTAGTTCATTACGAACACTATTGGTCGCACATTTTCAGTACTAAGATTTCTAAATGCAGGAAAAAAATTTGTCTTGACAGTATGAAGATCCTCAAGCCATGAAACATAATGACTGAGCTCCTCGCAGTTGAGTTCAGCCCTAGGACAGTATACGGTCCTGTCTACCAAGCGTTGGACATGTTTGCTTGCACTAAAATAAGCTGACAATACAAATTAGTTGTCAACTATTCTTGAATAAATAATATCAAAGACATAAATATGATTGAGAAACTTACATAATGGTATAACTGGAGGCGTCTGCACATCGACCCAGATGTCGGTATTACCTTCAATATCATCTTCGGGACGAATATCAAAGGTGATAACCATATCAGGCTCAAATGCATAAGTCTTGCATAGTGCTCGCCATGTTTTGCATCCAAAATAGGCGTAGTCGTCTGAATTGTATAATTTTGCATGGAAAATATAACCGTTCTCGGTCTTCAAGTAAACTTTCTTTTCCTCCGTACTATGACTGAAACCTATCTTATCCAATACAAAAACTCTTGCATGGCAGGGGATACGCTAGTAGAATAATAAAAAAAATATAAGTTGAAGCAAATGAAGCAGATGTCATGCTTAATTACGAAAAAAGACTTGTCGTTGTGACTTACTGTATCCACTTTGAAGTTCTCGTCCAGCTTGATGCTGAAGCGCCTATCATCATCTAGGAATATTCCGTCGCACAGGCCGTGCTCGTCTTCGCAGTATTTGCAAATACCGAAATCCTTTTCGTCGTCAGACATTTCCTATGTTCATAGTTAAAACATTAATTGAAAATCAATCGAAGACAACTACCGAGATACTCAACACTCAAATCCGGGGCACTCGATATTTCCTACATATTCTGGCACAAGTCATGCCAAAATCACGGAAAAATCCGGCATGACCTTTGCTAAAATAGGACATATCGAAACTGAAATATGCCGGAACGAAAATGAATCAACACTCCGGCAAAACATAGGCCACTCGGAGGTGTAACCTGCAAACATGACCGGCCACTTGGATATTGAGCAACACAAGATATACATTTCAAAATATCTTATAGGACTCAAATTAGCATGCATTCAATAAGCAAAAGTAAATCATCTCATGTGTCCGTACATCGTCGAATATTATCACTAATACATCACGAATAGTGTCATACATATGACATCACTAATACAACTAAAACCCTAGCACACGACGAGTATCGGCGCGGGCGGTGGACACCCACAGAGAAGGAACCATCACGGGATCATAGCTCCAGTGAGATCCCCGGAGAACCTGCCAGGTATTGGAGAACGGCCTGTGCTCCAACGCAAACAAGTAGCCACGGATGTGCGCGTCCTCCTCACTGACACGGTGACGCACCACCTCCGCGGAGTCCTTGAGCCTCTGGATCATCACTGGCCCACGCGACCGCCACCAAAGAAGGTTCGGGTCAATGACAAGCTAGCTTCTCACCAACCTGCGCCCCCCGGTAGGTAGTGCCTCCCAGTACCACCCCGGCGGAGCCCAGTCCCGGACATTGCTGATCTGGTCAAGCAGGTGTCGTCCTCCGCCGACTCGACGATGAGGATGCGGGATAGGCATCGTCCACGTCGAGGCGGGAAAAATTGCTTTAACTAAAAAATAGAAACAAGTTCTTACTAACTAGTTCTATTAATTCAACTAGTTCTTACTAAAAATAAACTTACTATAAATAAAAATATTCTAGTACCTAATTAGTACCTAGTTCTTACTAACTAATTAGTACCTAGGAACTACTGCCCGATTTGTTTCCACTCTTACATGAACCCTAACTAATTTGATGCAACTAAAATATAAAGAAACCCTAGGCAGAGGTAGGGGAGAGGGAGGAGCGGGCGTGCTCACCTCGGGTGCCTGCGACGAGGGAGGGGCAGGGCGGCGTCGAGGTCAGGGTCGGGGCTCGGGCGCGCGGCGGATGGCGGCCGGCGTCGAGGTCGGGTCGGGCGGCGTCCGGGGCGGCGTTGAGGTCGGGGCGGGGCGGCGAATCTGGGTCTGGGCGGCGAGGGTACGGAGAGCGCGCGGTGACCGAGGACGGCGGCGGCGGCAAAGGAGGAGAGTTGGATTTGGGGAAGTGGCGCGTGGGGAAGGACGAACCCCGCGGTTAAGTCAGAAGTAGCAGTAGCGCGTTCCAGGAAAAGCGTTGCTGCTATCTTATCTACAGCGCGTTCCGTGATACACGGTACTGCTACGCCTTTCTCTTTTTTCCCCTTTTTCGTTTAGTTTTCATCACATTTTACTTTTTTCCTTTCACCTTATTCTATTTCTTTCATTTTTTACCTTTCCATTTTCTTTCCATTTAATTTTATAACCTTTAGCAATGAGCGAGTTTATATTAAAACGCACTGCTACAAATAAAGTAGCGTAGCGCGGTTCGTTATAGATCGCTACTACAATGTGTAGCCTATCGGCTAAGCCGTGGAATTTTAGAAGTAACGTGTTTGCAGCAAGACGCGCTACTGCTAGATCTTTATCTGCAGCGCGGTTTCCTCAGGCGCGCTACTGCTAATTAGCACCAGCGTGGTTTTTTGACCCACGCTACTGCTAAAGTTCTGTGTATAAGGTTTTCCCTAGTAGTGTCTATTAGTTATTAAATTGACATGCATATTGATATTTTTGTTTCTATATCATTTTAGTTAAATTTCTGGATGAGACTGTCATAATTTTATCTTTTTGTGAATCATATCATCCTTATTTAAATAATAGATTTTGGGATACAAAGGCCATTAGACGAAGCTGTGCACTAGCATGTGCGCCTCATTATTGGAAGATCTTCTCTTGCAAAACAAGGGGCTATTTTCTAGGCCTTGCTGGTCGTCGTAATCTCCTTAGTCTGCCCATAATGGCACAATGAACCATCGTGGAGGGTAATGGCTCAGGGTTTCAAATGCTATCGATGATGTCTTTGATGCTCCCATAAAATCACACCCATGGCTCATTGAGACCCCCACAACCATAGCTTTGCTGTCGTGCTTGCCCAACGCGGTGTCTATGTTCACCTTCGCCAACCAACAGGAGGAGGGTCCAGGATAAAACCATCATAAGTGACTTTTCATCAACGAATACTAGAGGAAAATTTTAAGGGCCCCAAGTTTTAGTTTCGCCGGCCCCCAAAACTTCAGGATCGCCCAGTCCTCGTGAACAAACGTAACTACTCACAAAGCATATTCATGTTCATAATCAGAGGGGCATTGAATATCATTAAGGATCTGAACATATGATCTTCCATCGAATAAGCCAACTAGCATCAACTACAAGGAGTAATCAACACTACTAGCAACCCACATGTACCAATATGAGGTTTTGAGACAAAGATCGGATACAAGAGATGAAATAGCATTTGAAAGAAGATGGTGCTGGTGAAGATGTTGATGGAGATTGACCCCCTCTCGATGAGAGGATCGATGGTAATGACAATGGCGGTGATTTCCCCCTCCCGAAGGGATGTTTCCCCGGAAGAATAGTTCTACCGTAGCCCTAGATTGGTCCTCCCCAGGTTCCGCCTCGAGACGCCGGCGCTTCGTCCCGAAAGCTTCCTTATGATGTTTCCAAGGTAAAATACACCATATAGTAGAAGATGGATGTCGAGGGCCTGCCAGGTGGCCCACGAAGCAGGGGGCGTGCCCTCCACCCTCGTGGCTGACTGGTGGCACCCCTCTGGTGCTTTCTTCGCCCAATATTTTTAATATATTCCAAAACTGATTTTCGTGGAGTTTCAGGAATTTTGGAGTTGTGTAGAATAGGTCTCTAATATTTGCTCCTTTTCAAGTCCGATCCAGAATTCCAGCTGCCGGCATTCTCTCTCTTCATGTAAACCTTATAAAATAAGAGAGAGAATGCATAAATATTGTGATATAGTGTGTAATAACAGCCCATAATGCAATAAATATTGATATAAAAGCATGATGCAAAATGGACGATCAACTCCCCAAGCTTTGACCTCGCTTGTCCTCAAGCGAAAGACGATATCTCTAAATATGTCCACATGTTTAGAGATAGAGGTGTCGATAAAATAAAATACAGACATGAGGACATCATGATCATTCTTAGAACAACAACACATTGTCATATGATTTCTTATGCTTAAAGTAACAATCTATTCACATGGTAAAATATGAATCAGAAACTTCATTGAGAACTAACAAACTATGATCTCAGTCACTGAAGAAATTCTAATTTATTATAACATCGGAAAGAGTCAATATAAGAGCTTTTCAGCAAGTCCACATACTCAACTATCATCTAGTCTTTCACAATTGTTACACTCACGCCATACTTGTTTCAATCGAACACTGAGAAAGATAGGGGCTTATGGTTTTGCCTCCCAACCTTTTACCTCAAGGGTAATGTCAACAATAATACTAACCTACATCCAAGTGGATATATATATATATATATATATATATATATATATATATATATATATATATATATATATTATATATATATATATAATATACATATAAATATCTATATATAATATATATATATATCAGGATCTTTCCAACACATAGTGCTTGCCAAAGGGTAAAGTATAAAAAGGAAAGGTGAAGATCACCATGACTCTTGTATGAGGGTAGAAGGTAAAAGTAAAAGATAGTCCCTTCACAGAGGGAAGCAGAGGTTGTCATGCACTTTTATGGTTGGATTCACAAAATCTTAATGCAAAAGAACGTCACTTTATATTGCCATTTGTGATAACGACCTTTATTATGTAGTCCGTCTCTTTTATTTCTTCCATATCACAAGCTCAGATAAATCTTATTTTTTTCACACTAATAGATCATACATATTTAGGGAGCAATTTTTATTGCTTGCACCGATGACAACTTACTTGAAGGATCTTACTCAATCCATAGGTAGGTATGATGGACTCTCATGGTAAAACTGGGTTTAGGGATCTTTGGAAGCACAAGGGTATCTCTACTTGGTGCAAAGAATTTGGCTAGCATGAGGGAGAAAGGCAAGCTCAACATGTTGTATGATGGACTCCCATGCAATGCACCGAGCGAAATAAAGGCAGAATCCTCTTCCTGCGCCATTATGCACCATTTTATAACCAATTGTTAATAAATTTTAATGATAATGTTAAACATTAAAATTTCCTTTGTTCATATAGAAGGTAATGTTTACATAAAAATTGGAATACTTTTTGAACGATTAGTTAACATTTTCGTGAAATGTGAACATTTCTCTGGAAAAGACCATTTTTCGAACATATGTTATTCTTGCAAATGGATTCGACCCTGTTGGCCACACTTTTTTTAACTCGTTAGTTTTATCCGTGCAAGAACACCGCCGTATACTGGGCCATGAGCGGGAAAAGTGGGCCTTTCAATCGAATTTTTGTACTTCTTTGTGAGTAGCCTTTTTTGAGGTGTAATAGCATTTTTATGTCTAATTATTTTAAAAATGTTTTGTTTTTCAAAAAATATATATTTCCACAACTGTTTTTGCACAACCTGCTTCATGTGATATTTAGCAATGCACGTGTGATGCACGTTTAACAATGCGAAATTATATTCTTAGTGGGATATTTAAGTGATGCGTTCATAGTTGGAACATGAGCAAGGGTTATGTGGGTGTCAGGTTTGACAAAGTAGTGTCTAAAAAAAGGTTTGGCAAAGTAGGGAGGTGATATATCCCAGCCTGGTATAATTGTCAGGAAAAAAAGAAACAATGAAAAAAAGAACTTAATTTTAATAGACACATCAATATCAATAGATACATCAACCATAGAGTTATGAATTCACATTTCCTATGATACATTTCCATAGAATGTACATATATACATGAAACAAAGGACAACAAAAAACAGAGGTGCAACATCTTAAAAATACAAGTCCTCATCATCGTCGCCATGTGCTGCAACTAATAATAGTAAAAAAATACACCCCGTGTTGTTCTCTAGGAAGTTGGAACAACAACTTACTAATACCAATTCGGCAGCCACATTGAGTTTATTCTCTTGAAACATCCTCCCCTGTGGTTGGCTCATGTTGCCCAAGAAATTGGTGCTATGTGCCAAAATTAGTACCACACTCGGAAATGACATCTTGTGGACTCTTGGAGTACAATCCAATTCAAGTCAAATTAATCCACAACAGCTTGGGCATTGAGTGACCAGTAACAATTTTTATCTCAACATAACAATGAGAGTGGAATAGGTTCATTTAAACAACTCTAAGAGATTTATTGTTCTGCCAGGAAACAACTCCAAGTAGCAACCATGTATTCCTTTCCTCCTTGAAGTCTTAGAACCGCAGTCTCCACTTTGGCTATCAAGAGCAGCATCAGCAACACGTCTCCAGGACTTTTTTCAAGAAAATCGTCTCTACCATAAGTTATATTGTCACTCATGCCCACACATAGACTGACATGCTCAACACAAGTTAGTCTTGCTAATCTACAGTTTCTGGCAAACACGCATTGAACCATTTTTCAGGACACTCGAAGAAAGCACCCAAATTTCAACGACTGAATCACAAATTCACAATCATCTAAGGAGCAGGTACATAACTAAACCGATGTAATTTACCAAAACTATAATTAATCTTGGCTTGGCGCATCCTTTGCAGACTCAGTAGGACTGAAAATATCGTCCCTAATCAATAGTCTGAATAGTTGAGTACAAAACCTGTACAATCTGATGAGCATTGCAAATTTAAAGAGGTTCTAGAATAACTATGGAAGTGTTGAGAAGTGCCTAGTGCACATGAATAGAATCCCAAAGGACCATCCCCAAGGCCAGAGAATCTCGTCTCCAGCCAATCCAAAGATTAGTCAAATAAGATATACTAACAACTTTTCATGCACTCATGTAGTCATAAGTTCAGTTTTGGTTGCCTAATCTTGGAGCACATAACTGCCGGACAGTTTGGTGTCGTTTCCCATGGGCAAGCCATCGACAGCGCCAGTCCATTCCAGTGCTGTGTAGGGACACGACCATAGATGGAACGTGGCGGTCTGCTACCATAGCGACCCGGTTTGTTGTAGCTGTCGGCTACTGTAGCAACCCGGTTCACCGTAGCGGTCTGGTTGCTGTAGCAACCCGTTCACTATACCGAACCGGACACAATAGTGAGTCAGTGTTTTTCTATTTCGATCATTTTCCGGAAACCTAAATAGTTTTTAAATTTGTGAACATTTTTTGAAATTTAGAAAAAAAAAGTTAAACGGTTTTTAGGTCCCAAAATATTTTTTGATTTTATGAACAAAATGTGGAAATGGTGATTTTTTTAAAAATAGGAACACTTTTGAAATTTGCAAAGAAAACTTAATAACCAGAACATTTTCTAAAATTCTGAACAGTTTTTGAAAAACATGAACATTCTTTAAATTCCCAAACATCTATTGAAAGAGAAAATTAAACTTGCAAAAGAAAAAGTAGAAGCCATTGGACGATGCTGCCGTGGCACCGAATGATCGAACCTGCTTGATGATGTGTACTCCCTCCGTTCGGAATTACTTGTCGCAGAAATGGATGTATCTAGACGTACTCCCTCCGGTCCTTTTTACTCTGCACATTGGATTTGCCAAAAGTCAAACTTAGCTAAGTTTGACCAAATTTATATTAGAAATTATTAGCTTCTATAATATCTAATAAATATAATATGAAAATATATTCCGAGATGAATCTAATGATGTTGGTGTTGTTATGTAAATGTCAATAATTTTTTATATAAACTTGGTCAAAGTTGGATGAGATTGACTTAAGACAAACCTAATATGCAGAGTAAAAAGGACCGGAGGGAGTATTTTAGTTCTAGATATATCCATTTCCGAGACAACTAATTCCGAACGGAGGGAGTACAACTGTAGACCATCATCACCGAGATCAATAGTTTAGCTATTTTCTTTAATTGTACTTTTACTTTTGAAGGCCATACCGTCAATGTTGAGACACATAGATTAGCCAAGTTCGCATTCTCATTAGGTCTGACACGTCACATTTGGTTTGACCAATCCCATGACGAGAGTTGCATCCCACACACTGTGGTCTTTGCTGCACAAAACTTGGTTTTAATCACTCGAAAAAAAAACCCTGTAGACATCACTTTCACGTCCAACTGAAGCAGGGGGGCGGCTAGTTGAGTCCGATTGAGAGAACAGCAGCATGTACATACCAGCCGGCGCCAGGATTACAAATTCATAATCCTACGTTAAGCGCTGGCATCGTGATCTCGTGCGTCCAAAGCAGTGCACGCCACTTGATGCATGGATGGATCCCTATCTAGAACAAATTATATAGGAAATCCCGTATGAAGCCATAACGGCATGCAGCCAGCAGTTGCGTGGGTACGTAGGCACGCCATGATAAGGCATTGACATTTTGTTCTTTTGTTTTTTGCGGGGGTGATAAAGGCATTGACTTGACTAGCACACCCTTCTGGATTGTGTCTATAAATATAGTCCCCATGTTTGTTCTTGGAGGAGAAAAACAGACAAGCAGCTATAGCCTTCCCTGCAAAGGTCTACCACACAAACATACTCCCAACTAGCTACGTACCCATCCCTCTCAAAACAAGATGTCGACGGTGAAGGTTGGCATGTTTGGCGGGTCAAAAGGTGATGTCCGCGACATCACCGGATTGTCAAGTTTTGCGCCGTCAAGCCTGAGGAGCATGGAGATCTGGAGCACACCGGGTCACGAAGGGGTCATCAACGCCATACGCTTCACCTTCGTCGATAGCAAAAACAATGTGATCCCGGTTGGTCCATGGGGCACCCCGCTCCGTGGTCAGAAAAGCCAGGTACTCCGTCCATGTCAAAATACACTTCTCCATCGTAACTATGCTTCATGAATGTACATCCCGAGGTTAATACATCCATTCATGCGTGAATTATGTCTTGTGATCATGTGTGCAGACTATTCACTTGACAAATGTGCGTGTCGTCGAGCTCTCCGGCTACACCAATGGCCAATACATCACCTCGCTCTCCCTCCGCACCACCGACGCCCCAAGGCATCATGGACCATTCGGAAAAGTGAGGCCAGCAACTGGATCCGACACTTATTTCCGCGTCCCTCTCATGCATGGCTCTATCGTGGCCTTCTGCGCCCAAGCCGACGACTACCTCAGCGCCATTGGCGCCTATATCAAGAACTGAGCCCTCATATGCGTATATACCCAGCCTGGCTGGTCACTCTACATATACGTGTGTGTGTACATGTGTGTTGTTGTTCAATAACACGGTGGCCCCGTCGGTCAAAACGTGCAAGCTACCCAGCCTAGCTGGTAACTATATGTGTGTGCATGTGCTTGGTCGTGTGATGTTTAATATGATGTGTGTGATGTTTGATGTATTGGTTAAGCTTGTAATAAAAAGTTTCGGAAACTAAGTAACTTCTGGACAACAAGGAATCCCGCTAGTATTGCATATGCAACTTTTCTTAGAACCTAGAATTGCACCCGTCTAGCATGAATGAAGATCCGACCACATTCTAGAAAGTTGGGCCGCCTATGTACTTGGTATTAATCTTCTTGGAGACTTCATAAGCTGACATTGACGCAAGTTATGTGGGCTTCATTGGAAAGATAGATTCCCTTTGGTGCACATACGCAATCAAGCATGTGTGACACCGTGTGGCATGACATTTGCACGCTATAGCTAGGTGAATCCTGTTGCTCAAAACAAAAGCTAGGGGAATCCTATTGTATGCTCATATAAAGGCAAATAAGAAAATCTACACCGATTGATAAGATTGTCTTTTCTTATGTATTTTTACATCATCTAGAAAAGTCATATGGTACAAAATGATGAAATTATCTTATCTTTATTTCTAGGAGATTATCTCTTAGCTAAGAGCATACAATGTTTTTTTCTTTGAGATGAACATATTACTTCAAACATATAAATAATTCGATTTAAGTTTTGAAGTTTTTCTTTTTTGCTATATATTAATTTTGCCAATTGTTAAACTGATTTCTAAAAATAATTTTTAATTTATTATAAGTAAAAGCATATTTCATGTATTTCTAAAGAATCAACGTTGACAGCCCGCATCGGCAGCTGACACATTTAGAATTGCTTCATGTGGAGCATACCTATTGCACACTATAGGCGGCAATAGGAACTCCCTACAGCTAGCTCATGACGTCTCCTCTTCAAAATAATTCCACTATAAACTCGAATGCCCTCATGTCTTTTAAAAATATTCTGTGGTTTCAAATTTATTTAGATGTTTGCCTTAATTACGGAAAGCTCTTTGAAACAAGTCCAATAACTGATATATTTAAATTATTGATGAAAGTTAATACAAAGTTAAGAGCATATGAATCATGCAAAAATCTCATTTATGAATTTACAATCACTAGTAGAAAACAGGGCTTTGGTTCGGGCCTGGCCGGCCCATTAGTCCCGGTTCTTCATGAACCGGGACCCATGGGGGGCATTAGTCCCGGTTCATGAGCCCAGGGGGCCGGCCGGGACCTCGTGGGCATTGGTCCCGGTTCGTCTGGATCCATTTGTCCCGGTTCTAGGCACGAACCGGGACCAATGGACCGCACTCCTGGTCCACAGGCATTGGTACCGGTTTGTGCCTTGAAGCGGTATAAAAGGGGGAATTTAGTCCTGGTTCCTGCCACGAACAGGGACAAATAATTTGCCTATATATACCCATCGCCGCGGCAGAGCACTCCACAGTGCTCTGTTTTTTTTGGCCGGTGAGGGGAGGGCATTTGGGTGCTCTAGCTCACCTCCTATGCACATGAGGTGTTCGATGAAGTGCCCGAGCCACACTAGTTAAGCTTTCTCCTCTCGAAGCTCGACCTCGGAGCTCCATTTTTCCCGAGATTTGTCTAGATTTAGCGGTCCGTCACGCCCCGTCCCCGTTTTCACCGACGTTGATCGCTAGCGCCGATCTCGTCGCCGGCACCACCGTGGTGAGCCTCTTGTTCTTATCTTCTTTCTGATTTTCTTACTTTAGATAGATACTTGTCTGATTTTCTTACTTTACATAGATACTTGTCTGATTTTCTTACTTTAGATAGATACTTGTTTGATTTTCTTACTTTTGACACACATAATTATATATTCTGCACGCAGATGAACCGACAATGGATGTATGGTGATAGACACACCTCCGAGTACATTAAGGGCGTGCATAATTTTCTTGAAGTGGCTGAGGCAAACAAGCAGAATGGTTTTATGTGTTGTCCATGCCCTAAATGTGGGAATACGAAGTCTTACTCTGACCGGAAAATCCTTCACACCCACCTGCTTTACAAGGGTTTCATGCCACACTATAATGTTTGGATGAGGCCCGGAGAAATAGGGGTTATGATGGAAGACGACGAAGAAGAAAAGGACGATGAAAACTATGTGCCCCCTGAATACGGTGATGTTGCAACGCGGGGAGCTACTGAAGATCAAGAGGAACCAGACAATGTGCCCGATGATGCTGCAACGGGGGAAGCTGCTGAAGATCAAGAGGAACCAGACGATGTGCCCGATGATGATGATCTCCGCCGGATCATTGCCGATGCAAGGGCGCAATGCGAAAGTCAAAAGGAGAAGCTGAAGTTCGATCGCATGTTAGAGTATCACAAAAAAGGGTTATACCCCAATTGCGAAGATGGCAACACAAAGCTGGGTACCGTACTGGAATTGCTGCAGTGGAAGACAGAGAATGTTGTGCCTGACAAAGGATTTGAGAAGCTACTGAAAATATTGAAGAAGCTTCCAAATGATAACGAATTGCCCGACAGTACGTATGCAGCAAATAAGGTCATATGCCCTCTAGGATTGGAGGTGCAGAAGGTACATGCATGCCCTAATGACTACATCCTCTACCGTGATGCGTATGAGGATTTGAACGCATGCCCGGTATGCGGTGCATTGCGGTATGAGATCAGACGAGATGACCCCGGTGATGTTGATGGTGCGTATGAGGATTTGCTTATAATTGAATGCATGCTAATTTAATACTACTTTATTTTACGATTTGGTTTTGCTTATTGAATGCTCAAATTGGAAAAATACTCCTACTTTGAATGCTAAAATTGAAGAGCACTATGCAAGGCGTATGCATTTGATTACTTGATGTAGGATTTTTGTTTTTAATCTAGGAGACCCCTCCATCATCCGCGTCGTCGTCCCCGTCACCGCCCCCCCTCCGACCTCGAGGTGAGACCACCCAAATCTCCATGTCAATATGAGTCCTATAATATGAGTCATCGGGTTGACTTAAGTCTGTCGAGTCTCCACCATATATGAGAGGACGAAAAATCCCGAATGTTGTCGTGGGGGTAGCTTCTCCTTCGTTCCCGTGTGCTAGACACAATTTGGTGTAATGCACTCGGGAACGAAAGGAGGAGCTACCATCACCGACGGACACAAATGTCAGAGAGGAATCAGTGAGGGAGAGTCTCCAACCATATATATATGAGAGGACGAAGAATCTCGACTGTTGTCGTGGGGGTAGCTTCTCCTTCATTCCCGTGTGCTAGACAATTTGGTGTAACGCACTCGGGAATGAAAGGAGGAGCTACCATCACCGACGGTCGAATATGTACACCACGTGAGCTGAGAGTTTTCAAGAAAAGGCTCGACAGACCGATAGTCAACCCGTGATGAATAATAATTATTTAATTTAGGTTTTTTAGTACATATATTTAATTGGACAAGTTTAATATTTGAATTATGAACATAGGAAATGTCGTACTCGGATGACGAAAACTGCCCGGGGGAGTGCGACTGGTGCCACGACGACCGAGGTATGTGCGATAGGTTCCTTGAGCTGGACGAAGATCGGCGCTTCAGCATTAAGCTCGAGGAGACCTTCGATGTTGAAATGGTACGCAACGACAACAAGAGTTTTTTTTCATAATTAAGCACGACTTCAACTATTTCAACTTGTACTTTTCATCTTTTCCAATTCGACTAGCTTATCCCATGCTATGCAAGACGCTATGTTTTGGAAAGGATGGGTTTTGAAGACCATGAAAGTATGGAAACAAAGAAAATTCACCTAAGGACCCATCATGGTGTGGATTTTGAAGTAAAGCTGTACAATCCTGAGAGCGTAACCCATTTTGGTTGCAAAAATTGGGAAGCACTTTGCAAGATGTATGATTTTGATGAGGGTATGCTTGTCACCATGAATCTTGGTGATCCTAAAATCGAGCAAGACAATATGGACATTTGGGTCCTTGTTGATACGCTTCCACTTCTTCCCCTATGTGAGCTTCTCAAACATAGTTATTAAGTAATTTATATTGTTTATTTCAAAATAGTTGACAACTTATTTCCATTGACAGCTTATTTTAATTCTTCAAAGAATGTGCGGAAGATGGTAGACAAAACCTACTACACCAATGGCTCCGAATTAACTTATCAGGAGAAAAATCATCTGATCGCATTTTGTACTGATCTTAAGAATGACAATATCTACAATTGAACTCCTCAACATTATGGTCAATACGTGCCACTAGTGCACGTGTTGAACTGCGGTAACTACCATGGAGATACCCTGGTAAGATTTTTTTACTATTACGACATCCGTGCATTTTTTGCATACTTCTAAAACTAGTACATCATTGCTAACTACGAAGTTATTACTATGTTTTTCAACAGATAATCCCGAATGATTGTGTTCCTCATCTGATGTATCAGCATGGTCATCTTGATGTTTTGGACATACAACCAGGTCATCCTACGAATCTCAACTGTCCATACCGGATTTCTAAAAGAAGTGGAGACATGACAATCAAAGAATGGAAAAAAAATGTATGGACAATCGTAAGGAGGTTCTTGGAATCAAAAGGAAGCGAAGCGCAAGAATTGGAGACAAGATGATCTCCATTCACCATAATGGAGAGTCAGGGTCTATATTGTTTTATGCTATTTTACCTTAAGGGTATTTAGGTCCTACCTAATACTGATGATCATGTGCTAAGAACAATTAAGTAGGGTTGGTTCGATGACTATGACGATGATGATCGTATGACTTGTTATTAATAACGAGTAGAAGTTGTATGATGATGCATGATTAGTAGGACTTGTTATTATATATGATGATGCATGATGCGAGCATGAAGAGTTATTATATATCAGCGGGTGAAATGAACATGGATTGGATTGAAGTGAAGGAAACATGCATGTGGTGCATGTTGAAAGTAGTACAATCCAAACTTGATCAAGTTAGGATTAGTATTAGTTTCGACATGCACCACATGTTGCCTTCACTTCAATCTAAGCCATGTTTAGGCATAGCAGTAGCATTGGTAAACAAGCATGGAGATATAAGAAAGGACACTTCTCTCTATTAGCTAGCTAATAACAACCTAAATTAATCTCCAAAACCCCTAAACCAGCCCCTTTAAAAAAAACCTCAGCTCCAGCCAGCTGCTGACGCGTGGATGCCTTTTGGTCCCGGTTTATGTCACCAACCGGGACCAAAGGCACCCCTGCCTGGGCTGGCCGCAGTGGCCACGTGGAGGCCCATCTATCCCGGTTCGTGTAAGAATCGGGACTAAAAGCCAAGGGCATTAGTAATGACCTTTTAGTCCCGGTTCCTAAACCGGGACAGAAGGCCCTTACGAACCGGGACAAATGGCCCTTTTTCTACTAGTGAATAACCCAAAAGATCTTCCGTTGTTATTAACAAAGTTTGAACACGTTGTTATAGACACAAAGTTCACCCTCAAACTTTAAGAAGCAAAGAATGGAACGGCGCCTGACAAGGTTTTCGCGTGAGAGCTAACGGCAGGGGTCGCGCCTGAACCGCTGAATAGGAACACACAATTGAAATGTATCACTCACTTCGAGCATGTACATGGCGATCAACGGGATATTTCTCTCTCTCTCTCTCTAACTCTCTCCCCATTAGGCACTTAATTATACGAGGCGTCCATGCTATATGGGCCCGCCAATATAAGCTCCACAACCTAGGTTTTTGGAAACTTCTGGTCTGTTTTTTTTTCTCCACCAAGTCCAGTTTTTGGAAGGTTTCAAGCTTTCTTCTTGCTTTTCAGCCGGTTTTTCTCTCAATGTTTTTTGACAAGTTTTAATTTGATTTTTTTTTTCATTTTTTTCATTTGGATTGTTTTCCAAATTTCGTGTTTTGTTCATATCTGTGGATTTTTTTCGAAGTCATGAAGATTTTTACAAGTCATTGACATTTTCAAATTCATGAAGACTTTCTTAAATTTCTTAAAAAATCAAATTCATGAGCTGTTTATGAATTCATTCTTTTTTCAACCCCGTGTCATATTTTTGAAATTGTGAACCTTTTCACTTAACAAAAAAACGGGCGACCAATTTTTTACTTGAGACATCGGAGAAGCAATAGTAAAAGGTGAATGAAAAATGAGCGAAGGAGAATGTACGAGCTAATGGGCCAGCGCCTGACAAGGCTTTCCGCGTGAGAGCTAACAGTGTGGGCGGCGCCTAAACCCCACTGAATAGGAACACACAATTGAAATATATCACTCATTGCAAGCATTTACATCTCTCTCTCTCTCTCTCTCTCTCTCTCTCTCTCTCTTATAGGCACTTAATGATACACGGCGCGCCAATATAAGCTCCCCAACCTAGGTTTTTGGAAGCTTCTGGTCTGTTTTTTCTCCACCAAGTCTAGTTTTTGAAAGGTTTCAAGCTTTCTTCTTGGTTTTCAGCCGGGTTTTCTTTCAATGTTTTTTGACAAGTTTTAATTTGATCTTTTTCAATTTTTTTTCATTTGGATTGTTTTCCGAATTTCGTGTTTTGTTCGTATCTGTGGATTTTTTTCAAAGCCATGAAGATTTTTACAATTCATTGACATTTTCAAATTCATGAACACTTTCTAAAATTTCATAAAAAAATCAAATTCATGGGCTTATTTATAAATTCATTCTTTTTTCAACCCCGTGTCATATTTTTGAAATTGTGAACCTTTTCACTTAACAGAAAAACGGGGACCAGTTTTTTACTTGAGACATCGGAGAAGCAATAGTAAAAGGTGATTGAAAATTGAGCCAAGGAGAATGTACGAGCTAATGGGCCGGCGCCTGACAAGGCTTTCCGCTTGAGAGCTAACAGTGTGGGCGGCGCCTGAACCACTGAATAGGAACACACAATTGAAATGTATCGCTCATTGCAAGCATTTATATGGCGATCATGAACAATTGGATCTCACCCCCCTCTCTCTCTCTCTCTCTCTCTCTCTCAGGAACTTAATGATACGCAGCGTCCATGCTACATGGGCCCGCTAATATAAGCTCAACAACCTAGGTTTTTGGAAGCTTCTGGTCTGTGTTTTCTCCACCAAGTCTAGTTTTTGAAAGGTTTCAAGCTTTCTTCTTGGTTTTCAGCCGGGTTTTCTCTCAATGTTTTTCGACAAGTTTTAATTTGACCTTTTTCTTTTTTTTTCATTTGGATTGTTTTCCAAATTTCGTGTTTTGTTCATATCTGTGCATTTTTTCAAAGTCATGAAGATTTTTACAATTCATTGACATTTTCAAATTCATGAACACTTTCTAAAATTTCTTAAAAAAATCAAATTCATGAGCTTTTTATAAACTCATTCTTTTTTCAACCCCGTGCCATATTTTTGAAATTGTGAACCTTTTAACTTAACAAAAAATCGGGCGACCAGTTTTTTTACTTTAGACATCGGAGAAGCAATAGTAAAAGGTGATTGAAAATTGAGCAAAGGAGAATGTACGAGCTAATGGGCCGGCACCTGACAAGGCTTTCCGCATGAGAGCAACCACTGTGGGCGGCGCCTGAACCACTGAATAGGAACACACAATTGAAATGTATCGTTCATTGCAAGCATTTACATGGCGATCGAGAACAAAAGGGATCTCTCTCTCTCTCTCTCTTCCTATTAGGCGCTTAATGGTACGCAGTGTCCATGCCATGTGGGCCCGCCCATATAAGCTTCCCAGCCTAGGTTTTTAGTACCTTCTGGCCTGTTTTTTCTCTACCAAGTCCAGGTTTTTGAAGGTTCCAAGCATTCTTCCTCGTTTTCAGCCGGTTTCTTCCCAGTACTTTTTGCCAAGTTTTTATTTGATCTTTTTCATTTTTCTCAATTGGATTTATAATCAAAATTTGTGTTTTTTATCATATTTGTGATTTTTTTTCAAAGTCATGAACATTTTTACAATTCATCGACATTTCAAATTCATGAACACTTTTTTCTTAAAAAAATCAAATTCATGAGCCTTTTATAAATTCGTGCTTTTTTTAACCCATGTCATATTTTCAAAATTGTATACTTTTTCACTTGAAAAAAAACGAGCGGCCAATTTTTTACTTGAGAAATTGGAGAAGCAACAACAAAAGATGACTGAAAAACGAGCGAAGAAGAATGCGCGATCCAATGGGCAGGCGCCTAACGAGGCTTTCCGCGTGAGAGCTAACGGCAGGGGCGGCGCCTGAACCGCCGAATAGGAACACACAATTGAAATGTATCGCTCACTGCAAGCATTTACATGGCGATCGAGAACAAAAGGGATCTCTCTCTCTCCCCCTCTCTCTGTGTTCCTATTAGGCACTTAATGATACGCAACGTCCATGCCATGTGGGCCCGCCCATATAAGCTCCCCAGCCTAGGTTTTTGGAAGCTTTTGGCCTGTTTTTTCTCTACAAGGTCTGGTTTTGGGAAGGTTCCAAGCTTTCATGCTGGTATTCAGCCTGCCTTTTTCTGAATGTTTTTGGCAAGTTTTTATATGATCTTTTCGTTTTTTCATTTGGATTTGTTTCCAAAAATTTGTTTTTTTTCATAATTGTGTTTTTTTTTCAAAGTCACAATCATTTTCACAATTCTTGGAGATTTTCAAATTCGTGAACACTTTTCAAAATTTCCTAAGAAAATTCAGATTCATGAGCTTTTTATAAATTCATGCTAAACTTGTGTCATATTTTGAAAATTCGAACTTTTTCACTTAACAATAAAACTGGCGGACAGTTTTTAACTTGAGACATGGAGAAGGAACAGTAAAAGGTGATTCAAAAAAGAGCAAGGGAGAATGCGTGAGGTAATGGGCCGGCGCCCGATGAGGCTTTCCGCGTGAGAGCTAACAACAGGGGCGGCGCGTGAACCGCCGAATAGGAACACATAATTCTAATGTATCGCTCACTGCAAGCATTTACATGGCGATCGCAAAAAAAAAGGGATCTAAGCGGGTTGATTTGGTACAGTAGTCCGGTTTTGGAATCTGCTATTTGTGTTTTTTTCCTATTTGTATTCTTTCTTGTGTTTTCCTTGGCAGGTTTTCCTGTTTTTTCTTCATATTTTTTCCTTTCCCTTTTTGTTTTTCCTTCCTTTTTTCCTTTTTGACAGTCAGCACCTTTTCTTTTTCTCTTTTGAATTCACAAACATTGGTTGAATTCATAGTTTTTGCTGAAATTATGAGAAAAAAATAATTAATTAATATTTTTGATATTTGTGATTTTCGTTATTCATAAAAATAAATGATTTTAAAAACATTGTTCATACTCAATTTTTTTTCCAATTCATCAACTTGTTTACTTCGTGAACACTTTGAACAATTTTTTAGTACACAAAACATTTTTCATATTCACGAACATTTTTCTTATTTGTGAACACCTTTTGATCTTGTGAACATTTTTTTGAATCCATGGATATTTTTTCAGTTAATGAAAATAATCGTATTAAAAAATATTATTGGATTTTGCCAACATTTTTTATTTTTGCAAATATTTTTCGTATTTGTAAAAATTACTCATGAATTCATGAAAGTTTTTTGAAAAATCTGTGAAAAACTTTTTGTATACGTGAATATTTTTGGACTTTGCGACCATTTTTTAATATCTTCAAAAAACGTGAAATAATAAAAACTAATGGTTTTGAAGAAAAAAATGTTCACCAACTCAAAAGAGTTCATGAATTCAAAAATAATTCACAAATTTCGGTAATGTTTGTGGATTGAAAAAAAAATCATGAATTTCAAAAAAGTTCCTGAATTTGAAAAAGGTCCATCCATTTGAAAAAGGGCAAATCCTGAGTAGGATGTCCCAATCCGAAAATCCATATCTGCACCCGAGCTCATCTGCGCCCGCGCTGACGAAAAAAAACAAACAAATAATAGAAAAATTCAAAAAAAAATCAAATTTTTTGTGCGGTAGAATTTGATGCGTGAGGTCTGCTACAATTATAAAGTCATTTGGACATATGAGGAGCACACAGCAAAAAAAACAAACTGGGGGTTTGTAAAAATGTTTACTGTTCATGTACTGTTTTTGGCCCGATTTGTCTTTTTTGCTGAGAGCTGCTCAGTTGTCCAAATGACTTGAAATTTGCTGTGGGCCTCACGCATCAAAGTTCTACCGTACAATTGTTTTTGGAATTTTTTTTGGAATTTTTTACGAATTGTTTTCTAACAGGGCAGATGAGCCTGGGCATCGAAACACCCTACTCCAATCCGAAAATCCATATCTGCACCCGAACTCATTTGCACCCGCGTTGACGACAAAAATCAAAACAAATACTAGAAAAAATCATGACGTCCAATCGCCCTATTTTAACGAAAAAAATTATTTGAAAAGGTCCACAAATATAGAAAGTTCATGATATTTTTTTGAACCCGTTGACTTTTCAGAAAAATGGGACAATTTCAGAAAAGAAAACAAGAATTTTAAAAAATTGTTCATAGATTTATGAATGTTCTTGGATTCAAAAAATTCAAGTGCTTAAAAAATGTTTGTGGATATGAGAAAAATTCATGAACTCAAAACGATTGACAAGTTCAACAAAAGTTCATACAATTTGATTTTTTTTGTCAAATTGAAAAAAGCATGCGAGTTCAAAAAGATATTGCGAACTTTAAAAAGTTCATGAGCTCAAAAATAGTTCAGGGATTTGAAAAAATTTCACTAGTTGAAATAAAAATCACTGGTATTTGAAAAAAGTTCATGAATTTGGAAAAACTTTGTGTATTTGAAAAAGATCGTAAAATTTAGAAAGTTCATGAATTTGAAAAATACACACATCTGAATACAAATTTCAAAAAAAGGCAAAATAAAAAAATGAAAAAAGGAAGATGAGAAAAGGAAAAAAATTGAAAAGAAAAAAAAAGGTCGGACACTTCTAGAAGCTTACCAAAAGTGGCCAAAAGCTTCTGGAAGCTTCCTAAACTGGCTGGGAATAATTCGAAAAGAAACCAGTGTGACCCATTCAAGTAGGATGGAATGCATTGCAGAACGAAGGAAAACCGAAATGGGCTTAGGCCAAGGAGGAGGGGTGTATGTGCGGGTTTTGGAAATGCCTGTAATTGGCGCTGAGGATGCCATATAGGATTTGGGACAAATGTCGACCTACTCGTTGAATAGGAATTGCCCATAAGATGGTGGTTCTACATAGACACCCTTTTGGTTCGTTGGGCTTCACTATTCTGGTCTCATATCGGCGAGCCCAACGGTTAAGAGGTGAAGAGTGACACCGTGGACCATGGTTGTTAATTTATTGGTATCCTGCCATAGCCCATAGGGTGGGTAGCTCCTATTTGACGCCTTCAGTGTCCGAACATGTCACTGGCGCTCATGCGCCCTTGCTTGTGGGCCGACCAATAAGAAGGCAAGCGCTCAACTGGGTTCCTTGGTCACTAGATTGTGTTTGAGTGATCACGGTTGACCAGCTCTTGACTTTTGGAAAATATTCAGAAAAATAATAAAAAATCGTGAATTCCAAAATGTTCACGGATTTTAAAAAATTCACAAACTTTAAAAAAATTCATAAATAAGAAAACAGTTCATCAATTTTTAAAAAGTTCATAAAATATGAAAACAAATTTCACAAATTTCAAAAAGTCCAACAATTTTGGAAAAAGGTTCATTGATTTTGAAAAAAGCCCATTGAATTTAAAAAAGTTTATCTATTTTTAAAAAATCTCATCAAATTTTAAGAATCATGCATTATGTAAAAAAGGAAAAATATTTAAAGAAAAAAGACAAAAAAGAAAAGGAAAAAAGAAAATAGATCAAAGAAAAGAGGGAAAAAAAAGGAGATAAGCAGTCACAAGAAGTGAGTTGTCCTGTGGTTAGTGCAGTTTAGATAGAAAGAGTAGGTCACGAGCTTGATCGGCTCACGGGCGACTTTTTTGCAGGGGAGCAGAAATAAGAAAAACAGGAAAATGTGCTGGCCGAGCGCAGAGGGGGGAGGGGATGTGCGCCGGTTTGCGAGAAGCAAAGTAAGCGCCGTATAGGCAATTCCCATAGGGAGATCGCAAAGGCGGCGAAGCAGGTCGGCCGTGAACGAAATAGCAGATTTCATTGGAGGATGCTGCGACGTCGACAAAGGCTTGTCGACCATGTCAGCAGCTGTGGAGCGCGGTCGTGCAGGACGACGTGAGCCACCGTTTCCAAGGCTGTGCATATACTCCCTCCGTTCCTAAATATTTGTCTATTTAGACATTTCAAATGGACTAGCAAATACGGATGTGTGTAGACATATTTTAGAGTGTAGATTCACTCATTTTGCTCCGTATGTAGTCGCTTGTTGAAATGTCTAGAAAGACAAATATTTAGGAACGGAGGGAGTATGTCACAAACAGCGTCTCCGGTCAAGAACTTTCAGTTTGAGGGTAATGTTGTGCTTTGCGTTCAGTTTTCCTCTGTAAAGGACGTTCAATTTAAACCTGCCACGTGCTCTTTATCGCAAAAAAAAAAAAAAAACCCGCAAAGGTTGTTTTTGGACGGCCCGTCGGGTGAGTCTGAATGTGCAGTTGGAGTTGCAAGTATACTGTCAGCGACCATATGCCTACGGCTCGGCTGATCACGGGGCGGCCAATATGGTTTGGGCCTGCTACGAATTCACAAGACAGATACACTCTAGAGAGCAATACAAAAAAAGTGGAGAGGCTACAAGTGCAGGGGCTTGGATCAGAGCGGGAGGCTTGGATATGAGAGTTTTCGGCTTCCCTCCTCCTCTAGTCCTCGCTCAATTCTCCATTGACAAGCTTACACTCCCTCTGCAATTCTAGAGATGTAATCCGAATCTAGCTTGTTCCAATTGAGTGAACCAGTAGCCGGATGCTCACAAGTATCATCACGGCACTGTCAGCGCACCTGTCACGGGCAGAAAAGAAACAGATAGCATCGAGCACGTACTTGAACCAATAGGCGACCTGTATTAGTACTAGTGTAGCACACATTTCTAATCGTCCATTCATCACTAGTAGCGTGTTTGGAAGCAAATGCTTGTTTGGAACCAATAGGCAATAGGCCGGCCACTTGATGCGTGCTGCCAGGAGGTAAACCCCGTCTTTCTAGGGTGACGCGGCGACAAATGCTTGTTTAGAAGCAACTTGCGGTGCGGCCCTGTCCATTGGTCATTGCAGTTTGGTTCAATTGACACGATCAATCTCCCCACCACCACCAACCCACTAATTGGAGGTGGGTGCTCCACCAAAGACCAACAACCATGAGCTTGCCTTTTGTTCACCTGTGCAGCCCATGCTGGAGTCTCTCGCGATAATGTAAACATAGAATCCCAAAAAAAGGCCGTCTATCGACACTGCTTAAAATAAGATATGACAAGGCTTGCGACGTGTTACCGTACCTTGTTCTGTCGATCTCCTTGGAAGGTGTAGCGAGCTGTTCGATTTCAACAAATCTGGGTCGACATATCGGAGTATTTCAAACTTATCAGCGCAAATGATCAGATGTAGGCCATTTACTTACTAAGGTTGCATTCGGTTACTGCTTTTCAATCATGGACTATTAACGTATAGTAGCGTCAGTTTTGCACCTTATTATGTAGGTAACAAAGCCTTGAACACTCCACAACTACCGATGACACTTTTTTTAGGATCGGAGGGAGTACTAAACATCAAATTTAGAAGATCCTGATATTGATCATCAAACATGCTTCACACAGAATCTGAACAAAAATTGAACATACGATGTACCCGGATGAAGCATCATCTTTAGTTCGCTCAGTAGGTTTAGCAAAAGTAGCTTCAAACAGGCAAATGCATGGTGATTTTCAACATGCAAGGACTCAGAAAGCAGCACGATTGGCTTCATCAAAGGAACTGCTTTTGCATTATCTTAAGCTTCTCACCATGCTGCTAGCCGGCTGCATGAGCCAGCGAGCCAATTACCACACAATCATACTGATGCAGTTCTATTCACTTGTCTAAACTTACTTAAATACATTTTACTTCAGTTAAACAAATGGCCCGTTGAAGTTAGTGTTACTCATGCAGGAAATTCTGAAGATTGGGTCTTGCCGTATTAATGAAAAATGAACTCACAAGAAAAGTTTCCATCTATAAAGAGGAGGTGAATATAATGTTGTGTGTTCCCGCCAAAAAAAAAGAATATACTGTTTTTTTTGCGGGGAAAAAGAATATAATGTTGTGTGCCCAAGTTATCCATAGACCAGCAAAATTCCTAGCACTCTTCCAAAATAAATTCCAAGCACGCTATGCAAGGATATATAGTGAACCATGGCCAGAAATGTCAACAAGAAGATGCATCATATGACACCAATTATTGATAAGTGATACATAATTCAAATTTACAGAACCAAATTGAGGATTTGTGTACCCTTGCGCGGCAGTGATAAACTACATTGAGGTAAAGGCTTAGCAACGTTTAGGATTCACCAGAGCGTTACACAGAATCGACGGACCAGAGGAAAGCTGCATCTGATCATGTTTTGCTGGCTGGAAGTCTCTGTGCCTGAATGAACACACCTTCTTACTCAATTTTAATGAGGGATCGAGATAGGCAATCAGAGGGGGGGGGTGAATGATTGCGCGGAAGCAAATTACAACTTTTCCCAAATTTCAAACCCTGAAACTCTAATCTGTTCGTGATGGTAAAACAGTTGTATATCAAGATCTGCTGAACCAAAAATTGCGTATGAATACTCCAATTAAAGCTACGGAAATTATCTAATCAACGCAACAAGAATCAGCTTAATCGGAGTTACCAATCAAAAGTTGTGATCAGGACAGTAACAGCTGACAGAAGACTGCGAAAATCAATCTAGATCTAATTTCGAGAATTAGCAAGAAAGATAGATTAATCGCACCACAAACTTCCCTCGATCTCGTGAAAAACCTGCAGCAAAGTATTAGAGAAATCTAACACGAAGATTTCACCGAGATTAGAGAAGCCCAGAGATGACACCGCCAAAGATCACTTTATTGCAACGATGTCGATCGATTACAGAAGATGCAAACGTGCATCCAAGAACTCTTCAAGAATAGCTCTAGGTTAAAACTCTGAGTTCCCTCACGTTTTTTTCACCTAAACCGTGGCCTGGACCCCTCTATTTATAGAACTAGGCAACACCTAAAAAGAGTCCATATCAAAAACGAAACTGACGTCCGAGCTGGCTGCACCGGACCGAACGCTCAGCACCAGACACGGAAACGAGCTGTGTCTGCTCTCGTGCGTGAGCGCTCACGTCGTTTGCTGCATGGGCCACGCTGGGCCTGCTCCTCCTGGCATTTAGCCTATGTACGCTCAACTGCAGACACATGCAACGAGCAAAATCTGCTCTTGCGCGTGAGCCTGGCTGACCGCCTCCGTCGCGCACGCCGCCTTCCATCGATCCGCACGCCTGCCACACGGGCGGCCCGCGCTGGACTGGGCCGCACCCGCTCGACTCGCCCGATCGATCTGCTGCCGCTGCCGTGCGCGCAAACACATGTGCACACCTTGCACCTCGTGACGTCTTCAGTACCGTACATCTCCGATACAAGCCATGTACGACAAACCGGTGCCCTCCCGGATCATCGTAGCCTTCACTTCCATTGTTCCTTCGCACGAACGCCCCGCATGACCATGATCCCCAGACCTCAGCTTCTCCCAAGCTTCGTCCCTCGATCCTGTCATCGACCACGTTCCTCCAGCTTTGGCAACACCTGAAAGTGAACACAACAAATAACCAGAACGAGCACAAGTCCACGACTTGACTCAGGGTAAGTTTCACGCAACTCACGCCATATTTTCACACAAGTAACTAATGGATCAGCACACCATTAGCAAAGTATTCAGCCCAATACAAGATACCAATAATCGCACAAGTATCCATATCACCCAAAATATCCATATCAATGTTTTACTTAGCACTTGCCAATGTTGCACATCACACATGACTTCACAATCTCCCCCTTGATGAAAACATTGGCAACATCACATAAACACCAAACATTGATTGGCATACACATTCACTTAACTTTCAGATTTTCAAGGTTTTGAAAAGAAAAAAGTGAAAAAGCTGAAGATCAACAAAAGATCCAAAAATAAGAACACAAAAGAAAAATTGTGTAAAAATGTGGTGTGAATATGTGGTGGAAATCTCTCCCCCTTTGACAATGAATTTCATCAAAACCACAAAACAAACTCTCCCTCTAAAAAGAAATTCTACAAGCTAGAAAAGGGAAAATATTTTTTTTTCATGTTTCAATTTTGTTTGTTGTAATGAGCATTATAAGACATCATGAAAATGACAATTCTACGTCCAAGTCATGCAAAAAGTAGTTGTACTCGACATGTATACAAGTATAATGCAATCCACACATGACCAAGAATCAAGTATTGTTACGATTTATTGCAAGGCATGGTCTTCCTTTATCAACTATGCCAATACTTGAATACACAATCACTTGAGCAAGTTATATTAATAGCATTTAAAAAATGAAACTTAATTTCCAAAGAAGTTGTATGCCATGTTAGTTCAACCTTGCCAAGCCTATATTCAAAGTACCATGCCAAGCCTATGTTTAAAGTACAATAACAATCAGAAGCTTAAGACAATGGTAGGCAATCAGAAGCTTAAGACAAGGGTTTCAAGAACAACAACAACTTCCAAGTTCATACCAAAGTGCAATGGTAAGCAGTCTCGTGAAGATGCAGTGTGACATTGGCATATCTTTTATAAAACTTGCTTGACACCACGTGTCATTTGCACATATTTAATCTTGATACTTTAATAGATTCATCATTGATAGTAATTGAGTAACCAAGACCAACACAGCTAACAAAGTTTAACCATGACAAGATTTAGTTCAAGTTATCATTCGTATTAGAAAGTCATGTGATAAACTACCTTACACGAGCATACATATAAAATGACAATTTCCTCAAAGCATAAACATGATTGCAAAATGTCATTCCAGGATAAAATACAATGCTCATTACTTTTTCAGATTTTTTTTTTGTTTTCATTTATCGAAGATAAAAAAAACTGAAAAAGAAGCAACATGAAAATACCAATTATAACTATAAACACACAAGTGAAAAAGTATTTTACATATGTTACAAAAAGACTCAACTCCCCCTCAAACCATCCCGTATGGTTTGATTACTCCAAGTTCACCTCGAAGAAAAGCAAACCGAGAAGAATCCAATGGTTTAGTGAAAATGTCTGCCAATTGACGTTCAGTATCTATAAAATGTAGCACAACATTTCTTTTTTCAACATGATCTCTAAGAAAATGATATCTTATGTCTATGTGCTTAGTTCGAGAATGTTGCACAGGGTTTTTAGCAATACATATAGCACTAGTGTTATCACAATAAAGTGGTACACTTTCTAGAGTAACCCCATAATCTTTCATTGTAGCTATTATCCATAAAATCTGTGAGCAACAACAAGCAGCAGCTACATATTCACTTTCAGCAGTAGATTGTGCAACAAAACTTTGTTTCTTAGAAGACCAAAGTACTAATGAATCACCCAAAAATAAGCATGTGCCAGATGTACTCTTTCTATCAATTCTACAACCTCCAAAATCAGCGTCCGAAAATGCACGCAATGAAATACTCGAGGAAGCGGAAAGCCAAATGCCAAAAGATTGGGTGCCATGTATATACCTGAAGATCCGCTTGACAGCTTGTAGATGTGATGCACGTGGGGAAGCTTGAAACCGTGCACACAAGCATACAGAAAATTGTATATCCGGTCTAGAAGCAGCGAGATAAAGAAGTGAACCAATCATACTCCTATACATCTTTTGGTCAACCGGTTCACCATCCTCATCAAGATCAAGTGACGCCGTAGATCCCATAGGTGTCATAATAGGGTTGCAGTTTTCCATCCCAAAGCGCCGTAGAAGATCCTTCGTATACTTACTTTGATGCACAAAGGTGCCATCCTTTGTTTGTTTGATTTGCAGTCCCAAAAAGTAAGTAAGTTCACCCATCATGCTCATTTCAAATTCCCTGCTCATAGTTTCTGAAAATTCTGACACCAAAACATGAGAAGCACACCCAAAGATAATATCATCAACATAAACTTGTACAAAAAGTTGATCATTGCCATGTTTGAGTACAAAGAGTGTTTTATCAACGTTTCCCATGGTAAACCCCTTTCCAATTAAAAAAGTTTTCAACCTATCATACCATGAACGTGGGGCTTGTTTTAAACCATACAAAGCTTTTGAAAGTTTATAAACATGGTTGGGAAACTTTGGATTCTCGAAACCGGGTGGTTGCTTAACATAAACCTCCTCATCAATAAAGCCATTAAGAAAAGCACTTTTAACATCCATTTGATAAAGCTTAAAACCTTTAGATGCAGCAAATGTCAATAAAATTCTTATAGCTTCCAATCTAGCAACAGGAGCAAAAGTTTCGTCAAAATCAAGACCTTCAACTTGAGTAAAACCCTGAGCAACCAACCTAGCCTTGTTGCGAACAATAACACCATCCTCACTTTGTTTGTTTTTGAAAACCCAACGAGTTCCAATAAGAGTATGACCAGAAGGAGGTGAAACAAGAGTCCAAACTTTGTTACGCTCAAAATTTTCTAATTCCTCATGCATGGCATTGATCCACGATTCATCAGTTAATGCATGAGATATATCTTTGGGCTCAAAAGAAGCAACAAATGCTGAATGAGTATGATAGTCAGAATCGATAAACCTTGACCGTGTGACTCTCTCAGCCATGCTTCCAATAATCTGCTCAGGAGGGTGCCTTTTCTGAATATGTCGGGGTGCTGAAATATTTGACTCAGCAGCATGCTCATCCCCAACATTTGTAGTTGAAGTAGTCTCTTGAGGATGTCCAGCTGTAGTAGTAGTAGTTGTAGGTGTAGGAACAGCTGCAGTTGGCGCAGGGACAGCAGGGGGCACGCCATCCTCCTCGTCATCTTCATCATCTACAAAGATTTCCTCCCCCTGAACATATGTTCCTGCATCAGAAATACGAGGACTAGAGCCAGAACTAGCCTCATCAAAAGTCACTTCACTGGTTTCCATTAGTCGGTTAGTCTCATAAACATAAACACGGTAACCACGTGAATGAATAGGATATCCAAGGAAAATGCCATCATATGATCTAGATTCAAACTTATCTAGATTGCCAGATTTAAGCACAAAGCATTTACAACCAAAAACTCTTAGGTGAGATACAATAGGTTTACGCCCAAATCGTAGTTCATATGGTGTTTTGCCAATTTTAGATCTCAAGAACACACGATTTGAAACATAACAAGCAGTAGATATAGCTTCAGCCCAAAACTTTCTAGGAGTAGAAAATTCATCAAGCATAGTACGGGCCATCTCAACTAGAGTTCTATTCTTACGCTCCACTACACCATTTTGTTGTGGTACATAAGGTGAAGAAAATTGATGCTCAATGACAAATTCATCACAAAAGTGATTAAAATATGAATTCTTAAATTCAGTTCCATTATCACTTCTTATTGTTTTCAAGGATCCTGGGTGCTCAACACTTAGTCTATGCACAAGACTCTTAAAGTGACTAAAAGCCTCATCCTTAGATGCCATAAAATAAACCCAAGAATATCTTGAATAATCATCAACAATCACCAAAACATACCACTTACCACCAAAAGATTGTACCCTTGATGGACCAACCGTATCAAGATGTAGAAGCTGTCCTGGAGCGTTAGTCATGACACTGGTAATGCGTGCATGTGAACCTGCAACCATCTTACCATGTCTACAAGGAGAGCATACAATATCTTTTTCTTTCTTAAGTTTAGGCAAACCATTTATAAGATTCATACCACTTATACGAGTGAGATGATCAAAACCAATATGCCCAAATCTACGATGCCAAAAGAATAACTCTGTAGATGTATTGGCAACTAGACACCTAAACTTATCATTTGAAGAAGCATGGAAATCAGCCTTAAAAACTCTCCCAAAACGTGATATCTTAAATACAAGATCACCTGAAGCATCTAAAACTTTGCAAGCATTTTTCTTAAAAGAAACTTCAAGATCCTCATCAATCATTTGTGACACCGACAACAAGTTGTATTTCAGATTTTCAACCAAAGCAACATCTTTGAGCATAAATTTGTCGGTTACCTTTACTGTACCTTTCGCCACAACACTAGAAGTAGAAGCATCTCCAAAAGTTACACTCTCAGCCCGAGATGCACGTGTGAGGGAGGAGAACCAATTTTTATCACCGGTCATGTGACGAGAACAACCGGAGTCCACTAGCCATATGTTCTCCTTCCTCGCGCGAAGTGCCTATAAACAACATGCCGAGGTCTCAGTACTGGGGTTAGATAAAAAACTTTTAGGTATCCAGTACTGAGACATGCGGCGAGAAGGCAAAGCACGAGTTTCTTTATACATTGGGACTGATTTTACATGTCTCATGCAAGTAGTAGTAGAAGGTGAAACATTCACCCTAGGCACAAACTGAGGAGCAACAGAATTATGTTGAGCATAATGTGCCTTGAAGAAATTAGATCTAGCTTGCTTTCTTTCTTTCTTAATAAGTTTAGCTAGTCTAAAACAGGAACCTACAACATGTCCAGATTTACCACAAAAAGTGCAATTGTACCTACTTTCAGGTTTATCAAGTGGTGTATCAGCTACATTTGCACTAGGTGAAGGAGCATTAGACATGATGCCGGCAGATTTAAAAATCACATTGGTTGGCTTATCAGATGTTTCAAAAATTCCATTGCCAAGTGATTTAACAATAGTGGGTGGATTAGCCTTGAAGTGAGCATGAGCATTGAAACCAAGTCCTGTCTTATTTTTACTCACTTTAGACTTATCTAAGATCATATTCAGATTTTTATGCCCACTAGAAAACTTTTGCAAAGAAGCTTGTAGATAATTAACTTGATGAGACAAAGCAAGACAATTATCACAAGCAGCAACCATGGCTTGTTTCCCATTTTTACAATTAGCACACGACAAAACCTCATGGATATGTAAAGCATTTTCAACATGAGAAACCCTAGCATTTGCATCTTTCAACTTCAATTCAAGAATATGACAATTATTACAAGAAGTTGAATCTGTCAAATCAGAAGTATCCACGCTAACATCATTAATTTCTTTACGTTTATGCACAACAAGTTTCTCATTGTTTTCTAATGCAGTTCTAAGCTTGTCAAGAGTATCATCATGAATAGTACGCAAAGATGTAAGCTCAGAATAGATAGAATTACAAGACTTGCAAGAATCATCATCAGGAATCATAGATTTAAGTCTAGTAATTTCAGAATTCAGAGATGCAATTTTCAAGTCATATTTCTTAATTCTTTTAGTGGCATGATCTAGTAAGGAGCTCAGTTTGCTGGCACTTTCAAGTAATTCATCATAAGAAAGTTCTACCTCATTGTTGTTGTCGCTGTCGTAATCGTCGCAGGAGGTAGCACTTTTGCTACCAGCCATAAGACACATCCCACTAATGTCGCGCTTGGCTTTGGTTGCATCATCTTCATCGGATTCGATGTCCACATCACTCAAGCATGGTTCACCATATTCATTGATTACCGAGAAAATACTGTGAGCCACCGCTCGAGCAAAGTCACCCCTCTTCTTATTCTTAATGTTGAAAGTGTGCTTATTCTTCTTGTCCTCCTTGACAGAATTATCCCTATCCCCTTCTTTCGCCATCTTGGATAAAAACTTGGGGCAGCTTTGGCGAAAGTGGTTGGGATCACCACATTCAAAACACCTTGGAACGTTGTTCCCACCTCTCTTCCTCGAGCGAATATTTTGTAGGGCACGTGAAAAACGAGAAGTGAGGAGTGCCAACTCTTCTTCTGGACATTGCTCTAGCTGTTCATCGGTTAGTTGAGACAAAGAAGACAGTGCATAGCAATGCGAATAAGTACCATCATTAGAGTTGCTAGGGTTAGTAACAAGAGCAATTGATTTAGAACCAGTTCTCCTAGCAAGAATGTCTAATTCATGAGTTTTCAGTTTTGAATATAAGATATCAAGTGTAAGTGTGCTCATGACAGTAGACTCTCTAATAGATGTAACTTTCATCTCCCAGATGGACATATCTAAAGCACTCAAAAGCTGCCTAGAAGTCTCAGCATCAGTATAGGTAACACCTAATGCACGTAGATTGCTGAGAATCTTATTAAAGCGAGCAAAAAATTCATCCAAAGATTCACCTGTTTTCATCTCAAACCTCATGTACTCCTTTTTATACATGTCCTGACGCACTTCCTTAACTGAGTTTGATCCTTCATGATAGCTACAAAGTGCGTTCCATACCTCATGAGCGGATGCAAGGTGAGAGACACGGTCGAAGTCACTCCGTTGTAGACCTTGGATGATGAAGTTCCTCGCCTTGTAGTTGTTCTCCACATGAACCAAGTTTGCTGGCGTGATTGCATCGTCTGCGGGAAGCACGTAGGGCTTGGCGAATTTCTCCCAGATGGCGTAACTTTGCGCCATGATGTATGCCTTCATCTTCGCCTTCCAGAACTGAAAATCAACACCATCGAAAATACAGGGTTTGGTAGAATACCTATCCATGTTTAGCAATTCTAATCAACCGGTTAAGATATATTAGAAAAACCTTGCTCTGATACCAATTGAGGGATCGAGATAGGCAATCAGAGGGGGGGGTGAATGATTGCGCGGAAGCAAATTACAACTTTTCCCAAATTTCAAACCCTGAAACTCTAATCTGTTCGTGATGGTAAAACAGTTGTATATCAAGATCTGCTGAACCAAAAATTGCGTATGAATACTCCAATTAAAGCTACGGAAATTATCTAATCAACGCAACAAGAATCAGCTTAATCGGAGTTACCAATCAAAAGTTGTGATCAGGACAGTAACAGCTGACAGAAGACTGCGAAAATCAATCTAGATCTAATTTCGAGAATTAGCAAGAAAGATAGATTAATCGCACCACAAACTTCCTCGATCTCGTGAAAAACCTGCAGCAAAGTATTAGAGAAATCTAACACGAAGATTTCACCGAGATTAGAGAAGCCCAGAGATGACACCGCCAAAGATCACTTTATTGCAACGATGTCGATCGATTACAGAAGATGCAAACGTGCATCCAAGAACTCTTCAAGAATAGCTCTAGGTTAAAACTCTGAGTTCCCTCACGTTTTTTCACCTAAACCGTGGCCTGGACCCCTCTATTTATAGAACTAGGCAACACCTAAAAAGAGTCCATATCAAAAACGAAACTGACGTCCGAGCTGGCTGCACCGGACCGAACGCTCAGCACCAGACACGGAAACGAGCTGTGTCTGCTCTCGTGCGTGAGCGCTCACGTCGTTTGCTGCATGGGCCACGCTGGGCCTGCTCCTCCTGGCATTTAGCCTATGTACGCTCAACTGCAGACACATGCAACGAGCAAAATCTGCTCTTGCGCGTGAGCCTGGCTGACCGCCTCCGTCGCGCACGCCGCCTTCCATCGATCCGCACGCCTGCCACACGGGCGGCCCGCGCTGGACTGGGCCGCACCCGCTCGACTCGCCCGATCGATCTGCTGCCGCTGCCGTGCGCGCAAACACATGTGCACACCTTGCACCTCGTGACGTCTTCAGTACCGTACATCTCCGATACAAGCCATGTACGACAAACCGGTGCCCTCCCGGATCATCGTAGCCTTCACTTCCATTGTTCCTTCGCACGAACGCCCCGCATGACCATGATCCCCAGACCTCAGCTTCTCCCAAGCTTCGTCCCTCGATCCTGTCATCGACCACGTTCCTCCAGCTTTGGCAACACCTGAAAGTGAACACAACAAATAACCAGAACGAGCACAAGTCCACGACTTGACTCAGGGTAAGTTTCACGCAACTCACGCCATATTTTCACACAAGTAACTAATGGATCAGCACACCATTAGCAAAGTATTCAGCCCAATACAAGATACCAATAATCGCACAAGTATCCATATCACCCAAAATATCCATATCAATGTTTTACTTAGCACTTGCCAATGTTGCACATCACACATGACTTCACATTTAACTTAGAAATTTCTCCATGGATTCTTTTCTCTGTTTGTACATTTTCAGAGCTCAGTGGTCAATGTCTAAGGGAGCCGAGATACTCCTTCGGATTTTGATCCCTAGTAGCATGTTATCTGCAGAGTCAACAAGGCAAACACTTAATTGTATTAGATACATTTGCAGCTGACATCAACAATGACGATCCATAGGAAATTCTTGGAAGGAAATGAGCGGTATAAATGATCATGATGATTAAAACGGGAACTGTTGAAATAGAATATAAGGGGGAAATAGGGTACATACTCATAGTTTGGTCTTATTTTATCAAAGTTTTTCGAGCCCTCCACTGTTTTAAACCAATTCTTCAATTTTGGGCAATTCAGAATACGCGGACCCTTCAGGTTTTGGAGTTCATTGATGCTCTTCGGCAACTGTTCCATAGCATGGCATCTTTGGAAGACAAGTTCCTGAAGAGAGGTGAGGCTTCCAAGCCATTCCGGAAGTGCTGTGATGCTGGCACAGTCCGTGAAATGCATCGATTGGAGGGAGGTGAGTTGTTGCATGCTATCCGGCAAACAGTTGAGCTGTTTGCAGGACACGATCTGCAGTTCCTTGAGAGAGGCGAGGCAGCCCAATTCTTGTGGAAGTGAGCTCATGCTGTTGCACGCAGAGAAGCGGAGTGTCTGGAGTGAGGACGGGGCCAGAAAGACTTCTGGTGAGCTAGCAGCCACATTCTTGCAGTTGTGGATAGTTAATTTGTGGAGTCCAGGAAGGTATTGAAGCAAACTCCAACCAGCTAGAGGCACATTGCAGCTTTGGACCTCCAGTTCAGTTACTTGGGTAGAAGGGTCCTCCACAACATGTCTGCTACCTTGGTTCCTCCATGAAGACATCACCTGGTCGCAGTCTGATATCACCAACCTCTGAGCTCTAGGCGGGAGTGGTCCAAGTACCAATTTGGAGCATTTCTGAATCACCAATTCATTGGTGTACCATGTGGTGTTGAACATTTCCAGGCTATCCATATCATCCAGTTCAACCTTATTGAATGGCACTCTGTTGCCACCACTCAAGTCGCTGGCATCGTCTATTCTTGTGATGCTGGCCATCTTTCTAAGAACAAGCTCTTGCAGGCTGGGTAGTAAACGGAGTGGTGGCAGACTCAAGCACCTCGGAAGGTCCTCCATAATAACCTTTACAAGATTAGGGAGTTTGGAGGATGTCCACCAGGCTGGGAAGCAGGTTTCTCCATGATAACCATGTAGCTCAAGGTACTGCAGATTAGGTGGTGGCACTAGTTCTCCTAATAGAGTAGTGTCATCCATGGATCCTTCAGAGCACTCAGTCCAACAAAGCTTCAACTTTTCGAGCTCTTGTTTCTTCATCAGTTTCATATCATGTGCTTCCCATAGATACTTCACTTTCTTGGGGCAGATTATCTCCAACTCTTTGCAACTTACATTATTCAGCTGAAAAAAGTCTGTGTGAAAATGATCATCAGTGTGAACCACAAACTGATAACTTTCAAGACCCTGGCAGTTCCTCACAATTATCGACCTCAGGGAGCCCATATCAGCCATCCATTTGTCTACTCTCTTCAATCTTGCACAGCCCGAGAGATCCAGTGTATGTAGCTTATTAAGCTTAGCTAGACTTTCAGGTATATCAACGAGAAATATGTTATGAGATAGGTCCAAATACTCTAGACTGGAAAGGCCACTGATACATTCAACGTACTTGTTGAGATTTACATCTTCTGGTAGTTGGTAAAAAATATTATTGAAGAACATGGATAAGTTCAAATACCGGAGTTCGGGGAGTTTGCCCCAGACATCTTTTAGCCCCGAGAGATGGTGCCAGTGATCAGCAAGATGACAACAAGGCTGTGACAAGTTCAATCTCTTGACATTAATAAGGCCACCAAGAACTTCCACAATCCCTTTGAAGCATGACCAGAATGATAAGTCCAAATACTCCAACTTCTTTAGATTGCCGAATGATACCGGAAGTTCTGTTAGTCCGTAGCAGCGTGATAAATCAACATGTAGCAAATTGATCAAGTCCCCAAATGATTGAGGTAGATTCACTAGTCCGGTGCAGCCTGATAAATTGATATGGCACATATTTGTTAGATCCCCAAGTGATTCTGGTAGAGTTTCTAGCCCAGAGCAACCTGCTAAATTCAGATACCCCAAGTGCCGCAATTGACACAAAGAATCTGGTAGCTTCTGAAGGGAGCTCTCCTTCAACTGCAAGACACGTAAGTGCCTTGGAAATGAAAATGATTGATCACAATGCAGCGCCCGTATACTGGATAATAAAGCCAATGTCCTTGGCTTGTAGCCATGATTAGTGAGCAATGCATAGCGAAAATATTCATTCGGTTCACTTGCACTTGCACTTGCACCATCCAGAACAAACACCTCATTATGCATAATTTCTCTTGCGAATTCATGAAACACATCGTTCATAGTGAACAGGATTGCATCCTTTCCACTAGCCTGCAATAAACGCACAACTAATTAAGCTGCATCAACGAATATCGTTTCAAACATGTTATTTACCTTTCTTTGTGAATGTTAAGAATAAATAGGGCCTTTGTATCTCTAATATAAAATGCAAGGAAAATTTATGTACAACTCACTCTGTAAACTTCGTAGTTTGGTTGAAGGAATGACATGCTCAAGAGGCTACTAATATACTCCTCAGCAAGCTCTGTGGCAGACGATATGTCAGTGGACTCAATAAGGCCGAGTGCAATCCATTGATGAATCAGGTCATACTTAAGAATACTGTGACCCATGGGGAATATCCCACAGTAAGCAAAGCATAACCTCATATTGACTGGCATAGTTAAGTAAGTTAAGTGCAAGATCGGAAGAATGGAGTTAAATGAAGGACTATCATCTTCATGAGAATAATCGTCCCTGATAAGGCGGTCCGCTACTTCCCAAAATCTGGCATCTTTGTACCGTAGGATCCACCCAAGTGCATAAATTACTAATGGTAGACCCTGACAGCTGAACGCAATTGATCGTAGTTCCTCATACAACCTTTCCCTGTCTGTTCTTTTACTGAAAGAAGTCTTTAACTCGAGCAACTTCATGCAACTCTCAGTAGAAAAGGTACCTAGTGTGAACGGTTCGTCAGTGGTGCCAATGATCATCCCGATTTCTCGGCTCCGGGTGGTTACCATCACCGTCACCTTGCTATCCTTGTCTCCTACACTTAGCATACTCTTCAAGCGCTCCAACTGAATGGAATCCTTCTCCCGCAGATCATCCAGAACAAGGAGTATCTTCATACCATTAAACAGCTCTCGAAGGCGCTTCTTGATGTACTCCATGTCCGCAATTGGGCTCTCTGCTTCTTCTGATAGCTGAGAAATTATAGATTGTCCAATTCTACCCAAATCATATTTATATGGCACATTTACCCATGCCCGGGAATGGTATTCTTCATGGAATTTGGGGTGCTTGAAAATGGAATCCACCAACGCAGTCTTGCCTACACCTCCAATCCCAACAACAGCAAGAATGATGGGTCCTTCCCCAACGTCCCTCTCACCTAGCAAATGGACTATGTGTTTTTTTTTCAGCATACCTTCCTACCAAACTTTCCTGGTACTCATCTTCAGCTGCTGTTTCTGGCACATCAATAACTGGCTGGATGTTGGCATCGGAATCGGCTGGAGTAAATCCGAAATCATGCGACTCCTTGTGCATGTCCACCAGTTGATGTTTCATCTCCTTCATCTTGTTCGATATGCGATGATCCTTTTTCCCAAGGCAGTGAAGCATCTTTGTCATCTGCAATTTGGATCAATTCCAATCATTTGGTTAGCAAAAACCAAAGTTCAAGTCGTAGGGAGGGACAAAGTATACTACCTACAGTTCCAGCAGTTGGTGTCCTCGTCTCTTGCAACTCATCGACCATGTCTTGGACGGCGTAGGCTTTCGTCCTGACCTGGCTCAGCCACCCGCGCACCAACTCCTCTTTCTTCGACCGCAACACAGCATCCCTCATCACCGCCTGTATGTCCTCCAGCGTCTTCATCATTTCCTCCAGGCAGCCCTCGACGTTCAGACCCTTCGTGGATTCATCTCCCATGGCAGATCTGAGCTTTTTGGCCGTATTTTCTAACATGGCCGAGGTAAGCGTCCCCTTGACATGAGTCATGGCTTCCTCCCTTCGTCTCTGCGCCATCACCCCTCGGCCTCTCCAATGAGCTTTTTGGTCGAGAAGACGCGCGCGTCGCCTTAACGTGTATGCTTTGTGGAGGGCTGCCAGCCTGTGGATCCAGCTGCAGCTGCAGCTCTAGTCGCACCGACGAATATTTATTTATAGTAATTTTAAAATACAACTAGCAAAAGTGGCCATCGAAGTGCGGTCTTTATATTTAAAGGATGGCCACTTTAGTGAGGGCTGCCAGCCGGTGCGACTAGCAAAAGTGGCCATCGAAGTCGACCCTTCTTGACCGCGTTTCCCACACCCAACCAGTCCATCTTCATCTAAGGTCGGTATATTCTAGATGGGGTGCTTGTCCTTCATGAGGTCCGCGCCAAACATCTCAAGGCGGTATTCCTGAAGATTGATTTCTATAAGGCATATGACACTGTTAGCTGGTCCTTCCTTCGGGAAGTTTTACTCCGGAAGGGCTTCGACAACCGTTGGATCACTAGAGTCATGCAAATGGTTTCCTGCCGTCGCACGGCCGTTAACATCAACGGCGAGATCAGCCCTTTCTTCCCCACCCTCCGTGGGGTTAGGCAAGGCGACCCCTTCTCCCCATTCTTGTTCAATATGGTGGTGAACGCTTTTGCCGCCATCCTGGATAAGGCGAAGGCTGCTGGCCATATTCGTGGGCTCACCCCCCACCTTGCCAGAGGCTCCGGGGTTTCCCTCCTCCAGCATGCCGACGACACCATCATCATGGTCGAAGGCTCGGAGGCGGACATCTCCAACCTCAAGTTCCTCCTCCTCTGCTTCCAACAAATGTCTGGTCTTAAGATAAATTTCGACAAGTCTGATGTTATGGTGATGGGCTACTCTCTTGCGGAGTGTCTGGCCATTGCCAACCGGCTTAACTGCCGCCTAGGCTCCTTTCCCACGACCTACTTGGGTACGCCCATTAGTGACTCCCGACTCACCGTCGCGGACTTGCGCCTGACCGTGGCCAAGCTTCAAACGCGCATCGTGTTGGGGGACGTAGTAATTTCAAAAAAATTCCTACGCACACGCAAGATCATGGTGATGACATAGCAACGAGAGGGGAGAGTGTTGTCCACGTACCCTCGTAGACCGTAAGCGGAAGCGTTATGACAACGCGGTTGATGTAGTCGTACGTCTTCGCGATCCGACAAATCCAAGCACCGAACGTGCGGCACCTCCGAGTTCAGCACACGTTCAGCTCGATGACGATCCCCGGGCTCCGATCCAGCAAAGCTTCGGGGATGAGTTCCGTCAGCACGACGGCGTGGTGACGATGATGATGTTCTACCGTCGCAGGGCTTCGCCTAAACTCCGCGACGATATGACCGAGGTGGAATATGGTGGAGGGGGGCACCGCACACGGCTAAGGAACGATCCGTAGATCAACTTGTGTGTCATGGGGTGCCCCCTGCCCCCGTATATAAAGGAGCAAGGGAGGGGTGGCCGGCCTAGGAGGAGGCGCACCAAGGAGGAGTCCTACTCCCACCGGGAGTAGGATTCCCCCTTCAAGTAGTAGGAGTAGGAGTCAAGGAAAGGGGAAGAGAAGAGAAGGAAGGAGGGGCGAGCCCTCCCCTAGTCCAATTCGGACTAGGCCTTGGGGGCGCCCAACCTCTCTCTCTCTTTCCCTAAAGCCCAATAAGGCCCATATACTCCCCGGCGAATTCCCGTAACTCTCCGGTACTCCGAAAAATACCCGAATCACTCGGAACCTTTCCGAACTCCGAATATAGTCGTCCAATATACCGATCTTTACGTCTCGACCATTTCGAGACTCCTCGTCATGTCCCCGATCTCATACGGGACTCCGAACTCCTTCGGTACATCAAAACTCATAAACTCATAATATAACTGTCATCGAAACCTTAAGCGTGCGGACCCTACGGGTTCGAGAACTATGTAGACATGACCTAGAACTATTCTTGGTCAATAATCAATAGCGGAACCTGGATGCCCATATTGGCTCCTACATATTCTACGAAGATCTTTATCGATCAAACCGCATAACAACATACTTTGTTCCCTTTGTCATCGGTATGTTACTTGCCCGAGATTCGATCGTCGGTATCCAATACCTAGTTCAATCTCGTTACCGGCAGGTCTCTTTACTCGTTACGTAATGCATCATTCCGTAACTAAGTCATTAGCTACATTGCTTGCAAGGCTTATAGTGATGTGCATTACCGAGAGGGCCCAGAGATACCTCTCCAACAATCGGAGTGACAAAACCTAATCTCGAAATACGCCAACCCAACATGTACCTTTGGAGACGCCCGTAGTACTCCTTTATAATCACCCAGTTACGTTGTGACATTTGGTAGCACCCAAAGTGTTCCTCCGGCAAACGGGAGTTGCATAATCTCATAGTTACAGGAACATGTATAAGTCATGAAGAAAGCAATAGCAACATACTAAACGATCAAGTGCCAGGCTAACGGAATGGGTCATGTCAATCACATCATTCTCCTAATGATGTGATCCCGTTAATCAAATGACAACTCTTTTTGTCCATGGCTAGGAAACATAACCATCTTTGCTAAACGAGGTAGTCAACTAGAGGCATACTAGTGACACTATGTTTGTCTATGTATTCACACATGCATTATGTTTCCGGTTAATACAATTCTAGCATGAATAATAAACATTTAACATGATATAAGGAAATAAATAATAACTTTATTATTGCCTCTAGGGCATATTTCCTTCAGTCTCCCACTTGCACTAGAGTCAATAATCTAGTTCACATCGCCATGTGATTTAACACAAATATTCACATCTGTATGTGATTAATACCCATAGTTCACATCATCATGTGATCAACACCCAACGGGTTTGTTCACATCGCTATGTGATTAACACCCAAAGGGTTTTGCTTGTGAGAAAAGTTTAGTCAACGGGTCTGTCATATTCAGAGCCGTATGTATTTTACAAATATTCTATGTCTACGATGCTCTGCACGGAGCTACTCTAGCTAATTGCTCCCACTTTCAATATGTATCCAGATTAAGACTTAGAGTCATCTGGATCGGTGTAAAAGCTTGCACCGATGTAACTCTTTACGACGGGCTCTTTTATCACCTCCATAATCGAGAAATATTTCCTTAGTCCTCACTAAGGATATTCTTGACCAATGTCCAGTGATCTACTCCTAGATCAATATTGTACTCCCTTGCCCAATACAGTGCAAGGTATACAATAGGTCTGGTACATAGCATAACATACTTTATAGAACCTATGACTGAGGCATAGGGAATGACTTTCATTCTCTTTTCTATTTTCTGCCGTGGTCGGAATTTGAGTCTTACTCAATTTCACACCTTTGCAACACAGGCAAGAACTCTTTCTTTGACTATTCCATTTTGAACTACTTCAAAATCTTGTCAAGGTATGTACTCATTGAAAATCTTATCAAGCGTCTTGATCTATCTCAATAGATCTTGATGCTCAATATGTAAGTAGCTTTACTGAGGTCTTTCTTTTAAAGAACTCCTTTCAAACACTCATTTATGCTTTGCAGAATAATTCTACATTATTTCCGATCAACAATATGTCATTCACATATGCTTACCAGGAATGCTGTAGTGCTCCCACTCACTTTCTTGTAAATACAGGCTTCACCGTAAGTCTGTACAAAACTATATGCTTTGATCAACTTATCAAGCGTATATTCCAACTCTGAGATGCTTGCACTAGTCCATAGATGGATCGCTGGAGCTTGCACATTTTGTTAGTACCTTTAGGATTGACAAAACCTTCTAGTTGCATCATATACAACTCTTCTTTAAGAAAACCATTAACGAATGCAGTTTTGACATCCATTTGCCAGATTTCATAAAATGTGGCAATTGCTAACATGATTCGGACAGACTTAAGCATCACTACAGTTGAGAAAATCTCATTGTAGTCAACACGTTGAACTTGTCAAAAACCTTTTTGCGACAAGTCAAGCTTTGTAGATAGTAACACTACTATCAACGTCCGTCTTCCTCTTGAAGATCCATTTATTTCTTATGGTTTGCCGATCATCGGGCAATTCCACCAAAGTCCACACTTTGTTCTTATACATGGATCCCATCTCAGATTTCATGGCCTCAAGCCATTTTGCGGAATCTGGGCTCATCATCGCTTCCTCATAGTTCGTAGGTTCATCATGGTCAAGTAACATGACTTTCAGAATAGGATTACCGTACCACTCAGTGCGGATCTTACTCTGTAGACCTCGAGGTTCAGTAGAAACTTGATCTGAAGTTTCATGATCAATATCATTAGCTTCCTCACTAATTGGTGTAGTTGTCACAGGAACCGGTTCTTGTCATGAACTACTTTCCAATAAAGGAGTAGGTACAGTTATCTCATCAAGTTCTACTTTCCTCCCACTCACTTCTTTCGAGAGAAACTCCTTCTCTAGAAAGGATCCGAATTTAGCAACGAAAAACTTGCCCTCAGATCTGTGATAGAAGGTGTACCCAACAGTCTCTTTTGGGTATCCTATGAAGACACATTTCTTCGATTTGGGTTCGAGCTTATCTGGTTGAAGTTTCTTTACGTAAGCATCGCAGCCCCAAACTTTAAGAAACGACAACTTTGGTTTCTTGCCAAACCACAGTTCATGAGGCGTCGTCTCAACGGATTTTGATGGTGCCCTTTTAACGTGAATGCAGTTGTCTCTAATGCATAACCCCAAAACAATGGTGGTAAATCAGTAGGAGACATCATAGATCGCACCATATCCAATAAAGTGCGGTTACGACGTTCGGACACACCATAACGTTGTGGTGTTCCAGGTGGCGTGAGCTGTGAAACTATTCCACATTGTTTTAATTTAAGACCAAACTCGTAACTCAAATATTGGTCTCCGCGATCAGATCGCAGAAACTTTATTTTCTTGTTACGATGATTTTTCCACTTCACTCTGAAATTCTTTGAACCTTTCAAGTATTTCAGACTTATGTTTCATCAAGTAGATATACCCATATCTGCTCAAATCATCTTGTGAAGGTCAGAAAATAACGATATTTGCCACGAGCATCAATACTCATTGGATCACATACATCGATATATATTATTTCCAATAAGTCAGTAGCTTGTTCCATTGTTCCGGAGAATGGAGTTTTAGTCATGTTGCCCAAAAGGCACGGTTCGCAAGCATCAAATGATTCATAACCAAGTGATTTCGAAAATCCATCTTTATGGAGTTTCTTCATGCGCTTTATATCGATATGACCCAAACGGCAGTGCCACAAATAAGTTGCACTATCATTATTAACTTTGCATCTTTTGGCATTAATATTATGAATATGTGTATCACTACGATCGAGATCCAATAAACTATTTTCATTGGGTGTATGACCATTTGAAGGTTTTATTCATGTAAACAGAACAACAATTATTCTCTGATTTTAAATGAATAACCGTATTGCAATAAACATGATCAAATCATATTCATGCTCAACGCAAACGCCAAATAACATTTATTTAGGTTTAACACTAATCCCAAAAGTATAGGGAGTGTGCGATGATGATCATATCAATCTTGGAACTACTTCCAACACTCATCGTCACTTTCCTTTCAACTAGTCTCTGTTTATTCTGTAACTCCTGTTTCGAGTTACTAATCTTAGCAACCGAACAAGTATCAAATACTCAGGTGCTACTATAAACACTAGTAAGGCACACATCAAACACCTGTATATCAAATATACCCTTGTTCACTTTGCCATCCTTCTTATCCACCAAATATTTAGGGCATTTCCGCTTCCAGTGACCATTTCCTTTGCAGTGTAAGCACTAAGTTTCAGGCTTTGGTCCAGCTTTGGTCTTCTTCACGGGAGTGACAACTTGTTTGCCATTCTACTTGAAGTTTCCCTTTCTTTCCCTTTGCCCTTTTCTTGAAACTAGTGGTCTTGTCAATCATCAACACTTGATGCTCTTTCTTGATTTCTACCTTCGTTGATTTCAACATCACGAAGAGCTCGGGAATCGTTTTCGTCATCCTTTGCATACTATAGTTCATCACGAAGTTCTAGTAACTCAGTGATGGTGACTAGAGAATTCTGTCAATCACTATCTTATCTGGAAGATTAACTCCCACTTGATTCAAGCGATTGAAGTACCCAGACAATCTGAGCACATGCTCACTAGTTGAGCGATTCTCCTCCATCTTTTAGCTATAGAACTTGTTGGAGACTTCATATCTCTCAACTCGGGTATTTGCTTGAAATATTAACTTCAATTCCTGGAACATCTCATATGGTCCATGATGTTCAAAACATCTTTGAAGTCCCGATTCTAAGCCGTTAAGCATGGTGCACTAAACTATCAAGTAGTCATCATATTGAGCTAGCCAAACGTTCATAACGTTTGCATCTGCTCCTGCAATAGGTTTGTCACCTAGCGGTGCATCAAGGACATAATTCTTCTATGCAGCAATGAGGATAATCCCCAGATCACGGATCCAATCCGCATCATTGCTACTAACATCTTTCAACACAGTTTTCTCTAGGAACATATCAAAAATAAACATATGAAAGCATCAACGCGAGCTATAGATCTATAACATAATTTGCAAAATACTACCAGGACTAAGTTGATGATAAATTTAAGTTCAATTAATCATATTACTTAAGAACTCCCACTTAGACAGATATCTCTCTAGTCATCTAAGTGATTACGTGATCCAAATCAACTAAACCAAGTCCGATCATCACGTGAGATGGAGTAGTTTCAATGGTGAACATCACTATGTTGATCATATCTACTATATGATTCACGTTCGACCTTCGGTCTCCGTGTTCGAGGCCATATCTGTATATGCTAGGCTCGTCGGTTTAACTGAGTATTCGCGTGTGCAACTGTTTTGCACCGTTGTATTTGAGCGTAGAGCCTATCACACCCGATCATCACGTGGTGTCTCAGCACGAAGAACTTTCGCAGCGGTGCATACTCAGGGAGAACACTTCTTGATAATTAGTGAGAGATCATCTTAAAATGCTACCGTCAATCAAAGCAAGATAAGATGCATAAAGGATAAACATCACATGCAATCAATATAAGTGATATGATATGGCCATCATCATCTTGTGCTTGTGATCTCCATCTTCGAAGCACCGTCGTGATCACCATCATCACCGGCGCGACACCTTGATCTCCATCGTAGCATCGTTGCCGTTCGCCATCTATTGCTTCTCGACTATCGCTACCGCTTAGTGATAAAGTAAAGCAATTACAGGCATTGCATTTCATACAATAAGCGACAACCATATGGCTCCTGCCGATTGCCGATAACCGGTTACAAAACATGATCATCTCATACAATAAAATATAGCATCACGTCTTGACCATATCACATCACAACATGCCCTGCAAAAACAAGTTAGACGTCCTCTACTTTGTTGTTGCAAATTTTACGTGGCTGCTACAGGCTTAGCAAGAACCGTTCTTACCTACACATTAAAACCACAACGATAGTTCGTCAAGTTAGTGCTGTTTTAACCTTCGCAAGGACCGGGCGTAGCCACGCTCGATTCAGCTAAAGTGAGAGAGACAGACACCCGCCAGCCACCTTTAAGCACGAGTGCTAGTAACGGTGAAACAAGTCTCGCGTAAGCGTACGCGTAATGTCGGTCCGGGCCGCTTCATCTCACAATACCGCTGAACCAAAGTATGACATGCTGGTAAGCAGTATGACTTGTATCGCCCACAACTCACTTGTGTTCTACTCGTGCATATGACATCTACGCATAAAACCAGACTCGGATGCCACTGTTGGGGGACGTAGTAATTTCAAAAAATTTCCTACGCACACGCAAGATCATGGTGATGACATAGCAACGAGAGGGGAGAGTGTTGTCCACGTACCCTCGTAGACCGTAAGCGGAAGCGTTATGACAACGCGGTTGATGTAGTCGTATGTCTTCACGATCCGACCGATCCAAGCACCGAACGTACGGCACCTCCGAGTTCAGCACACGTTCAGCTCGATGATGATCCCCGGGCTCCGATCCAGCAAAGCTTCGGGGATGAGTTCCGTCAACACGACGGCGTGGTGACGATGATGATGTTCTACCGGCGCAGGGCTTCGTCTAAACTCCGCGACGATATGACCGAGGTGGAATATAGTGGAGGGGGGCACCGCGCACGGCTAAGGAACGATCCGTAGATCAACTTGTGTGTCATGGGGTGCCCCCTGCCCCCGTATATAAATGAGCAAGGGAGGGGTGGCCGGCCTAGGAGGAGGCGCAACAAGGAGGAGTCCTACTCCCACCGGGAGTAGGATTCCCCCCTTCCAAGTAGTAGGAGTAGGAGTCAAGGAAAGGGGAAGAGAAGAGAAGGAAGGAGGGGGCGCAGCCCCTCCCCCTAGTCCAATTCGGACTAGGCCTTGGGGGCGCCCAACCTCTCCTCTCTCTTTCCCCTAAAGCCCAATAAGGCCCATATACTCCCCGGCGAATTCCCGTAACTCTCCGGTACTCCGAAAAATACCCGAATCACTCGAAACCTTTCCGAACTCCGAATATAGTCGTCCAATATATCGATCTTTACGTCTCAACCATTTCGAGACTCCTCATTATGTCCCCGATCTCATCCGGGACTCCGAACTCCTTCGGTACATCAAAACTCATAAACTGATAATATAACTGTCATCAAAACATTAAGCGTGCGGACCCTACGGGTTCGAGAACTATGTAGACATGACCTAGAACTATTCTTGGTCAATAACCAACAGCGGAACCTGGATGCCCATATTGGCTCCGACATATTCTACGAAGATCTTTATCGGTCAAACCGCATAACAACATACTTTGTTTCCTTTGTCATCAGTATGTTACTTGCCCGAGATTCGATCGTCGGTATCCAATACCTAGTTCAATCTCGTTACTGGCAAGTCTCTTTACTCGTTACGTAATGCATCATTCTGTAACTAAATCATTAGCTACATTGCTTGCAAGGCTTATAGTGATGTGCATTACCGAGAGGGCCCAGAGATACCTCTCCAAAAATCGGAGTGACAAAACCTAATCTCGAAATACGCCAACCCAACATGTACCTTTGGAGACACCTGTAGTACTCCTTTATAATCACCCAGTTACATTGTGATGTTTGGTAGCACCCAAAGTGTTCCTCCGGCAAACGGGAATTGCATAATTTCATAGTTACAGGAACATGTATAAGTCATGAAGAAAGCAATAGCAACATACTAAACGATCAAGTGCTACGCTAACGGAATGGGTCATGTCAATCACATCATTCTCCTAATGATGTGATCTCGTTAATCAAATGACAACTCTTTTTGTCCATGGCTAGGAAACATAACCATCTTTGCTAAACGAGCTAGTCAAGTAGAGGCATACTAGTGACACTATGTTTGTCTATGTATTCACACATGTATTATGTTTCCGGTTAATACAATTCTAGCATGAATAATAAACATTTATCATGATATAAGGAAATAAATAATAACTTTATTATTGCCTCTAGGGCATATTTCCTTCACATCGAGCCTTGGCAGCGGAGGTGGTTATCAAAGGCAGCCCGGACAATTCTCATCAACTGTTCCCTCTCCAGTCTCCTCTTGTTTCTCATGAGTTTCTACAGCCTCCACGAGACTCTGCACCATGAGATCGCCAAAGTCCGGTCTCGTATCTACAGGGCAGGCGACAACGATAAGCAGAAGTATCATACGGTAAGTTGGCCTGACATTTGCAAGCCCAGGGAACAAGGAGGCCTTGGCATTATGTGCTCTATGCGCATGAATATCGCCCTCCTATCCCGTTAGCTTTGGCGCATTTTGCAAGGTCACGGTGGCCTCTGGCTCGACATCATCCGGAACAAATACCTGCGCGGGCAGCCCCTCGCCTTCTGCCAGAGATCTGGCGGCTCCCAGTTCTGGCAGTCGGTCGTCCAGCTCCTTCCGGTTCTCCGCATCGGGACTTCCATCTCGGTGGGCTCCGGGGCATCGACTTTGTTCTGGTTTGATCGGTGGGCTGGAGACGCCCCCTTCGCAGCGCGCTTTCCCGGCCTCTTCTCCATCTCCGTCGATCATGTGATCTCCATCGAGAGGGCCCTTATTGACTTAGGGCGCCTCGCCTTCCGGAGGCCATTTGGGCCCCCGGAGTCCGCCGCTTGGCGTGAGTTACTGGACTGTGTTGCCCTCCACGAGCCGATGTTGGACGGTGGACCTGACCAGGTGCATTGGCGCCTGGAGCCTTCTGGCCAGTTCTCCACCAAGTCTCTCAACCTGGCCATCGCTCCCTTCTCCGTCCCTCCCCCCTTACGACGGTGTGATCCATCCGCCGGCCTCTAAAGATCCGAATCTTCATGTGGCAATGGATTCGCGGTCGGGTCCCATCTGGGGTCGAGGTTCGCAAGCGAAATGGCCCGGGCACTGGCATCTGCCCGCTCTGCGGTGTTCCCGAAGACTCCAATCACATCTTGTTCTCCTGCGTGCTCGCTCAATTCGTTTGGAGCTGCTTTCGCAAAGCGGTCGGTGGAAATTGGTGCCACACCAACTTTCCCGACTTATTTGGCGAACTCCAGAACTCCCCCTTAACATCTCGCCACATTAGGTGGCTTGAGATTGGGGTCATTGATTGGACCCTCTTGACGATCCGCAATAAGCTTGTGATCTAGCGCACTCCTCTGCGACGAGCTACTGACGCTATCTTCAAACTCTCTGGTTTCTTGCAGCTTTGGCGGCCGCTTAGTCGCCTTCAGGACCGTGACGCCATCTCCGCCTTCATCGCCGACCTACGCTCGATGGTCGTCCGTCTGTCGCCGCCGCCCCCGCCGCCCCCGCCGGAACCTGACTAGACGCTTGTCCCACTCTCCAGCTTTTTTCTTTTATTTTGTCTGGGCTTGTTCCACTAGTATAAAAGGGGGCATTTGTCCTGGTTCGTAAGGCCCTTTAGTCCCGGTTCATGAACCGGGACTAATGGGTCGTTACTAATACCTCCCCCCTTTAGTCCCGGTTCTAACACGAACCGGGACAGATGGTCCTCCACGTGGCCGGTGCACCGAACCCGGGCAGTGGGGCCTTTGGTCCCGGTTGGTGGCACCAACCGGGACCAAAAGGCATCCACGCGTCAGCATTTCAGTGGCTGGAGTTTTTGTTTTTGTTTTGAAGGGGGGGGGGGTTGGGGGTTTTGGGGGGTTAATTTAGGTGTTTCATATATTGTGTTAGCTAGCTAATTAATAGAGAGAAGTGTCATCTCTTATGTCCGTGCTTGGTCAACGCTACATACTATACATAGAGAGGCCCTCGACACGCTAGCTAGTAAGAAAATGAAGGGAACCATTAAGTACAGAAGTTCGTCATGCATACCGAGAGAAGTGATCGATCAACCTATCCTTCTCCGAGAGATTGGTCGAACAACAAGTTTTCGTATTATCTATCCGATGCTACTGGCTACATACATATACAATATGTAAGATCTCTTAATTACAATCCCCTAGCAATTGAAATCAACTTCCGCATGGTATTCTCCGGCTTTATTGATGACGTGGTCAAGAAAGAATCCCGCCAATTCCTCTTGAATTGCTTTAATGCGATCTTGTTCTAGGAGTTCATTCCGCATCTGCCACGTCTAATTTGAAGAAGGGGGTTAATTAATACATATATATGAATGAAACTCAACAGAAATGATGGTGTAATAAAATGAAATTGTGAATATTATTGCTTACGCACTTCATATTGTCTTTTAGAGTAGCCCCGCTTATTTTTCAAAGTCGCGTTGTGGATGAACTCGCACACGTAGTATCCACAGAAATCATTCCCTTGTTCCTGCCACAAGCACTTTACGAGAAATAGAGGTCAATCAAACTGATAATAAAGTATTATAAATGGCATTGATGAAAGTTTAGCTATAGAATCAACGGGAGATGCGCACAACTAGCTAGCCAGTAGTACTTACTTTCGGGTATGTATATCGCAGCTCCTTAGGCAGTCCCGGAGCTTCTGCGATGAACAGTTTCCAAACCCTGCAAGACAAAGAAAATAATTATTATTACTTGAGATATCAGGAAATGAACAAAAAGTTGCCGATATGGTGCGATAATGATCGATTGAACTTACTTGCTGAGCAATTCAGTCCTGTCCGCATAGGTTTCGGGATCTTTCCGTCTCGAGTCTAAGACGGTTACTAGTCCCCACTCAAGCTTAATCTCTAGAAGAACATAGTGGAAGCTGCGCACGCATGCATAACTCATCAATTACATTACTATAACCTCGCTCGAGTAATAAGGGAAACCGAATATGCACACGACAGTAACACTCACTTGAAGTTGTAAGGAAAGAGTATGGTATCTTTGTTTTGATTTTTGATCAACGATTGTAGCAAGTTGGCCTCGGCCTCTTCGGCGTGCTTTTTAACCAGAAAATCATCTATGATATTTGTGTTAATGAACCCAATATCATACATTTCTTGTTTTCTGCACTCGACGATCTTCAATCTGCATAATATATTGAGGATAATTAATTATAAATACATGCAATGAAAGAGCCGAGCTATATATAGAGACTTAATGACAGAAATAGTACTTACAGACAGTAGCAAAAGACCGTTAATTTATCGAGGGCCTTTTGATTGAAGAACGCGAAGAACTCCTAAAATAAAACACACAACAGATCAGTTCCAACGAGGTCGTGCTCCTCTTTAATGTTCAGATACAAACTATTCGTCCCCCCAGACTCTCTGCAGGTTTTCAGGTACCAATTATGGAATCTTCGCATCATCGTTGTTAGAGATTTTTCATCTTTGATGAGAGGCTTCCCGTACTCGTATCTGTGTTCGTCCACCTCCATGAAATCAGGAAGTTGATCGTCAGGCAGGTAATCTGGTAGATTGCCATAACCGGCCACCATCCCCGGAGCATTAGCGACGATGTCGCCGCTAGACACATTGAGCGGGGGGCACGATTGATTTGCCTGTTCGCCGAGCTGGGCAACTTTTTTCGCATCTGCTCGTTCTCTTGACCTTTGATGTCTGACAGTACTTCCCGACCGCTCCGCTTGGAGATATGTTTGTTCTGTAATGCGCTCATAGTTGGTTCTCGGCAGAGACTTTGCCGGTTTCCTCAGGGCATCGAGACTGCGCTTTGCTTTCACCGGATCTACCTTCTCCTCCGGAGGTGGATGTCTCTTTGCTTTCACCCCTTCAAAGAAGTCCTTCACGTGGGTACGCACGATCGTCGCGTTTTCCTCCTCGAACCTCTCATGCGGTAACTTCTCTAGAGGCTTGAGAGGTGGACCGTATCTGTATTGTCTCCCGCCTTTGGCTGTACTGCTAGACGCCGGAGCAGACGGAGCGGCTGCGGCGTCTGTCTTTTTTCGTGCTTGCTTACGAGGTGGAGGAGAAGGACTATGACGCGCCGGAGCAGCCGGGGCGGCGGCAGGTCTCTTCTGCCCTTGCTGGCGAGGCGGAGAAGGAGGAGGCTGCTGGCTGCTCGGGCGCGCTGGCGCAGGCTGAGTGCCGCCACACGCCGGAGAAGGAGGCCCAGTGCCCTTATCGTCACTCGCTGGAGGAGGAGGCGGTGCTGGAGGCGGAGTGCCCTGACTCGCCGGAGAAGGAGGAGGAGGCGGAGGCGTCCAGTTTAGAAGGTTGATGAGCTCCTTCCGCCATAGGCATGGAGTCTTCAGAGCAGAACCCAGCCTAGTCTCCCCTTCACCGGTAGGGTGGTCAAGCTGGAGGTCCTCAAATCCCTCCGTTATTTCATCCACATCACCCTAGCATATCCTTCTGGAATCGGACAGCAGTGAAAAGTTGCGCCGGGTTCAGTAGGATAAACAGAGCCAACAGCTGCCTTGACCTTCATATTCATCCATCGCGCCATAATGTGGCAATTTTGACACTCCGTGATAGCATCCACGGGATAGCTGGCAGGAGCCGTCAAGACATGCTCCGGCTGAAGCAGCTCGGTGGAAGCCACGCTGCTTCTCCATTGAGATGGCGGGGTAGCTTCGGGGGAAGCTTCGGCAGGTCGTTTGCTGTGATCTGCTTCTCGTTCCTCTAGCCCCATTACCCTTTCGTGCAGCGCTTGCAGTTGGCCCCGCTCCAGTTTCTTCCTCCTCTCCTAGGTTTTGTAACCCCCTGCGTCCGGAAAACCAACCTTCCACATAATGGAGCCTGGCGTACCTCGTGTCTGTCCAGGGTGCTCAGGATTCCCGAGGGCCATTGTGAGCTCGTCCTTCTCCTTGTTTGGAACGAACGTCCCTTTCTGCGCTGTATCGATATAGTGCCGAAGCTTGGTGACTGGTATTTTCAGTTGCTCGTCTGTCCAAGGCACTTCCCGGATACAGGGTCCAAGGTTCCGCTAGCCCCGAAGAACCAACTCCGGCAACGGTCTGGCCAGTTCATTGTCTCTGGTTCGATCCCTTTATCAAGCAGATCATTCTCAGCCTTGGACCACTTAGGCCGGGCTTTGAGGTAGCCACCTGACCCCGTGCGATGGTGAAACTGCTTCTTCGCAACATTTTGCTTGTTTGTCGTCGACATCTTCTTACTCTTTTCCGATGTCTTGCGGGCCACAAATGCGGGCCAATGATCTTTCATCTTCTCATATTTGCCAATGAATCCTGGTGTCTCTTTTTTGTCGACAAACTTGTTCAACTCTTTCCTCCACCTCCTGAATAGGGTTGCCATCTTCTTAAGAGCACAGGACTTGATTAATTGCTCTTTAACTGGCTTCTCCAGATCCTCCTCTGGCGGTAGGGGTGAAATTTGCCTTCAGCTAAGTCCAAAGATCTTCTTTCTGCATATCATTGACATAAGACACCTCAGGGTCTTCCTCCTTAGGCTTATACCATTAATGGATGCTGATCGGGATCTTGTCCCTAACAAGAACCCCGCACTGAGCAGAAAATGCGTTCTTTGTCCGGATGGGTTCAATCGGTTCGCCGTCGCACGCGATTTCTATGATCTCAAACCTTTCATCCGAGCTCAACTTTTTCTTCGGGCCTTGTCTCCTTACCAAAGTTGTGCTCGATCCGGAGGGCTAGAAAAAGGAAGAAAGACGAGAGTTAATTAATATGTGTACATATACCAAAACAATGAATGCATCAATTAACTAGTCAGCACGGGCTTAACTAAGATATATATATATACCTGATCGGACTCGGTTCGGTCACTGGAGCAGTCAGCATGGTCTCCTTCTTGTACCTCCATTGGGTCACCGGAGCCATCATGAACTCTTGTACCGGCATTAATGAGCCGGAGCCATCATGAACATAGCCCTCTTCTTGACCCAGTCCTTCCTGACCATTGGTGTCGTTGAGAAATGACGCAACGACATCACTTCCTTGTGCGATTATGTCCCCCAACATCGCTTCTGTTGCTTCGTCTCGGGAGTGCTCCATAGTTTCTGCAAATATTTACAACATGTCAATTATTATTCAAACATGGTACAGATGGATATATATTAGTGGCATACGTAGAATTAGCGAGCTAATCACAATAAGGAATCATGTTAGTGGCCTCGACGCTGCTTCTCTAGGGTTTGGGGTGGCCTCGACACAACGCTTCAAGGGTTTGGGGTGGCCTCGACGACAACGCTCTTTTAACTTGGTAAATTTGGGTGGCCTCGAGAGAGTTAATTTGTCGGGTAGGGGCGCGGCGGGAGAGGGTAGGAGACCAACATCATTTTCTCTCTAGGGTTTGGGTGTCCTCGAGAGTTTTGGTCGAGCGAGAGGGCCCAGGGGGGTGCTGCCATGGTATAAGTTATCACGGTCGAGAGGGGGTATATATATCGACCGCCCCTCATGTCGAAGTTATCTCGAGGGGGTTATATCGACAACGATGCGACATACATATACATGGGAAAATAATGTTATCGGGGAGGGGGTATCAGTACCCCCCCCCCTCGTGTTGAAGTTTCTTCTTTCTCCTCTATTCCTTTTTCCTCTCCTTCTTTTTCTTCTTCTTCTTCTTCTTCCTTCTTCCTTCTTCCTTCTTCCTCTTTTCTTCCTTTTCCTTATTTTACTTTTTCCTCTACACTAACCTAAAATGCACTAACCTAAAATCGATATCTAGTAACAACCTAAATAAAAAATTAATACATATATGAAAAAACATATATAAACAAAAAAATGTTATGAACATTATATTCATACATACATAGCCACATCCATTCATCATATAGCTACCACATACATATATACATTATATATATGAAAAAATGCAATGAACAAAAAAAATACACTTATGAAAAAAAGTACTATGAACATGTACCCATATATACACATACAAACACATATACACACAAAAATACAGAAAATGCTATGAAAAATTCTATGAAAATGCAGGGCAGGGCGGCGGTGGCCTTGTGGCCAAGTGCAGCAGGGCAGGGGCAGGCAGGCGGCTGCGCAGAGAGGGGCAGCAGGCGGGCCGCCTGGGCGCTGGACGGAGGGGCGCGGAGCAGGTTGTGCTCACAGGGGCGGCGGCGACAATGAGCGAGCAACTGGACGTCGCCGGTGGTGGCGGCGGCGGCGAGCAAGCAGCAGCGTCGGTGGCGGCTGCGACGGCAAGGTGGAGCAGGGGCGTCGAGCGGCGACGTCGACGAGGAGAAGCAGGGGCGTCGGGGGAGAAGTGGGGGATTTGGTCGAAACTGCTAAGTGCTGTATATATAGCATGAGCATTGGTCCCGGTTCGTGAAACCTACCGGGACTAATGCACCCCTTTAGTCTCGGTTGGTGCCAACAACCGGGACCAAAGGCCTCTATTCAGCAGCCCAAAGGCCGGGAAGCGGCGGCCTTTGGTCCCGGTTGGTGGCAACAACCGGGACTAAAGGGGGGACATTGGTCCCGGTTGGTGCCACAAACCGGTACCAATGCCAACCTTTAGTCCCGGTTGGTGCCACCAACCGGGACCAAAGGCCCATGTGCTGCCCGTAGCACGGCGAAAGTTTGTCCCACCTCGCTAGTTGAGAGGGCTCGAGAGTGGTTTATAAGCGCTGTTGCGCCCACCCTCTCGAGCTCCTCTCAACTGCAGGCTTTCGGGCCTAATGTCACACTATGCTGCTGTGGGCCAATTGGGCCTTCTGCGGGCCTGAATCCTGGCCCAGGTTGGGTTTCTAGTCGTATTAAGGCTGTGGTGGCCCAATAGGTGGCATTTTTTTTTTGTTTTTTCCAGTTTTTTTTTCTTTTTTGCATTATTTATTTTCTTTTGTTTTTTGCTTTATTTTTTAATTCTTTTTGCTTTTAGTTTTAGAAAAATTATAAACTTTCTATTAGTGCCATTAGTTTTCAAATTTGAAAACACTTTTTTTGTTTTCTTTCTTGCTTTATTTATTTTATTTTGTTTCCACTTACAACTAAATACTTATTGTTGCTATTTTTATTTTTTTTCTAGTTTTTTGTTTTGTTTTCTGCATTATTTATCTTCTTTTGTTTTTTGCTTTATTTTTTAAATTTTTTTTGCTTTTAGTTTTAGAAAAATTATGAACTTTCTGTTAGTGCCATTAGTTTTCAAATTTGAAAACACTTTTTTTGTTTTCTTTCTTGCTTTATTTATTTTATTTCGTTTCTACTTACAACAAAATACTTATTGTTGCTATTTTTGTTTTTTTCCTGTTTTTTTGTTTTGGTTTCTGCATTTATTTTCTTTTGTTTATTGCTCTATTTTTAAATTCTTTTTTGCTTTTAGTTTTAGAAAAATTATAGAATTTCTGGTAGTGCCATTAGTTTTCAAATGAACTCTGAATAAGTTGAAAGTTGGCATGGTATCATAATTTCTCCCACATAGCATGTGCTTGTACAAAACGGACAATGGTATCATACTCGTCTGTTACAAAGTTGGCATGGTATCATCATAATACTTGCGGGAGAAAGTCTTCACTTTTTCTTCGCTTGTGTCATTTGCTTATTGCACCGTAACCATGGGTAATCTTCATCGTTTATCGGGATCTTTGGGTCAGCCTTGACTTTGAAGGAGGAATTTCATGAAACTTTTCATAATCTTGAGACATGTCATCTTGCCCTCCACTCCCACGATGTTCCTTTTTCCGAAAGAACTATGTGGCGCTTTGGCTCATCATATGATGTATTCGCTTCCTTATCTTTTATTTTTCTCGATCCGGTAGACATGTCCTTCACATAGATAACTCCGTGCCACATCATTGGCTAGGACGAGCAGTTCGGCGGTGTACCCAAGATTTTTCAGATCCTTGTTGTCATTCCGTCTTGTGGGTCTACATGCCCGCCTCTGACAGATTGACCCATTTGCACTTAAACAAAGGGACATTAAAATCATGTCTGTAGTCAAGTTCCCATATGTCCACTATGTAACCATAATATGTGTCCTTTCCCCTCTCGGTTGTTGCATCAAAGCGGACACCGCTGTTTTGGTTAGTGCTCTTTTGATCTTGGTCAATCGTGTAAAATGTATTCTCATTTATCTCGTATCCTTTCCAAATCGTAACAGTCGAAGATGGTCCCCTGGACAACAAGTACAGCTCATCACAAACAGTGTTGTCACCTCTGAGATGTGTTTCCAACCAACTGCTGAAAGTCCTGATGTGTTCACATGTAATCCGATCGTCGCCTTTGCTCCGGGTGTTTGGGCGCAGATGTTCTTATGTTCATCGACATACGGGGTCACCAAGGTAGAGTTCTGTAGAACTGTGTAGTGTGCTTGAGAACAAGAATATCCGTCCCTGCATATTATTGAGTCCCTTCCAAGCGTGCCTTTTCTAGTCAGTCTCCAATCATACCGCGATTTAGGGAGACCTATCTTCTTAAGGCCAGGCATGAAGTCAACACAAAACCCGATGACATCCTCTGTTTGATGGCCCATGGAGATGCTTCCTTCGGCCTAAGCGATTCGGACATATTTCTTTAGGACTCCCATGAACCTCTCAAAGGGGTACATATTGTGTATAAATCAGGGCCCGAATGACAATCTCGTCAACTAGATGAACTAGGGCGTGCGTCATGATATTGAAGAAGGATGGTGGGAACACCAGCTCGGCCCGACAAGACATTGCACCACATCACTCCTTAGCCTTGGTATGATTTCTGGATCGATCACCTTCTGAGAGATTGCATTGAGGAATGCACATAGCTTCACAGATGTTTCAACCGTGGTATTATAGGAGCATACCACATCACCTTCACAGGAACCCTCTTCCTGGGGGGCTCGCCGTCAACATCACCAGGATCATCTCGTCTGATCTTATACCGTAATGCACCGCATACCGTGCATGCGTTCAGATCCTTATGCGCACCATGTAGAGGATGCAGATCATTAGGGCATGCATGTATCTTCGCACCTCAATCCTAGAGGGAATCGACCTTCTTTGTTGCGTATGTACTGTCGGGCAATTCATTATCCTTTGGAAGCTTCTTCTTCAATATTTTCAGTAGCTTCTCAAATCCTTTGTCAGGCACAACATTCTCTGCCTTCCACTGCAGCAATTCTAGTACGGTACTGAGCTTTGTGTTGCCATCTTCGCAATTGGGGTACAACCCTTTTTTGTGGTCCTCTAACATGCGATTGAACTTCAGCTTCTCCTTTTGACTTTCACATTGCGTCCTTGCATCGACAATGACTCGGCGGGGATCATCATCATCGGGCATATCGTCTGGTTCCTCTTGATCTTCAGCAGCTTCGCCCGTTGCAGCATCATCGTGCACATCGTCTGGTTCCTCTTGATCTTCAGTAGCATCACTGTATTCAGGGGGCACATAGCATCGTACTCTTCTTCTTCGCCGTCTTCCATCATAACCCTTATTTATCCGTGCCTCGTCCAAACATTATAGTGTGGCATGAAACCCTTGTAAAGCAGGTGGGTGTGAAGGATTTTCCGGTCAGAGTAAGACTTCGTATTCCCACATATAGGGCATAGACAACACATAAAACCATTCTGCTTGTTTGCCTCAGCCACTTCGAGAAAATCATGCACGCCCTTAATGTACTCGGAGGTGTGTCTATCACCGTACATCCATTGCTGGTTCATCTGCGTGCATTATACATAATTAAGTGTGTCAAAAACCATTACAGAACATCATGAATAGATAATTAAGTGACCAAATTAATAAAAGTTCATCATCACATTAAAACCAAAGTACATACATAGTTCTCATCTAACAACATAAAGCTCAGCAGAGCATCTAAATTAATTAAACCATACATTGAAACTATGTAAAACATTTCAATGCGAAAACAAATGCGATCATAATCGCAACCGATGTAACAACTGATCCAACGACATAATGATACCAAGCCTTGGTATGAATGGTATATTTTCTAATCTTTCTAATCTTCAAGCGCATTGCATCCATCTTGATCTTGTGATCATCCACGACATCCGCAACATGCAACTCCAATATCATCTTCTCCTCCTCAATTTTTCTTATTTTTTTCCTTCAACAAATTGTTTTCTTCTTCAATTAAATTTAAGCTCTCGTCAATAGGGTCGGTTGGAATTTCCGGTTCAACAACCTCCTAGATAAATAAAATCTATGTCACGTTGATCGGCATAATTGTCATAAACAATAAATGAACCAATAGTTATGAAAAGATAATATATACCACATCCGAATCATAGACAAGACGAGGGCCGACGGGGGCGGATACCAAAACTATCGCACTATATAAGATGCAATAATAAAAGTAAGAAAATTATAAAGGTATCTATATAAACATACAAATAAGAATTTTTTTCCTTTCAGAAAGAAGATAAGAACAAGAGGCTCACCACGGTGGTGCCGGCGACGAGATCGGCGCGGGCGATCAACGGCGGTGAAGACGGGGACGGGACGTGACGGACCGCTAAACCTAGACAAATGTTGAGGAAAATTGAGCTTGGAGGTCGAGCTTGGAGAGGAGAAAGCTTAAGTAGTGTGGCTCGGGCATTCCATCGAACACTGCGTGTGCATAGGAGGTGAGCTAGAGCACCACAAAGCTCTCCCCTCGCCGGCCAGGAAAAACAGAGCAGTGAGAGTGCTCTGCTTTCATGAGCGAGGGTATATATAGGCAACTCATTGGTCCGGTTCGTCCCACGAACCGGGAGTAAAACAGCCTTTGGTCCCGTTCAAGCCACCAACCGGACCAATGGTGAATGGGCCAGGGTGAGGCCCATTGGTCCCGGTTCGTCCCACCAACCAGGACCAAAAGGTCCAGACGAACCCGGACCAATGGCCCACGTGGCCCGGCCGGCCCCCCGGGCTCACGAACCGAGTCCAATGCCCCCATGGGTCCCGGTTCTGGACTAAACCGGGACTAATGGGTTGACCCGGCATGGACCATTGCCCCCTTTTCTACTAGTGTTGAGCTGTGCCCTCAGCAGAACCTCTTTACTTATTTGCGAGACTTGGGTGTGTGTGTGGACTAGTCCTTGTATGTGTGCTCTTGGGCGGTTTGCTTTATTTATAAAGCGGGGCAAAAGCCTTTTTCGGTTATTTAAAGGATTTATAAGCGGGAATAAAAAAAGTGGTAACAGAAGCACAATGAGGCATCGAGGCGGCGGGTGGCGGCGTTCCTTCATCTATACGTGGTGTTACGAAGATGATGCGTGCTAATTAATCCATTGATGTGTTACTCATTAGGTTTAACGGACTGTCCGTGCGTTGCTACAGGTTACAATGCATATAAACGAATTAAATAATTCATTAAGATTGTCTCCAAGGTTGAAGCTCATTTCTCCCGCCAGGGGTATACATGTGCCCAGCAGGCTCTTCAAAATTCAACTATCTGGACGGTCTGGGCTTCCCCAAATCCTGACCACGCGGGCCCTACACAAAAACCCTACCCCACGATGCACCCTTTCATTTTTCTCCCGGACTCTCCCCTTCCTGCTCAGTTTCCCGCCAGAACCCTCTCCATTATATCCAGATGACGCCCACCTCACCTTCACCATGGGTTGATAGTGCAAAGAAATGTCATGTGTTACTATGGGCAGAAGGCAAGAAATGCCACAAGCATGTTACAACAAGCACTAAAGTTCCTCTACCATATCCCACCTTTCCATTGACCACTGTGATTCGCTAGCATGCTTAAGTTTTGACGATCTAATGGGAAGGCCAAATTAAAGCACTTCCAAAGAGAAGAAAGTCAATGATGCAAGAATTAGATGTATTTGTTTTAATTCTAAGAAACATCATATTGGGCCGATGATCCCCTTTCTTTGATGTAATCTCATAAATAATGGAAAGAGAGCCATGATGGCCTCTCTTCGATGGCAATCAATTAGTTGAAACAAAACTTAAGCAATACCACTAACAACTAACTAAAATGAAAAATAAACTCTATGAAGGTGCAAAATCTTGTATAGAAAGAAAAGAATAAAATCCTTTTTGTTTAGAAAAATAGACCCTCTTAAATGCCATCCCACGAAAAAAAACCTCTTAAATAACATCCCATGAAAAAACCCTCTTAAATAGCATGTCCGCTCGAGCGCAGGACCTGGGATACAAGACGCTGCCACCCATCGGTCCACAAAGCCACGGTAGCCACCTCCGTCACGAGGAATGGCCGAGAAGCTGGAGCATGGCTAAATGGAGTGGATCCAGACGCTGACTGTGAGGAACATCTCCGCCCAAGTGCTGGCCCATGACCGTCGCTGCCACCTACTGCTCTGAGATGTTGCAGTCGCTGCCGGTGCCACCCGCTGCTTTGCGATGCCGTTATGGCTTCCACCAGCACGAGGAATGTCTGAGAAGCTATTCTTCATTTTATTATTGCTCTCCATATTATTTTCATTTCAACAACCGTCATACTCAAATTTCATATTCTATGCCAAACTATTTAATTCCAAGAAACACAAAGAGGTTTAATCGACAATAATTATTACCGACATACATCAAATTTCATATTCACCGGTCACCGCCTCCGTGGAGGCTCCTGCGACACATCTACAACAAAAGGACCGAGTGTGGAGGAGCGGAATCGATCGGATGATATAGGGCAGACAACTTAAAATCGTTGGGGGAGAGCGTGACGCTGCAGCTCCTCCACCTCCTCCTTCCCGCCTAGTCCTTGAGCTACTGCAGAGTGGGCTGACGTTGCTATCAGGGGTCAGGGTCGCTCACCATGGCGGAAGAAGTGTGTCATCCATAAACAGGTCACCGCCTCTGCCACGAGTAATGGCTGAGAAGCTCGGGCATGACTGAATGGAGCAGATCCAGACATCGACTGTGAGGAGCATCTTCCCACGTGCTGGCCTAGGGCCGCCGCCGCCACCTACTGCTCTGAGCCATCGATCAAAGGGATACCCCACTGCATTATGATGTTGTCGTGACCGCCACCACCATGAGGAATGTTTGTGAAGCAATTCTTCATTTTATTATTGCTCGCCAGATTATTTGTAGTTCAACAACTGCCATACTCAAATTTCATATTCGGTAGCAAACCTTTTAATTTCAAGAAACACAGAGAGATCTAATCAGCAACAATTCTATTACCATCATACATCAAATTTCATATTCTCCGGCCACTACCCCCGTGGAGACTCTTGCGACATATCAACAACAGAAGGACCGAGTGTGGAGGAGCCGGATCGAGTGGATGCTGTTGGGCAGAGGACTTTAAATCGTGTGTGTGTGTGGGGGGGTGTGGCTCCTCCACCTCCTCCTTCCCGCTTGGTCCTCGAGCTGCCGCAGAGCGGGCACACGCCGCTGTCGAGGGGCGGAGTCGTTCACCATGGCGGAAGAAGGGTGACCTCGCTCATTCTATATCAGGATCCCTATGCGGAGGGGAATCGTCCGCTTGGGAGTGCGATGTTGGCTGAATCAAAAATTCAGTTAAAACGGTGGGAGAACGATAAAAAAATCAATGGGGCATCCCTTCGATCGATGGGAGTCGTGGGTACCAACGAGATCACGATGCATTGCCATTTAATAATAGATTTCGCTTAATAATAAAGGGAGAGATTATAGACATGTGATTGATTTCTTTCCATAAATGTAGCCTTGTGTTATCAAACATCGATTCCTTTTTGTATATTTGGACTTTAAAGATTGATTAGAGATCACTGTGATTTATTTATTTCGATTACGACATTACTAAATATACTGAAGATTGATCTACATGATTTGTGTACATTTAGAAGATAAAAACTGTATTAAGTACATCAGTGGGCTAAAAACCGTTTTAAATAAATTGGTGGGATAAGAAAAAAAATGGTGGTGGAGGTCTAACCGGATTGGAGGCGATGCAACCAAGTCACCATGGCGTATAGGTCTGTGCCGATTCTAATAGCATGCCAAGCGCTAAATAATAGATTGGTCATAGAAAAAATGAACAAAAAAAGGAAACCAAAAAATGAAACTTGAAAAAAAAAGGAAAAAAAAGCGTGCACCCATCGAATGAGCCGGCCAACTTTGGTTATAGTTAATGTTTTGGTAAGATTTCATTTGATTTGGGTATGAGTAGTGGAAGGCAAGGAAAGCTTAATTTTCGTTGAGATTTGTTAAGATTTGATTTGATTTAGTTAATGCATGACATTGTTTTCGTAAAGTGTTGACTTGTTTAGATTTTGCTTTCTAAAGTGTTGATTCTGAACCAAAAAACAAATCATAGCAGAAAAGCAAAAAAAGTACAAGAACACGTGTCAAATGGCCGGCCAAGTAGTTGATGTTTTGGTAGATTTGATTTGATTTGGGTATGAGTAGTGGAAGGCAAGGAAAGTTTGGAGTTCGATGAGATTTTGTTAAGAATTGATTTGAATGGGTTAATCCATGAAATTGTTTTGCGAAACCGCCAATATGATTGAGTTAATGCATGCATTAAATAGGCCGGCCAAACTTAGTTACGCTTTAGCAAAAGGTCATGTGTATGACTCTCGCGAGTGTAATATAAGATTTGCCGAGGGGTTGATGGGAGTGAGGTGAGACTACCATTAACTCCTTTAGGAGTAGAGAAAATGGTGGCTCGGTGTGAGTTGTACGATACATGGTACTGACTCGTTACGCTAGCCCCATATATGATACTGACTCATTTTGCATTTCTAACCGATCCCCTATAACCGGTTAGAGGGGTAAAAATTCGGTTTTACTCCTCTAACCGGGATCTAACCGATCCGTAACACCGTTAGTGAAGGCAACATTATCCTCAGCCGCGCATCCCACCCCTATATTTACTCCATCGCTCAGCGACAAAGTAAAAAATCGTCATTCGTCTCTTCGCCTCCCCTGCCTCTTCTCTACCCCCATCCCGCTGTCGGGCTGTGCAGTTCGGTAGCCGGCCAGTCCATGGCAAGGGCGTCCTCGCCGGCGGACACATGCGTAAAATCCAGCGATGGTGGCCGCAGCCGTAGATCTGTCAATTTCTGTGCCAGCGATGGCGAGAAAGCCTCAAATCTGGGTGGGCGAGGACCGTGGCGGGGTCTACGGAGCGCCGGCTGGTGGTGACAGTGGGTGCAAGAAGGATGGCGTCGGCATAGATGCGATGTGGGAGTGGGGTGGGTGAGGCAACGGAGGGGATTTGTTGTTCCAAGTGGTAGCGGTGGAGTAAATATAGGCATCGGATAGGAGGCAGAGTAAAAATTATCCTCCTCTATTTGGTTTACGGGATCGGCTAGGTGCCGGTTAGAAGAGTAAAACAGAATTTTTACACCTCTACCACCGAATAGGGGATTGGTTAGGGCATTTTTAACCGATTCCCTAAAAATAGTGGAGTATCCGGCGGAGTAAAATCCTAGTGGAGTATATATACTCCACTAAAATTTCGCCGGACCTAGCCGATCTCCTATATATAACGGAGATTTTTTTATTTGCATCACATTTTCGGCCACCGAAAATGCATTTCCTTGCTTCTTTATTTTATTCAACGACATTGGAGTACATAATTCATCAATTCTTCGCCACGAGATCAAGACCAAAGAAAACAAGAATCACAATTAGACATTTTAGAAGATATCCAATTTCCCTAACTACTTCAACTAGTTGGATTAATATCTTCTCTATGTCTTCATTGTTGATTTGCAGATTCTCGAGCTTCAACCCTTCTTTCTTCTTCGATTCTAAAGAAGTAGACCTTGCTTTGCATCTAGTCTCATCTTCAGTCTCATCTCTAGCCTCAGTTCTAGCAACGAGTGCACGCACATCTATCAATTTTGGTGCTATCAATAGATCGATGTATTCTACTTTCCAATACCAAAACTTGCATCCAACCTACACACATAGATGAGCAAACAATGAGCTACCGAAATTGCGCTGAATCCGGTGAACAACTGAATCAAAACATGCACATACCCCATCATTGTGCACTTGAAGAACACTCATCTGGGATGTTGCGACGTGGTAGAAACTCAGTGCAGCACCAGTCGCGTGCAGTCGCGCACTGTATGACCGGCAACGGCGAGCCGCTATGCCAGTGCCAAGCCCGGGCAACAGCCGGGCGTGTATTTGCCGGTGAACCTTCGACGAGGGAGATTCGAGTGGCTAGAGGAGGAGCCGGTACCTGCATGCAGCCTGGAGGTGTTGTCAGGGCTGCGCCGGGCCCCAAATAATGCATTGGGAAGGAGGCTCGATGTCGTAAGCTTTGCAAAATGTGCTTGGGGTTTACGTTGTTGCATCGAATAGGAACCATCAAGCTTTTATGGAAGTTAGTACAAAGGCCCGTGACCTCCACAAAGCCTCTCAAGATTTTCGAGAGGTTATCAATGTCACCCTTGATAGGAGCCATAATGATTGCCGCATCATCCACATAAAGTGAAGTTCGCATGATAGCTCCCCTTCCACGGATTGTGGGGAAGACACTTCGTAGTTGCCGCTCAGGAAGATGTTGAAGGGGGTCAATTGCAATGACAAAAAGGAGGGGGTGAGAGGGGGGCTTACCAAAGACCGCGACCATGCATGACCGGGGGGGGGGGGGCATTTATAAGGATCTTCAAAAATTTTGAGCCAAAGAGAGCAGTGGCCCAATCCCTAAATTTGTTTGGGAACCCATGCTTTTGAAGAATTTTGATGATGTACTCCCATTTTGACTGATCAAATCAAATGCCTTGCGAGCAGGTCTTCCTTTTGTGCAATCGACGGGCAAGGTTCCGGGCGTACAAGAAGTTGTCATGAATACTTATACTCTTGATAAAGGCACTTTGGGCAATGGAAATAAGGGCATCCATGTGCGGGCCAAGCCGACGGGAGAACACCCTTGCAATGATTTTTGTAATGGCATGAATAAGGCTAATCCGATGACAAGAGCGCCAGGTGCGTCCACGGGCGTGCGTCCGTGACTAGAGGACCGTCGGGCGCGGCCCGGGGCGCCGCAGCCGAGCTCGAGCTGCCCATCCATGACAGCTAGGGCAACTGGCTTGGAGAGAGAGTAGATGTTGCGCTGAGAGGGAGGAGGGGGCACACGGTGGTTTCTTGTTCGCTAGACGGATGTCCAGACTCCTGCAAATCGTCTATATGTTTGTCTCCAGGATATCGGATTTCGGACGACGGGACCTTTCCGTGGACAGATAGGGGGTCTCCATTGTAAAAATGGACAAAAATGGTCCGGACACCACATGTGGGACTTTTGCGGGTCTCCTTTGGAGATGCCGTTAGCAGTCTGGACATACGGACTCTTGTATCCTAGCATAAACTTCATAGTCTTTGCAGGAGTATGAACATCCATTTCACCAACTAAAAGTAACCATACGGTCCTTTTTTTTTCTCTTTCCACATGCGTGATCCTCCTCTTCTTTTTCCTCCCAACGGGACACCACACCACAAAATCCCACTACATGCATGATTTCCGTCTTCTCTCTCTTCCACCCTAACCGTATTAATTTAAGAATATCATTGGGTGACCGGTTCTCGCATCATGTGCATGGACCACGTCCGGACAAATAAAAGAATCATTTTGTGACGTTGAAGATGCCCTAACAATTATGTACCAAATCCGCTTTCGGGGTTGCTACCCACACCTAATGCTCACCTACCGTCTGGTAGCATAATTGTATATTTACTAATTCTGCTTGTGCAACTCATGTTAAAGTGGTTCGTGTTTGAGACTTCGATCTCTTTCAGCTTCTTCAGCTCGCTTTTCTTTGCTTCCTTTTCTTCTTCTCTAGATGTGGCTAGTGTCTACGAGTTGAGCTATTCAGCTCTCCCCATCCATACATACAAAATCACCATTCATCTATTTGCACACATAGACCTTGATTAGCAACACATATATACAAGAGAAGAAATACATCCACTTCGATGTAGAACCTCGATGCCAACAACGACAAGCAGATGATCCGATACTCTTTTATTTTTATCTATATTAGTCTCGCAAGCTAAGAACACGTTCGGCCGTGTACTTGATTCGGTCACTGCTTTATATATAAAGCGAGGCAAAAGCCTGTTTCGAAAGCTAAGAACACGTTAAACAGTGCGTAAGTCTTATCAAGGTTGAATACTCTTTTAATGAAAAGGAGCGGTTGGTGAATTCATCGACCGTGAAACTCTGTGATTTCGATCTTCGCTAGATATTGTGTGAGTGCGCGTGTTAGGTGGTGGTGTGTGGGTGGGTGCACGCGCGTGCTGCACCATGTCGTTTGATGTCCAAATTCATACTACTTTGGCAGCTGTTACCCACATCTAATCTACACCCATGTGATTTAAGTAGTATCCCTTCGTTTTTATTTACTCTCCATATAAGATTTGACTGAAGTCAAACTTCATTTTTTTTTAGAAAAGGAGGATGACCCCCGGCCTCTGCATCTGGGAGATGCATACGGCCATTTTATTGATTATTCTCGAGGACCTTACAAAGTAGTACAACAATATGTCTGAATCTGCCATCTTGGCAACATCTGCCGCTACTCCTATCCAAATGATGAAGGGGGTGCAAGCTGGGCAAAATACCCAGACCTCTGACCTAAGCCTAATCGAAAGGCGGAGGCCCCGACTGAGCCACATACTGGGTCCGAGGCACAATCCGATCCGACGCACTCACATGTGTCGTCGCCGCCATCTTCCACTGGTCCATCTTCAGAGCAGATTGAGGTGCCAACCTTGACAGGTTCCTCCGCCATCGACGCTACCATGACGCCAAACGACGACCACCATCTACGCTAGTCCATCTCCAAGCAGAAGGAGCGCAACCACAGGACGAAGACCGGCGGAGAATAGGTGAAACGCCCCACACATTGCCGCCACCAAACACCTCACGCGCACCGCAAAGTGCCCACCGTGCTTCCGGGAACCCCAAGCGATGCCTTCAAGAAGGAGCGCGACGAGGGTACGACGCCGTCGCCCGCAAGGGCAACTAGAGCTTTCGCCCAAAGGAAGGTCACAGTGAAGGACAGGAGAGGACCTCAACAAAGCCTCCAAGAAGAGGACCGACGCCCAGCAAAGGCGCCACCATTGTCGTGGCCTCCGCCGACGGCCAAGGGTTTCCCCCGGTCCCGCCCCCAGCCCATCCACCCGGCCAAAGCCTGGCCAGGGGAGCGCATGCAGCCGGAGAAGGCGTTGGACTTCATCGAAGCAGGCACGCCGGGTGACAAGGCACCCCGACCTACTATAGTTGACGTCCACCGAGACCTCGCCGCATGCACGGCCGAAGTCGCGGACCACCAACACCCACGGCCGTCGGCCGCGAACAGGCAACGCCGTCCACACCGCCCGAGGCCGCCGCCCCGGCATCCACCCACCGCACACATCCCGTCAAAACATGAAGAACGACCCACACTGCCACCACCAGGGAGCACCACACCGCGAACACCCGAGCCGGGCAGGACGAGGCAAGGCCACGTCGGCCAGATCCGGGTGGATCCGATGAACCCGGCCCACCAGCCGCCAAATCGGAGTATTGCTCGATCCAGGGCCGAGCGGCGGATCGGCGTCTGAGCCGTCCCAGCGACAGTAGCTGGGCGACAACGCCGGCGGTAGCCGCCGCGAAGGCGGTCTCGCGGCCTCGAGGAGGCGAGGAAGCGGCGGCGGCGCCGCCCGATGCGGGGTGGCGTGGAGGGCTCTCCAGAGGTCGAGGCGGGTGCGCGGGGAAGCCCCTGCTGTCGGCGTTCTGGGAACGGGGGTACCCAGACTTGTCTGCCTGTGGCCAGCGGCGTGGCTCAAGGAGTGGCCCAGTACAACCCATCTTCATCAGCACATGCTCAAGACCCTCGCGAGGGGCCAAGCCTCGCGGGGCGGACGACAGGAGGCTTCCTCAGGCACGGCCTTGTCAGGCTGGCTCGCGAGGAGGCGGAGAGATCAAGGCGGGGTACCTCACGAGGTGCCCATGACGCAAGCCATGACGACCAAGGCCAGGCGGGCGCCGGCCTGCACAGAGTCCTTGTTTCCTCTTTGGTGCAAAGGGGGCAAGCGCAGGCAAGGGTATCAAGCAAAGGCAACCATTTCGGTGCAACAAGACCAAGACCAGCAGGACGGCAGAACGGGAGTCATCGTGGAGCCCAAGCCGGCGTCATCGTCAGGGTCTTTGGCAGGCGAGGACCAACTTTAGTCAGGATAAGTGTACTAGATGTTCCCTTCAAAATGGCCAATTGTTGGCGCCCTTCCCGCTCAATATTTGGGAAGAGGCCCGAGGCCTTCGCCTATAAATAGGACTAGCCACCCACAGGGTAGAAGGATCGGATCCGCATCTGAGACGCAGAGAGAAAGAGAGCAGCGACTGAACTCCCCTAGCAGTTCATCGAACCAACCAAGAACAGACCCTCGCGAGGCTGTTCTTCCATTGTACTGTTCCTCATCAGCCCCCGAGGCAATCCACCACACCACAAACTGGAGTAGGGTATTACACCACAATGGTGGCCTGAACCAGTATAAATCCCGTGTCCCTTGTGTTGCTCTTCGTGTAGCTTAGATCCTGGCGAGGCGGTGAGAGATGGGTAGGATGGAGGTGTGATCTCCGCGTACACCCCAGTGTTCGAACCTTGAGGGTCTGCCGGAACCCGAAATCCGACATTTGGCGCGCTAGGTAGGGGTGTGCCGGAATCTGCCCTCCGTCGCCTCTTGTTCCACCGCCCGTCCCATCCATGGTAGATGCACGTCACGCCCACGCCGAGCGCCGGGCCGCTCTCGCCACTCGCGTCGCCCAGACGTCCCCGTCGTGGCGCCCCGCCGTTCCATCGCTTTGCCGTCAACGCCGCCACCGGCTCGGCGGGGAATGAGCAGCAGGTGTCCTCCCTACATCCTTCAGTGCGGCAAGAAGGCCGCACCGCCACCCTGTCGCTGACTCCGGCCGGCTCCTCGTCCCACGCCTGTCACGCTCCCGCGGACGCGCACGCCGCGCTGCTCCTGGCGCGGAAGCTCCTGCACTACCGCCCCGTCGACGACCTCTACGACGAGTGGCTCGCCCGCATCACCGAGCTCGTCAGCGCCGCTGTGGGCTCCCCTGCACCATCCCTCTCCTCACGCGCCCGCCTGCTTGCTGCAGCGAAGCTCGGGCGCCTCAGCCGCCTCCCCCTCAAGAAGGCGCCTTGGCCCCAAGGCGCTTGGCCCCAGGGCAGAACCCACTCCGTCCGGCGCCAGCGCAGCAAGAGAAGAGTTGCCAAGAGATCCCTCGTCCACAAGAGGCCGCCCGTGTGCTCCCCGCACCGGCTCGGCACAAACGCGCTCCTGCTCCAGCGCATCAAGACCCCGCGCTGCACCTGGCTGCAGCGCACAGAGACCCGCAAGATCAAGCTCTCCGTCACCAAAGGGCTCCCGCGGCCACTACAGGCTGTTGTGCCTTCTCCGCCGAGCTGCGCAGCGTGGTTCAAGCCAGACCTGCCCCGCGCTACGATGGCACGGCTGACCCTGCTGAGTTCCTCCAGCTCTATGAGCTGGGCATCGAAGCCGCCAACGGGGACGAGAAGGTCATGGCGAACTGGTTCCCCATGGCGCTCAGGGCGGCGCCCTTTTGCTCTGAACACGGCTCTGGCATGATATCCTCTCAGGGCGAGATCGCACCGATTCATCGCCAACTTCCAAGGCACCCGCGACCGGCCCCCGGCCATGAGCAACTTGCGCCGCATCAAGCAGCAGCCGGGAGAGACCCTGCAGAAGTTCATCCAGCGCTTCAACAACGCTCGCCTTAAGATCCCCAAGGTGTCTGAGGAGGCCATCATCTCAGCCTTCTCCGACGGCGTGCGTGACGTCAAGATGAAGGAGGAGCTCGCGATCCATGAGGACCTGTGCACCTCCCTGGAGCTGTTCAAATCTGGCGACCAAGTGCGCTAGGGCTGAGGAAGGGTGCCTTTCCCTCCTCGAGCTGCCAGCTGCTGACCCAGAAGAAAAGAAGCCCAAGGCCAAGGACGTGAAGCGCAAGGGGGCTACCGTGCTTGCAACAGAGCCAAACACCAAGCGAGGCAGGGATCAGCCTGAATCATCCAAGGGCAGCCGGTACTGCGTGTACCACGACCTCCACACCCACAACACCAACGAATGCCAAGAGCTCAGGGCCGTGCAAGACGTGTGAGCCGGCCGACGCCCCGAGCGCAGCGACAGGGGCTATGGCCGAGGAGGAGGAAGAAGTGGAGGCCGATGGGAAGACCGTGGCCCTCGCCAAGGGTGGCGAGACCGACCTCGCGAGGACCGCTGGCAGGACCAGCCTTGTTAGGGAGGTTGGAGGGACCCACCTCACGAGGGGTGAGGGAGTCCTGGACTAGGGGGTGTCCAGACAGCCGGACTATCATCGTCAGCCGAACTCCAAGACTATGAAGATACAAGATTGAAGACTTCGTCCCGTGTCCGGATGGGACTTTCCTTGGCATGGAAGGCAAGCTTGGCAATACGGATATGTGGATCTCCTACCATTGTAACCGACTCTGTGTAACCCTAGTCCTCCCCGGTGTCTATATAAACCGGAGGGTCTTAGTCCGTAGGACGAACAACCATTACAACAATCATACCATATGCTAGCTTCTAGGGTTAGCCTCCTTGATCTCGTGGTAGATCCACTCCTGTACTACCCATATCATCAATATCAATCAAGCAGGAGTAGGGTTTTACCTCCATCGAGAGGGCCCGAACCTGGGTAAAAACATCGTGTCCCTTGTCTCCTGTTACCATCCGCCTAGACGCACAGTTCGGGACCCCCTACCCGAGATCCGCCAGTTTTGACACCGACATTGGTGCTTTCATTGAGAGTTCCTCTATGTCGTCACCGATAGGCTTGATGGCTTCTTCAATCAACAAAAACGCCGTCCAGGGTGAGACTTTTCTCCCCGAACAAATCTTCGTATTCGGCGGCTTCGCACTGCGGGCCAACTCACTTGGCCATCTAGAGCAGATCGAAAGCTACGCCCCTGGCCGTCAGGTCAGATTTGGAAACCTAAACTTCACGGCGGATATCCGCGGAGACTTGATCTTCGATGGATCCGATCCGCAGCCGAGCGTGCCGCACTGTCACGATGGGCATGATCTAACTCTGCCGCCGGACAGTACCTTGGAGGCCGCACACGAAACCGCTGTGACCCATAGTCCGGAGCCGATCGCGCGGACGAGGGCGGGTGGCTGGACACCGCCTCGGGGCTGCAACTTCCGCGGCGATGGGCGAACACCGACCTCGTCCTTATAAAGCTCATGACTCCGAGGTGCGGACTCCTGCGGACTTGAACCTCCTGCGCCCCTTAATCGAATCCGATTGGCGCCGATCATGGAGTTCACCGCGCGGACATCTTTCAACACTCACCCTTTGGCGACATCTTAAATTCGCTAAAGCATCTCTCGCTATCCGAAGAGCCTGGCGGACTATGGCGAGGATGGTTGGGATCGCAGACGACGAAAAATTCAAAGCCCACCCACCACCCACTTTGTAGCCACCGTCGGCGATCTAACAGACATGCTAGATTACGACTCCGAAGACATCGGCGGTATGGGCGGCGATGCGGAGACGATCAAGAACCAGCGCCTACGGGCACCGGAAGACCACCTCGTCATACGACATATACATGGTGGACACCCCAAAAGATGGGGATGGCGAAGAAGCAGCGGAGGCAGATTCCTTAAAGAAACAACCCAAGCGCCGGCGTCAGCGGCGCCGCTCTAAATCCCTCCACAGTAAGAATGGAGATTCCGGCACAGGAGATAATAACACCCCAGAAAGTGCCGAAGACAACCCCTCCTGCAAGATTCAGCGCAGGAGGATGCAGAAGCAAGCCCTCACGAGAGAGCGGCAGACGAAGAGGTCGAGGATGATAATTACATACCTCCCGCCGGAGACGAGGAAAGCCTCGACGACGGCGAATTCGTCGTGCCTGAGGATCCCGTCGCACAAGAGCGTTTCAGATGCAGGCTAATGGCCACAACAAATAGCCTAAAGAAAAAGTAGCAGCAGCTTCAAGCTGATCAAGACCTGCTGGCCGATAGATGGACCGAGGTCCTCGCGGCCGAAGAGTACGAACTCGAACGCCCCTACAAGAGCTACCCAAAACGCAAGTTGCTCCCCCGATTAGAGGAGGAAGCATACATACCTTCATCACCAGCGCTCCGGCTGACCGACCACCCCGTGGTCGCGATAGAGAGGCATCCAGGCCCTCCATCAAGACCGTACCCCGGCATCGCTCGAAAAGTATGAAGCCACGAGGGAACGCGCCGGACTTGCGGGATATATTGGAGGACAAGGCAAGACAATCCAAATCCATCTATGGATCATGTGGGCGCCCCACGACCCATGACAAATAACGTCGCACCGGATACAACAACTCCGGCCGGGCCGAACACAGCAGACAACGCTCTCTTGAGCTACGTCGTGATATTGCTCAATACAGAGGCGCCGCACACCCGCTATGCTTCACTAACGAAGTAATGGATCATCAAATCCCTGAAGGGTTTAAACCCGTAAACATCGAATCCTACGATGGCACAACAGACCCCGCGGTTTGGATCAAAGATTATCTCCTTCATATACATATGGCCCGCGGCGACGATCTCCACGCCATCAAATATCTCCCGCTCAAGCTTAAAGGACCAGCTCGGCATTGGCTTAATAGCCTGCCCGCAGAGTCAATTGGGTGTTGGGAGGACCTAGAAGCCGCATTCCTCGACAACTTCCAGGGCACATACGTGCGACCACCGGATGCCGATGACCTAAGCCACATAATTCAGCAGCCAGACGAATCGGCCAGGCAATTCTGGACACGGTTCTTAACAAAGAAAAATCAAATCATCGATTGTCCGGATGCAGAGGCCCTCGCAGCCTTCAAACATAACATCCGCGACGAATGGCTGGCCCAGCACCTAGGACAGGAAAAGCCGAAATCCATGGCAGACCTTACATCATTAATGACCCGTTTCTGTGCGGGAGAGGATAGCTGGCTAGCTCGCAGCAACAACCTCAGTAAAAATGCTGGCAGTCCGGATACTAAGGACCACAATGGCAGGTCGCGTCGAAGCAAAAACAAACGCCCAGCGTTAGGCGACAACAATGAGGATCTGGCGGTCAGCGCGGATTCGAGGCTCTAAACCGGTCGTGGAACAAGCCATTTAAAAGAACCACTCCTGGTCCGTCCAATTTGGACCGAATACTCGACCCCTCTTGCCAGATACATGGCACCCCCGAAAAACCAGCTAACCACACCAACAGAGATTGTTGGGTATTCAAGCAGGCAGGCAAGTTAATTGCCGAAAACAATGACAAGGGGCTACACAGCGATGACGAGGAAGAGACCCGGCCGCCGAACAGTAGAGAACAGAAAGGCTTCCCCCCACAAGTGCGGACGGTAAACATGATAAAAGGAACCCACATACCCAAGAGGGAGCGGAAGCGTGCACCTAGGGACGTATATGCGATGGAGCCAGTCGCCCCGAAGTTCAATCCATGGTCCTCTTGCCCGATCACTTTCGATCGAAGAGACCACCCGACCAGTATCCGCCATGGCGGATTCGCCGCATTGGTTTTAGACACAATCGTCGACGGATTTCACCTCACGAGAGTCCTGATGGGCGGCGGCGTAGCTGAACCTGCTTTATCAGGATACAGTGCGCAAGATGGGCATAGACCCCTCAAGGATTAAACCTACAAAGACGACCTTCAAAGGCGTCATACCAGGTGTTGAGGCCAATTGTACAGGCTCGTGGTCTTCGGATCCCCGGATAATTTCCGAAGCGAGGAGTTAATATTCGACATAGTTCCGTTCCGCACCGGCTATCATGCTCTGCTCGGACGAACCGCGTTTGCAAAGTTCAACGCGGTGCTGCATTATGCATACCTCAAGCTCAAGATGCCAGGCCCTCGTGGAGTCATCACGGTCAATGGAAATACGGAACACTCCCTCCGAACGGAGGAACATACAGCGGCTCTCACGGCAGAAGTACAGAGCAGCCTTCTAAGGCAATTTTCGAGTCCGGCCGTTAAACGACCGGACACGGCCAAACGCGCCGGAGCAACATCAATCAAGACCACCAGCACGTTCCGAGCACGCAGCGTAGCAATGCGGCTAACCCCAGCCCCGCATGATTGCAAGACCAGCTCTCCGCGTACATCATTACGCTCTGGAGATACCATGGGCATAGGGGGAGGGGCATGACCACAACTGACCTAGAGTGCGGCTCGACCGCACCAGGGGCTCCAAAGTGTGTTGCTCTTTTTATTTTTATTTTCATTCTTTTTGTACATAGGACTCCGTTCACCAGAGGCCCTGTCCGGCGGCGAACCCGCCGAACTCACGATGCAACAGCCAGGGAGGGAAAAAGGCTGCGACAAACACTCAGGTGGTCTCCATTACGAGCATTAAATTTGATTATACACACCAGTCCGCAGCCCACCCCTGGAGGGGGACATGTTTAGTTAGTCCAATCCCTTGCTTACCGCACTATTTGTATCATTCCGCACTCATAGCAGAATTCCTTAAATAAATAATGCAGCACTTTTTGCCTATAATTGCATTACTATACATATATGCTCATTAATGACATCTTGCACCTGTACAATTTGGTACGGCCGAATACACCAGGGGCTTATGTTCCCCGCATTATGGTGTGATAAGTCCGAACACTTTCACAAGTGCGGCACCCCGAACTTATAGCATTATATGAATCGGCTCGAATCATGTCTTGGGTCAATAGTTGGGTTTGCCGGCTCCCATGTTTTGGTACCTTACGTTCCGTTACGTCGGCTAAGGTAGCCTTTGGAAGAACCACTGCGATTGCGCCCGGTTGAGCTGGGCGGCGCCTCGATGGAGAAAGCTAAAACTGATGTCATGATAATGCGAGAGACTGGTCGCTGTTCGAGAGGTCTTTTGAGTCCCTAAAGACTTATGCCGCTTGAGCGAAGAACCGGATAATGTCCGCCAAAGGCGTGGATAGCGCCCGAACTCGGTCTTCGAATACTAGGGCTTCACGAAATTTAAAATTATAGAATTCTATGGCTAAGTGAGAGTGTTCAAGCATTATAAGTCCGGTTGCCTTGTTCGTTGTGTTGAGCGCCTCCCTAGATGGACCCAAAAATGGGAACAAGAGTGCTCAAGTTTATCCCGAACACCCCAGCACTAGTGGCATGGGGGCTGAAGCCGACGACTTGCCATCTCTCAGATTTTATAAACAGCCGCACAGAAGGTAATATTTTAAAATCAAACAAGCGTTGCTTAGCGCATATGAACAAAGTTTTCAGCGCACAGGATAACACATAGCGAGTTTACTCATAAATTACATCTCTGGGGCACTCATCCGCAATCTTGCGGGCACCCTTCAGGACAGTCTTATAGTACATCTCGGGCGTACAATACTCCTTGCCCGCTGGCGGCGCGTCAGTGATAAGCCTCTCCACATCCAGCCTGCCCCAATGCACCTTTGCGCGGGCAAGGGCCCGACGAGCACCTTCAATACAGGCGGAGCGCTTGATGACCTCCACCCAGGGGCACGCATCCACCAGCTGCCACACGAGGCCGAAGTAGCTCCCAGGCATGGCCTCTCCAGGCCACAGCCGGACTATGAGGCCCTTCATGGCCTGCTCGGCTACCTTGTAGAGTTCGACCAGCTGCTTCAGCTGGTCGCTAGGGGGCACCGGATGTCCGGACTCAGCGTACTGAGACCAGAAAACCTTTTCCATTGAGCTCCCCTCCTCGCCTAGGTAGAATGCGGCGGCACGGATACACTACGAGGCAGATCTGCAAACACCCCTGGAGAGCTCCGAATTCGGGTAAGTAATAGGTAATTTACATTAACATGCTTGCTTTGCATGAAAAATGCCTTACCCGCCGCTATTTTCTTCACATCCTCAATCTCCTGGAGGGCCTTATGGGCCTCGGCCTTGGCGGCTTTGCACTTTCGAGAGCCGAGGCAAGCTCGGACTCTCGAGTCTTTGAGTCGCGCTCCAAACTCTCATGCTTTTCCATGAGAGCCTGGAGCTCTTGCCGCACCTCCGCCACCCGCGCCTCCTGTTTCTCTCGCTCCGTCCGTTCCGCGGCCGCATTGCGTTCGGCCGCGGATACGGCCTCCTTCAGGGCTGCCACCTCGTTCGTGGCCCCTGCAGTACCAATGTTATCCTTGTTACTTTCATTGCAACCAAAATCCTTTTCTGTAAGGTAACTATTCAAAGTGGTGTTACTCACCTTCTTTGTCCTTGAGCTGCTTCTTGGCACGGCCGAGCTCTTGCTCGGACCGCTCGAGGTCTGCTTCAAAGCACCGACCTCCAGCGTCGGTCTGGCAGAGGTCAGAGCAGCAGCCTGCACACCCATATTGACATAATTTTTAGCAACCCTACGTATATCTTTTTAGATCCTCAGTCCGGCTTTTCTTTCCGAACACCGACCCGAGCATCAGGGGCTACTGTCTATGCGGTATTACATTGCATAATTTTAACTTCTTACCTCAAAGCCTGTTAGAAGGCTACTGCAGGCTTCGGTCAGCCCGCTCTTGGCGAGCTGAACCTTCTGAATCACCGCACTCATGATAGTGCGGTGTTCTTCCTCGACGGAAGCGCCTTTCAGCGCCTCCAACAAGTTGTCCGGCGCCTCCGGTTGGACGGAGGCCGCCGGCGTCACGGTCTTGCCCTTCTTGCGAAGGGGCCGCCTGCCGGACTCCGGAACCACTGCGGGTTCCGGCGTGGAGTCCGGCGCAAAGTCCGGGAGGCTGCCTTGTGGCGCCTCTGGAGCCTCCTCCCGATGGGTCCCTTCCCGGGATCCCACCTCGGCGTCCTCAGCGGCGCAAGGGGTGGAGGCAGTCGGGATGGAATCTACATCCGACGGAGCCAACGACCCGCTCGACGAAGCGGGGAGATCATCATTGGCCGGACTACAGGCAGAGTGCGGCATTAGAAGGACACTATGTGACACAAAAGACATTACAAATCATTCAGGAATCCGGATACTTACGATCTTGCCGGAGGCCTGGCCCTTGAAGGGCACTCTTCGTCGCCAACGTTGGCGTTGGCGGACCTGTCCGGGGGACTAGTCCTCCCCCTCTTGGACACTTCGGCCTCCCCTGTCGGGGAAGCCTTCCTCTTCCTCTCTCCTTCCTCTGGGAGAGGGTCTTCTTCCTCCTCCTCGCCTTCGGGGGAGGAGTCCGCCCCGGAATTGTCGGACACCTGAAAACGGGAACTCTTTCGAGTACCTGTGGCCTCCTTCTTGGCCTTCTTCTCCAGCACCACATGCGGTGCCGGAACCAGCAGCCCCGCTAGACGGGCGTCTACTGGGTTTTCTGGCATGGGAGTCGGGCAGATGATCTGCTCGGCCTTGTTCATCCAGTCCTGTCAAAGGAAAAGGGAGATTGAAACGTAGGGTCAAACTATTAAAAACAAGTGTCCCGTAAAGGGGTAGAATCACTTACCTCGTCAGTTGGACGCTGCGAGCGAAATCCGCGATCTTCGGTGGCGGATCACGGAGCTTGGCGCCTTGAACAGCACCCTCCAGCGCCTTTCGCGTCATGTCGAAGAGCCCGCTCAATGCCTGGTGCTGTGCCGGATTGAACTCCCACAATTTAAATGCCCGTTGTTGGCAGGGGAGAATCCGGCGGATGAGCATGACTTGGACCACATTGACAAGCCTGAGTTTCTTGCTCACCAGCTTCTGGACACAGGCTTGGAGTCCTGTCAGCTCCTCCGAACTGCCCCATAGCAAGCCCTTCTCTTTCCAGGAGGTGAGCTGCACAGGGATACCAGATCTGAACTCGGGGGCCGCCGCCCACTTAGGGTCGCGCGGCTCAGTGATGTAGAACCACCCCGATTGCCACCCCTTGACGGATTCCACGAAGGCCCCTTCGAGCCAGATGACGTTGGGCATCTTGCCCAACATGGCGCCTCCGCACTCCGGCAGAGTGCCCTTCACCACCTTCGACAGCGTTGAAGGTCTTGAGCCACAAGCGAAGTGGGGCTGGATGCGAGGAAGGCCTCGCACACCACGATAAACGCCGAGATGTTGAGGATGAAGTTTGGCGCCGATCATGGAAATCCAGGCCGTAATAGTACATGAGCCCCGGACAAAGGGATGCAGCGGAAGCCCAGTCAGCGGAGGAAGTGGGGAAGGAAAACGACCCTCTCATGGGGCCTGGGGTGGGGATGAGCTACCCCTTGTCGGCAGCCGGTCGCGATGTCGCGGAAAGGTATCCGGCTGCTGCGGTTTTGCGATGTGCTCCTCCGTAGCGGTGGAGGCCAACCATTGCCTCCCGCTCCGGACATGGTCGGAGAAGGTCGGCGAGATGCACGGACTTGGGCGCTGGAGCTCGAGAGTGCGCGGAGATGGATAAGCAAAGGAGGAAGAAGGCGTGGTAAAAGGGCGGATCCTTATCCCTTATATATGGGCGGACGAAAACTATCGTCCCCACCGCCCGGTAAAACTCGCTTATCTCCCAAGCGCCACCATCAATGGCGCGGTTGGGTTACCCACGTCCGTATTGATGAGAATCCGGAATAAGGGGAACACGATCTCGCCGACAAGGCGTGCCAAGAAACCGCCGCTAAACGCTACTGAGGTGGTATAATAAAAAGCGATTCAAGTAAAGGCTTGGTAGTGGCGTGACGTCACGCTACAAGATACGTCAGCAGATCGAACCTGTGTACATGATATTCTCTCTGCGGTGGAATGTGGAAATCATTTTGCAGAGCCGGACACTATCCTGGTGTTCGCAATCTTCTATGAATTATTCGGAGGAGGAAACCGCCTTGCAATGCCGAACAATATGCGCGCTGGACTCATCGTCATTGAAGCCTGGTTCAGGGGCTACTGAGGGAGTCCTGGACTAGGGGGTGTCCGGACAGCCGGACTATCATCGTCAGCCGAACTCCAAGACTATGAAGATACAACATTGAAGACTTCGTCCCGTGTCCGGATGGGACTTTCCTTGGCGTGGAAGGCAAGCTTGGCAATACGGATATGTAGATCTCCTACCATTGTAACCGACTCTGTGTAACCCTAGCCCTCCCCGGTGTCTATATAAACCGGAGGGTCTTAGTCCGTAGGACGAACAACCATTACAACAATCATACCATAGGCTAGCTTCTAAGGTTTAGCCTCCTTGATCTCGTGGTAGATCCACTCTTGTACTACCCATATCATCAATATCAATCAAGCAGGAGTAGGGTTTTACCTCCATCGAGAGGGCCCAACACAGGTAAAACATCGTGTCCCTTGTCTCCTGTTACCATCCGCCTAGACGCACAGTTCGGGACCCCCTACCCGAGATCCGCCGGTTTTGACACCGACAAGGGGGGTTGGAGGGATCAGCCTCGCGAGGACCGCCCACAAGGCAATGCGGCCCTCCCTCCTCTGCCACCACAGCCGAGGAGGAATGAAGACTATCACCAGGACAAGGGGGCTGGAGGCTTCCAAGAGCCGCGCGCAATCGCTTGCATCTTGGGCGGCGCACAAGCCCCGGCCTCTCAGCGCATCTTCAAGCAGTTTGCTCGCGAAGTGAATGCAGTCCTCCCCAAGCTTGAGGCCACACGCCCTCTCAGGTGGTCAGCATGCGCTATCACATTCAGCTCAGCGGATCAGCTCAAGTGCGCGGCCACAGCAGGAGTCCTTCCGATGCTTTGTTCCCCAATCATCAGCAATGTGCAAGTCACCAGGACCCACATCGATGGCGGAGCGGGGCTTAATGTCCTATCCGTCGAGACGTTCAACAATCTCCAAGTGCCATACAATCAGCTGCAGCCAACCAAGCCTTTCTCAGGAGTCACTGATGGTTCCACGGTTCGATAGGGCAGATCCGCCTTCCTATTACCTTCAAGAAGCGCGATAACTACCGCACCGAGCTCATTGTCTTCGACGTCACTCACATCCGCCTGCCGTACAATGCCATCCTCGGGTACCCAGCCCTGGCCAAGTTCATGGCTGTGACCCGTCACGGCTACAATGTCCTCAAGATGCCCGGGAGCGGTGGAGTCATCACGGTGCCCTGTGAAGAGAGAGACGTTGTGTGTTCTCTGGAACGTGCTTTCCAAGCCGCATCGATTGAAGACCGAGATCACAGGAACGGGAGGCTTCCCGAGGCTGCTCCTAAGAAGAAGAAGGCATCGCCTGGCCCGACCCCTCGGGAGGCAGGCCCCTCAGGGTTCGCGCCCGTTCAAGGGGCACCTCCTTCTGTCGCATAGGAAGGCGCGCCCGGCGCCCTCCTCGAGCAAGGCTCGGGGGCTCTCTTCTGGAGGGCCATCGACTTTGCTAAGATCACGAGGGAGGCGCTCGGGCACCACTTGGAAGCGTGCTTCAACGCACGTTTCCCTCAGGAAGGAGCAAGACAAGGAGGGCCAAACCCTCAGGAATTCGTCAGCGAGATCATCCAGGAGCTGCAGGAGTCAAGAGTCATGAGTGGCAGCCGCCACTTGCCCGCCGTAGCTCCCCATCCAGGCGAGGATGGTGGGCTACGCGTCTGCATCGACATACCAGGACTCAACCGAGCCGCCTCTCAGGAGCGCCTCTGGCCCTCACGTGTGGGGCGCTGCGAAGGTCCACCCCACAGCTATGTTCGCATGCCTTACGGCCTGCCGAACACGGCTGTTGTGCGTCAGCGGCTCATGAGGGGCATCTTGGAGGCTTAGGCGGTCAGGCATTCCGCAGTCCTGGCGGAGATGGAGATGGTCCGCGAGGAGCCGCCAGCGCCTCCAGAGCCTCACGAGGCCCCTGGGCTTGGGGGCTCGTGAAGATCGTCTCCCGCAGCGCACGCCCTCCGCTACTTCAACATCCCTCCATCTTCAGCATCATCAGGTGACATCCTTCGAGTTTCATTTTCAGCTGGGAGCGACCCCCAGGGCTGCATCATTCCCAGGACACGTGGGTCCGTCCCTGCGGCATGTATCCCTTTAGTTCGTGTTTTCAGCTTACTTTATAGGGGGCGCCCCTCGGGCTGCATCATCCCCAGAGTCGCTCGGGCCCGACCCAGCGGTGATCGTATCTTTCTGCGTCTATCTAAATGGATTTGCTCCTTCATGGCTAACGTGCTTGACCTAATCGCCCGCTCAATTGACACCAACTGATGGAGCTGCTCCCTCACGGCACGACGCTTGTGCATGGGTCCGTCCTTGCAACGTTGACAAACCTGGACGGCTGAGCTCTGGCCGCGGCAACCCCGCAGGATGCTACCTCACCAAGCCTTCAGTGCCTCGTCACCTTCCTGGAGCAACCAGCAGCTGGCCGGCAATTGTAACGGCAAACCCTCGCTTTTCTCATGATGAACTCGCATGACCTCTTTAAGGAGCAGCGTCGGGCGAGGCCTCCGCGGCGTCTCCTTCGCTCTCGTCCACGCGAACCGCTTGCACGTTAAAGGGGGGGTACCTGAGCATCGTGACTCATAGGCTCTTACTGGCTCTCCAGCCCTCACCCTCTGGCCTTGTCCACGACATCGCGACCTGGCATACCAGCGACAGCTGAGCCCGCTCGAGGGCCGGGACCTGAGGACGTAGAGCACGAGGGGGAGCAAAGGCGAGAGGGAAGAGGCACGCAGGGACCTCGCCAGGAAAATCCTCGGCTGGTAACGCGCGGGCCCGGCGCCGCGCCAAGGAGTGGTTTCTGGCCCCCGAGATAAGTCCTCCTCCGGAAACACTAGCTATCGCAGCACCGATGTCGCACCTAATGCAGTTCCGCTTTGGTGACATTGCGCTCCTTTCTCACTGAACGATTGCTGCTTGCGCGCTAAAGGGGACCTCCTGAGCATCGCGACTCAGGGGCTCTTACTGGACCCCGGGCCGCTCACCTCCTGGCCTTGACCACGGCATCGCGACCTGGCATACCAGCGACGGCTGAAGCCTGCCTTGGGACCGGGACCTGTCAGCGCAGAGCGTCAAGTCCTCGCGAGGTTCGAAAGGAGGAACTAAGCAAGACGGGACGAGCATCCCTCAACACTTCATGATAAGGATCATATTAACAAACGGAACTACAAGCACCTTACAAACCCCCGCAGGGTGTGTTCTTCGATTCCTCGCAGGGAACAAAAGGAGAAAATCCTAAAGAGTGCTAACTACGCGCGCCTCTGCAAGAGACGCCATCATCAACAGTGGGCCGTCAGCCACCGGCGCCAACCCCATACAGATCAGTGGCGACGGCGGCCTGACGAGCCTGCCTGCTCCGGGAGCGACGCAAGCTCGGGGGCTCGTAGCTGTCGTCGCTCGTCTCCGGGGTTGCGAGGAGCTCGGCGGAGTCGCTGGATCCTCCGACACCTCCGCTACCTGAGGAGCTGCTGGGGAAGCGGTTGACGAGCCTAGTCCTCACCGCAGCAGGGCCCCGGCCGCCTTTCTCAGGGCAGCACTCCAGCCGGCGTCCCTCCGCGTCGAAGACCTTGAAGAACATCAGGGAGGCGCCATCGTACTCGAGGTGGATTGCAAGGGCGCCACCCGTCCTGCAGACCCGGGCGATCTCGCCCCAGCCACGGGTCAGGTAGACCATGCCCGGAGCGACGACCTCGACCTCCGCTTCAGTCGTAGGGGTACTGCAGTCAGCATGCTACAGCCAAAGCTTGATAGGCCCCCTCAGCGGAATCTCAAAGGCGAAGGAAGGAGGGAGGCGAATCCAGGACCGAGGAGGCATGGCGGCGTGAAGCACGAGCTCGCGGGAAGAGCCTTCGGCGTGAACTCCTGGAGGAACAACGCGCACCACCGTGACCCGCCGGCGGCGACGGCGCCTCTGGCGATGCCGCTCGGCGCCAGCACATTCAGGGCCCTCGATCCGGGCGTACAAGGGCAGTGGGAATCCCGGTGGCGGCCGCTCGAACCATGGCCTCGACACCTCCTGCTAGGCACCCCGTTCCCTGTGCCAAGAGATGAGCCGTTTCTTCGGAGGAAGCGGGACAGGACCCTCTCGGGGGGCCTTCCCCTTCTCTTCGGTAGAAAACCGATGGATCGGTGCCATTGGCGCAGGAAGGAGCAAGGACGAAGAGGAAGACGAAGAGTAGAGGGAAGAAATGGACTGAAAGGGCTCGCACCGTTCCATACATATAGCCGAGGGAGACCAACCGTCGGCCTCCACGATCACAGGTAATCATGACACGTTTTGCATGCAGGGACTTGTCAACTCGTGCAGTTACCGAGGCGTCATGGGGGAACCAGGACGCCCACGTCCAATCAACCGCCACGCGGCGCCCAAGGCCGCAGGCTATTGGGGCCCACGGCGCTTCGCACTTGCCTCTTCGCTTCTCTGCTAAGCCAAGTCCAAGCGCGCCTTGGGCCCGGAGGCTACTGTCGGCGTTCTGGGAACGGGGGAACCCAGACTTGCCTGCCTGCGGCCAGCGGCGTGGCTCAAGGAGTGGCCCAGTATGACCCATCTTCATCAGCACATGCTCAAGACCCTCGCGAGGGGCCAAGCCTCGTGGGGCGGACGACAGGAGGCTTCCTCAGGCACGGCCTCGTCAGGCTGGCTCGCGAGGAGGCAGAGAGATCAAGGCGGGGTACCTCACGAGGTGCCCGTGACACAAGCCATGACGACCAAGGCGGTGCGGCGCCGCCTCTGTGAGTCCTTGTTTCCTCTTTGGTGCAAAGGGGGCAAGCGCAGGCAAGGGTATCAAGCAAAGGCAACCATTTCGGTGCAACAAGACCAAGACCAGCAGGACAGCAGAACGGGAGTCATCGTGGAGCCCAAGCCGGCGTCATCGTCAGGGTCTTTGGCAGGCGAGGACCAACTTTAGTCAGGATAAGTGTACTAGATGTCCCCCTTCAAAATGGGCAATTGTTGGCGCCCTTCCCGCTCAATATTTGGGAAGAGTCACAGGGCCTTCGCCTATAAATAGGACTAGCCACCCACAGGGTAGAAGGATCGGATCCGCATCTGAGACGCAGAGAGAAAGAGAGCAGCGACTGAACTCCCCCTAGCAGTTCATCGCACCAACCAAGAACAGACCCTCGCGAGGCTGTTCTTCCATTGTACTGTTCCTCATCAGCCCCCGAGGCAATCCACCACACCACAAACTGGAGTAGGGTATTACACCACAATGGTGGCCTTAACCAGTATATATCTCGTGCCCCTTGTGTTGCTCTTCGTGTAGCTTAGATCCTGGCGAGGCGGTGAGACATGGGTAGGCTGGAGGTGCGATCTCCGCGTACACCCCAGTGTTCGAACCTTGAGGGTCTGCCGGAACCCAAAATCCGACACCCGCCGCCGCCAAGCGCCGCGTGGGCAAGCCCGACAACAGCTGCCGGTGGCGGCGGGGGAGGAGGAGAAGGGGAGGCGGGGGACCCGCGGCGCCTAGGGTTTCGCCCCGAGTCGCCCGAGAGCGGACGACGCGGGGCAGGTAATCTATCGTTTGACTAAGTTTACAAAAAACAATATAAACATTTACCATAACAAATTTATATGATATGAAAATAAATTCAACAATCAATCTAATAATATTGATTTGTTATTGTATATGTTAATATTTTTGTTTGTAAACTTTGTCAAAGTTTGCAAAACTTGACTTTGACCAAAAGTAATACGTGAACTAAATAAAAACGGAGGGAGTCCTAGTAAAAATTTATAGTACGTACTCCCTTCATCTTGAAATAAGTGTCTTTAATTTAGTATATTTGTGGCATTTATTTTGGGACGGAGAAAGTATTAAGTTATTTTCCTAGTGCAGCCCACGTGGTTTATTTCTATTTTTTATGAAAAGAATGCAACTTTTGGCCAGCAACGAAGAGGGAGGGGGCAGCTTTTGCTCTCCCGCCATTGTCCCATTCGCCGGCTAGAGGCACCTTCCTTCCGGCCGCCGGCAAGCTGCTTCCACTGCAGATTCTTCTTCTTACTCAGGTCTCCAAGGTCCGGCTGGTGAGCTAACTTATTCACAGCTTCGCTCAATATCTGTGATTCTCCTCATCCATTTCCAACTTAAGCATCTTCTATTTTCCACCCAAACTTGTGCAGAGTTCTTCTTAACCAGCAAACGAAGACCAAGAAGGGCGCGGCCATGGAGCTCGTGGTGGGAGCTTCGGGGGCGACGATGAAGTCCCTCCTGGGTAAGCTGGGTGGTCTCCTGGCCCAGGAGTACACCCTGATTAGGGGCGTCAACAGCGACCTCCAGTACATCAACGACGAGCTCGCCAGTCGCCACCATGCAGTCCTTCCTCCGCACCGTCGCTGGAAGCCATGGCAACGACGAGCTGATGAAGGACTGGATGAAGCAGATCCGTGATGTCACCTATGACGTCGAAGACTGCATCGACGATTCCGGCCACCGCCTCCATCGTGTCCGCGCCGACAGGTGCTGCTACTTCCTCGTCAGCAGCGTATACGAGGTCCTCACTTGGTGGCCTCGCCGCGACGTTGCCGCCAGGATCTCCGTCCTCAAGGTGCGCGCCCAGCAAATCGGCGAGCGGCGGCAGTGGTACGGCGTCGACAACCCACAGAGGGCCGGAAGTGGAAGTACCGCCACGGCCGGATTCGATGCCGCTGCCAACCAGGACGCGAGCCTTCAGATCGTTGCCATGAAGGAACCTGTGGGGGTCGACAAGCACATGGAGGAGCTCGAGAGGTGGATCACTGACTTGAACAGTGGCAGTGTGCTGTACATCGTCGGGTTCGGAGGGGTGGGGAAGACCACCATCGCCAAAGCCCTGTACAAAAATTTGGGGGAAAAGTTCTCCTACCGTGCCATGGTCACCGTCTCCCAAAGCTCCGACGTGGAGGCCGTCCTCAGGAGCATCAAGAGTCAGGTCACACCGCAGACCGACCACCCCGAGCAGCCCGGCAGCTCGGCTGAGAACCGTCTAGCAGTTGCGGTGAAAGGCGTGCGACGCTGCATCGGCCAAGGCAAGTCAGCCGTCATGAACAGGCTCCGCAATGCCGGCAGCTCAGTGCAAACGACTGACCGCACAAAGCAAGGCAGGCCCAAAGGTGAACTTGAGGGCTACTTGGGAGAAAACAGGTATGTACAGCACTGCACATCGATTCCTTATTGCCTTGTTTGAAATTACGTCCTTGCTTTCTAGTAGTCCTGTGTCTAATTACTGAAGGCCACTCACTCTTTGCTCCCACTTTGACTTTTTTTTCCTTGGCAGTTACTTGTTCTTAATTGACGACGTATGGTCTGCAGCGACGTGGGATCAGATTAGAAAGTCACTTCCTCTACAGAACAAAAGAGGCAAAATAATAGTTACTACCCGGTTTCAAGCTGTTGCCATGACGCGGAGAGGAGAAGGCAACAAAGTTTGTCAAGTTGAAGCTCTTAAGGACGACGAATCTAAGCAGTTGTTTAAGCAGGCCCTCCTTGAATCCAGAGGAAGAGAAGATGCTACCACATCCAAGAGAGAATCCAGCGATTCTGGTAATGATCGTGTTGTCAAGGCCAATGATGGCAACACATCTGCACTGTTACCTACCCAAGCCGTCTCTGAACCCAAAGGAAGCAAAGATGACGCTACAAGATCAAAGACAGAAGACGGCAATCCTGTCTCTGAATCCCAAGGAACAGTTCACAAGGAAGTATGGAGTATGTGCGGGGGCTTGCCACTGGCCATCGTTACCATGGCCGGTCATGTGGCCTGCAACCCAGGCAAATCAAAGGATGAATGGTTAAAACTTTGCAGCGATCTATTTCCAGGACCAGGGAAAGTTGAAGGTAAAGAGGTTGGTAAGAAACGTACCCAAGAGGAAGTGGGAAAGATTGTCAGCCATTGCTACGACGACATGCCTGCTGAAATCAAGACTTGTTCGCTATATTTGAGCATATTCCCAAAAGGCCACAGAATCAGCAGGAAGCGTTTGACACGGCGATGGATCGCTGAAGGCTTTGTCAGTGAGAAGCAGGGGCTGACCGTGGAAGATGTCGCGGAGACATATTTCAATCATCTCATCAGGAGGAAAATCATCCTTCCAGTGGATCACAGCAGCAATGGAAAGGTGAAGTACTGCATAGTTCATGACATGGTTCTTGAGCACATTGTAGCAAAGGCAAGTGAAGAGAACTTCATCACTGTTGTTGGTGGTAACTGGCTTATGCCACCACCAAGCGGCAAGGTTCGCCGACTGTCCCTTCAAGGCACTGATTCCAAGCGTGCAAAGGATATAGAGAAGATGAACTTGTCTCATGTCCGTTCACTTACCATGTTTGGGAGCTTGAACAACCAGTTGTGGTCCCATTCATTTAAGTTTGGAATTGTGCAGGTCCTTGATCTTGAAGGCTGCATGGGTTTCAAACAGCATCACACAGCAGAGATATGCAAAATGCTTCTCCTCAAATATCTCAGCCTCCGAGGAACAGATATAAAAAGTCTTCCTGATCGGATCGGGAAGCTCGTGAACTTAGAGACTCTGGACATAAGGGAAACGAATGTTCTTGAGTTGCCTAAAGAAGTGTGCCAGCTTGAACAGCTGGTCAACATACTTGGTGGGAATAAAAGAACACGGAAGGCACTTAAGCTTCCTGGAGAGCTGAATAAGAAGAAGAAAATGAAGGGCCTTCGCATACTGTCAGGGATCGAGATCACTGCAGGATCAGTGGATTTCCATCATTTGACCGAGCTGAGGAAGCTTGCTATCTACAAGTTGGTAACCATGGGGGATGATTCGAGTTTTGAAGAATTAAGATCCTCTATCGAATATCTTGGTGGCTACTCTCTACACACGCTCATAATTGGTGATGAGTCATCCAAGTTTATCAACTCATTGGATGATCTTTCATCACCCCCAATATTCCTTATTGCCCTTGAGTTATCTGGCAAGATGGTTAAGCTTCCCAGATGGATCAGACAACTCAGTGCTCTCAACAAGTTAACCCTGCCAATAACAGCTCTCCGGACGGATAATCTGAGGCAACTTGGCGATTTGGGGGAATTGTTTTCTCTCACCTTTTCATTTACTGCACAGAATTATGATGCAGAAACCTTGACCATTCTTTCAGAAAACAAGCTGCACTCCCGTGGGCAGATCAAAGTTCCGGAAGCAGGATTCAAGAGTCTCAAGCTTCTTCGTTTCTCTGCTCCTCTGTTGCCATTGCTGAGCTTTCCAAGAAAAGCTACGCCGGAGCTGGAAAGGCTCGAGCTGCGGTTTAACCTGCTGGAGGGCCTTTTTGGCATAGAGAACCTTGCAAAACTCAAAGAGGTGCATTTGACATTAGACGACAAAACCCGCCAAGCTGTGACAAAGAAGATAGTAGGCGACATGGAGAATGCAGCCAAGAAGACCAAAGCCAAGGCACCACCCAGGATAATCCTTGAGACAGTGATTCACTCAAATTGAAACTAAACCAAACTGTTGTGCTTTGTAAATCATTGCGAGTTGAGAAGCATCATGTAGTTCAAAACATGTTCTCACAATTTTATTTAAGCTATTCGTGGCAAACCTATTTAAATTGGAATGATTGTTCATTGTTGCGCGTTATAAGAGGGCCTTAAACATTCCATCGCTTGTGTATGCGACTTTGTTCATTTCTTATTATGGTTGCGACCTTGCGTTTGAATCAGTCTCGGTGATCGATTGTAGAATCTTTCTGAATTTCATTCAAGAGAATGGATATTAGTATCTTCAGTTATTTTTTCACAAGGACCATCTTACTCCTTGTGACATCTATGTATAGGCATGAAGTGTTCAGCATTTACTGATATAAGGTGCAGGGAAGGTTCATCATAGCCAACCTGTTGGTAGTTTTTCTCAGCCCTAGTTTCAGTTCAGCAGATTGTGAAAGGGGGTGATTTATAACTACTGTAGTGAACTGAGCCTGATGCCATAAGTTTATGCATCAAGTCAACTCGATGCCATAGAAACGAAAAGCGACCTGCTGGGAGAATACAATGCAAACAATAACAGACCAGTGAAACTCACCTCGGTATATTTGACAAGTAAGCTTTGACTCGTGATCTCTGAATAAATGGTAAGAGCTCAGCAGCTCAACGGCGACAGAGCTAACTTCTTTTGTCTCGCGACCTTTGCTGCGCTCGGGCCTAACCTATCCAGTGTGGAAGTGAGCGGATCTGGCCGTTGCGGCAGAAGGAGCCGAGTAGCCGGGGCTTGCGGTGGTCGTATGGGAGCCCGCGGCATTGGGGACGAGGCGGCGCCAGCGCTCTGACGGAGGCGCGGAGGAAGGGGGCAGGAGGAGCCGTCCAGCGGGCCGGGCAAGAGGCAGTGCCAGCCCGCCAGGCAAGAGACGGGCCCAATATTGATCCACGAATTGATCGTATGTGGGAGCAACTAATTAACGAGCGAGTATCGCAGCGATCAGCGTCACTTGGCGCGCACTCAGCCATTCGCCACATGTCACGCTCTGGGCGCTCCCTCCGGATTTTGTTTTTTTATTTTTCCGCACGCGTTTTCAGCTTTTTAAACGGTTTTTTTGGTTTTTTTTTACGTTTTGGTTTTCCACCGGTCTTCCCTAACTTTTCGACAATTTTTTTTTAAAATAATTTTTTTTCACAAAAAACGCATTTTTTTCGCGAGAGGCACGGCTGTGCCTCTTGGAAACGGAAAAAAAACGTGTTTTTTGTTTTTTTTTCTTTCGCGAGAGGCATGGTTATGCTTTCGCGAGAGTCACGGTCGTGCATCCTCGAAAACGAAAAAAACATGTTTTCTGGTTTTTTTTTTCGCGAGAGGCACAGTTTTGCTTCCGCGAGAGGACGGTTGTGCTTTTGCGATAGGCACGGGCGTGCCTCTTTCGAAAAGGGAAAAAACGTGTTTTCTGTTTTTTTCTTTCGCGAGAGGCACGGTTTTGCTTCCGCGAGAGGCACGGTTGTGATTTCGTCAGAGGCACGGAAGTGCCTCTTTCGGAAAGGAAAAAAAAAACCCGTGTTCCCGGTTCGGTTTATCGTTGGTTTTTCTCGTCCAGTTTTTTCGTGAAAAAAAAGTTCGTCAAAACCTATCAATATGGATCTAGTTTTGAGGATCTCGACGCGAGAAATCCAACGGCGAAAGCGGTTCGAGATTTGGACGCATGGTTTAAAGAGATAAAACATTTTGAATAAACGGATCTACGAAAAAAGGGAAAACTTCCAGGTTGCGACAAGTGGCGCACATGCAGCGCGCCACTTATCGCAACCTGGAAAAGTTGGAATGATCTCCGCAAGGAGTACTCCTTAACTAGTGATTTCGGTGATAAATATATCTCAACTTTGTTTGTCTCTCAATTGAAATTCCGAATTGAAATTGTAACATGACCTCTGTTGCAAAAAAAATTATAACAAGGACTTTGTTGCAAATTAATAATTCTACAACTTAACCTATGTTTTATAAAAAAATTCTGCAACATGACCGGTGTTACACAACGCGATCTTTGTTGCATTCGATAGGGGGTGACGCTTGGCCGCTCACTCCGCCCGGTCCGACGACTCATGAGTAGAAAAGATCCGCCGGACGACGCGTAGCAGCATCCACTGGTTCAAGAAACAGAGTCAAGTTAATTCGATGTATAGAATATGTATGTCCACATTACAACATGCCGAGTTAACCGGAAGAAAAGGATTCATCAGGCTGGTGACGTGCCTAGCAAACACCCCGGCCTGCCCCCACTCGCTGAAGCTGAGCCAGCCTTGGCCTCTGCTTGCCGTCTACATCACGTCTAGCAATGGCCGTCAGTATGAATTCAGTCTAACTATGTAACCAGGAACTCACCAGGGCGCTGGTCATCCAAGATTCATGAAACTAATAATCCCTCATTGAGCGCTTATGATAAAGCGCAAATGCATGGCGCCATTAAAACCACGAGCTTCGCTCCGGCCCTTGGATCGTGCCAGCCGGACCGCACTGCAACCACATGAGAGAAGTGTACAAGCGCAAATGCACACCGCAACGTATCAACAATTCAACATTGCAGAGAGCACCCCCACTGGACTGTAATTAAACCACACATAGAAAAAAGTAGTATGAGTTACAGACACGACACAGAAGTAGAAACACCTGACCCCGCACAATTACGCAGATTTTGGGCTGGCAGCGCAGGCAGCACCGCCACTGTCCGGAATCATATTCATGTTCAAGCATGACAGATTTACACGCAAAAATAAAATAAAATGTTCAAGCATGACAGATGATACGCCATCAGAGGCAAACGGTCCATCCGACTGGCTGGGTGATGAATAATTGCAGGCCGATTGCAAGTTACAACAAGGTACACGGAAGCTTGTCCTGGCGCCTTGAGCCCTCTACCTACTCCCTCCGTTCGGAATTACTTGTCGCAGAAATGGATGTATCTAGACGTAAAATACGTCTAGATACATCCATTTCTGCGACAAGTAATTCCGAACGGAGGGAGTACATCGGAGCTGCTGATGAGGGCTCCACCTATATCTCGACCGTGGATGAGGTCGGAGCTGCTAATGAGGGATCTCCCGGCGCGTCAGCATGAGATAGGTGGTCGGTTCCAGTGCATGCCTAGCCTGCCGATGACGTTGCATGGTTGCTAATGCCGCAACAATCAATACTTTCTGTTCCTTGAAGCATCCTGATAATGTTCCTTATTGCAGGCCTTAGATTGCGGTCAGGGTTCTGACATATTAGGCCAATCTGAATGCATCTTTTTATTTCTTCTTGGCAATTTATATGTAGGTTTCCATTACTCTGTGATCTTGTCAACCTATTTTCCCAGTTGCAGAGAACCTGTGAAATCAGACCAAATACCTAGACTGTTAGCGTGAAGGGTAAACACAATGTCAACAAAGGGACGTCCATTTTGAAATGCAAAACAACATCCTTTCCTCACCACCTTGACAAATTCATTTGAAGACGATGGTTCAGTAACATCACTGGGGTATTTCCGACGTCCCGTTATTATCTCGATGATTATTACGCCCAAGCTAAATATGTCCGACTTGGTCGACAATGCCGCACCACTTTCCTCAAAGAACTCTGGTGCCATGTAACCACTGAATTGACAGCATGAATAGAAGTTGATGGTGTTAAATAGACATGATAAAAAGCACATCTTGCTTATGACTTGAAGAATAATGGATGAAAAAGTGGCAAAAACTCACCGTGTTCCAAGACGAGATGACGTTCTAATAGTGCCCGATTGTTCAAGCAACCTTGACAGACCGAAGTCTGCAATTTTTGCTATCATGGCGTCGCTGAGCAATATGTTTGCCGGTTTAAGGTCCAAGTGAATAATGGGGTTATCTTTTTGCCCGTGAAGGTGACATAAACCATAGCAAATCCCTTTGATTATTTTGTAGCGTGTGCTCCAATTAAGTCCAGAAGATTCATCTGCATTTGTAACCCAAGAAGAACATTCTGACATATCTTACCTAGAAATTCTACTACATGTTCTGTAGATAATGTATGAAAGTGCTACAAATTTGTATGATATGTCCTTGTTTGAGTATATCGATCTGTTGTAATACTTAGTACATGTGGAAAACAAAGTCCAAACTTCCTAGTCTACAGTATCAAATGAAGATGAAATCGATAAACAACATGCCATAGTAAATGTCGTACCAGATAGATACTCATTAAGGCTTCCGGTGGGGAGATACTCTAAGCAAAGTAGCATTTCCGGCTTCTCTACAAAGACCTTTTTCCCATTGTTGTATGCTGCAACCTCTTTCTGTATTTCATAGCAGTAGCCTACACATTGCACTATATTGGGGTGCTTAACCATCATAAGATGACAAACCTCCTTCTCAAACTGCATTTCCACGCGTTGTCGTAACTCACTATTGGGTTGTAATACAATCTTCTTCACAGCAATCATTTCACCATTTTCCAGCACTCCCTGTTTAAACCCATCCTATCAATACGAGTGTACATTGCGGAAAAGAAAGACCAGGAGAGAATAGTATATTGTAACCTTACCTTATATACAACACCAAAACTACCCTTTCCAATTTCTCGCTTATCAGAGAAGTTATTTGTGATATCTCTCAAGCATTGCAATGGTACATAGTATGGCCTTGAACTCAGATAATTTGGCTTCCTTTCATGGTTATTTGAAACATGAAAGTCTAGAGACGATATTACCCTATCCATTTTGAGGCCTCTGAACTCTGAAGCTCGGATGGAGGCCTCATCAGCGACATATACTTTCATATGCAATACTTCCTGTCTCGAAAGTAGTGATCGTACTGGCCTGGGAGGCGAAAGTAAGGAGCGTGTTGGTTTCTTTATAGTATATCCCTTCACAACGGAATCTGGGAGGGGCACGAATGATGTCCCATGAACACTAACGGTGCCAATGACAGACATGCCAGGAATATTGGCCGCGCACCTCACAGTTGCTTCAAGGGAAAGCTGAGGTAGATAGGTGGGATCAGACACCCTGAAGTAGAAGTGCTCGTTCCACACTGGGTTCAGATCATTCTCCTTGGTAGTTGTCCCGAACTGCTGATCGTTAAAGGCAAGCTCAAGATAGGGACTTGGGTTACTCTTGTCATCCCGGAGGTCGAGGTCACAAGCACGTACAACCTCGACACCCAACACTAACATCGTCTCCGGCGATGTCGCAAATTAACAAACTGTACGTACTGCACACATAAAAGAAAAGACTCTTAGCACCAGCATTACCTACAGTTGGGAATTCATGAATTGGCTGCTAAACTAAAGCCTCTCTGAGTTAACAGAACAGGTTCATGTCTTAGACAGGAACCAATAAATAAATACAGGACACCTGATCATCTATTTATGCCCGTACTCGTCGCTAGGTGGTTTACGGATCTTGATGAAAATTTTGTTATCTTTGATGTACCTTGTACTGACACATGATGAATAGATTGGAAGTTTTTTCTCGAAAAACAATTTATTTATTTTCCAAATAGATGACGGAGGGCTAAAAGGTAACCAGTCGAGTAGATGTTGTGTTTCTCTTTCTCCACCCCATAGTTGAAAATGAATAAACACAAGAGAGATAATATAGATGATGGGATTTGGATGGTATGCTGTAGACAAGAAAGATACCAATCAGAAAATCATTTTAGATGATAAGCTATGTTGACATATAGATGACTGTTTTCAGATGATCTGCTGAGCAATATCTAACGCTGACTGCAGTGGTTTGGGGACGAAGACATCTGAATAACCATCCCACACATGCATACATACATACATACATACATACTCCCTCCGTTTCTTTTTAGTCTGCATATAAGGTTTGGTCAAAGTCAAGCTTCGCATAGTTTGACTAACTTTATATTAAAAAATATCAACATTCACAATATGAAATCTACATTTTCAGATGCACCATGAAATGTATTTTCATATTATATAGTTTAAGTATTGTAGGTGTTTATATTTTTTAATATAAATTTGGTCAAATTTTGTGTAGTTTGACTTTGACCAAAACTTATACGCAAAGTAAAAAAAACGGAGGGAGTACATACATACATACATACAGTCCAGTAGAGCGAGCGGACGTAGGAGAGAAGTCAAACCACACCAGGGACGACGAACAGAGCAGCAGGAGCACAGAGGGGGAAGGCGTTGGGTTTTTTCACTATTCTGACTCTTTCAACAAACTTTATCACAAAATGAACTCGACGTGAAAGTATTTCACGATCTGACCATTTTAGCAACGCCACAGCCCGCGACGTTTCTGCCCAACATAGAAACGCCGAGGTAGCTAGCGTTTCTGGCCAAGAAGAAACGCCGAGGTAGCTAGCGTTTCGGTCCAGGTAAGAAACGCCAAAGGCGCTGGCGTTGCTGCCCATCATTGAAACGCCGAGGGACCATGGCGTTGCTCCCCTTAACAAATAAGTGATAATAAAAGAACTTGCTCCAAACGCCACACACTTTGGCGTTTCACACTTGGGAACAAACGCCACACATGCTGGCGTTCCCAGCAACACCACAAGGGTTGGCGTTTCTACATTGAAACCTAGCTATTTGACCAGGCTAGCAACGCTGGTTAGTTCGGTGTTTTTAAATAGAGCAGAAACGCCACGGCTAGTGGCGTTACTAAAAGGGTTAGATCGTGAAATAATTTTCGAAGGAGTTCATTTTGTGCCAAGATTTGCTGAGAAGGTCAAAACAGTGAAAAAGCCCGAAGGCGTTCTACCTTTACTTTATTATAATAAAAAAGAATAGTCCCCCCACTCCGAGTCATTTTGATATGTTTGCGTGGGTCCAAGCATACCAAACAACACTGACCCACACAAGGCCAAAACCGATTATCAAAACAAAATCAGCCGGCAATACGCGCATTGGGCCGACAACCAACAGCCGACGACCGCAATGGATCAACGACACCACGTCTTACATGATGGATTCACACCGCAGCTCCCTCTCTCTTTTTGTTGACAGGAAATAGACTTTATTCATCACATAAAAGCAAGGTCATTTGCTAACTCTGATGAAGTGAAGTCCGGGAGCTCAGCGTCCGGAATTGCAGAGTACCTAGCCATTAGGGCAGCTTTTGGCTGCTAGAGTTAGAGCAACACTAGCAGAGTCGTCATATTGGTCCAATCGCCATAATAACTGCCAATATGACTTTTTGGTCCAAAACTCGAGTATGTATAAATTGTTTGGGTTCCTTGATTCTTCTTCTCTTATTGCTGTCTCGATACAAATAACAGAACGTCCTTTGCTGATCTTTTTTTTTTTGCGGGGCCCCTTTGCTGATCTGACCCCGAACTGAAGTACTGCATAGACATGGTTCTTGAGTTATAGGAATGAGGAGTGGGACGGATGTGTAGTCAAACATACCGAAAACACATGGTATAGGATCGATTTATGCCATTTCTTTCAAGTTTATGAATGAATATGTATATCGAGTGCAAGCTTATGTATCTTTTGTGTATCGTAAGTGTAATTAACTCAAATCACATATGCACCAAGCAAAGCAAAAGGATGTGGAAATCGCAGAACAAATTAATGGGGCAAACTGGGTCTGCTCACCAGTCCAGTAGAGGGGCTCTCCTGCTGGGTTCCCATCACGCACTATCGTCATGCATTAAAGGTGTTGGACCACAACAATATAAAGGAGTTGGCATCGGAATATATCTTGAAAAGATAGACAAGGCGAGCAAAATCAGGGCGCTCACAGGCAATTCAAAAGTGCAGTGATGATGAAGATACAAGAGTTATGCTAGCTAGGCAGTATGGATCATTATGCCGCACTTACAATAACATTTTGAGCAAAGGAGCAGCAAACAAAGAGGCATATGCACTGCTGCAGAGTATGTCAATTGAACTAATGGAAAAGGTGGACCAAATTTTACATGGAAATCAATCAAAAGATATATCACCAAATCATGAACAAGCAGAGAAGCAACCAGTTGAATGCAACATTGAGAGTGTAGTCACAGAGAAGCAACCAGTTGAATGCAACCTTGAGAATGTAGTCACAGTACAGGGAATAACGAGAAAAGTAACAAGAGGATTAAATCTGGACTAGAGCTGAACACTAAGAATAAATGTAATAAGAAAGGTATGGTATTCCACAAGAAATAGCTACATAAATATCTGGTCATGTTATTGAAATAGATCTAACAAATTGTTTTGCAAATAGGTCAGGAACAACATGCAAGAATAAGAGTGCTGATTGTGCTTGTGCATCATCTAGAACAAATCCTAGCTTCAACATATCAAATGAGAACTATACTTTGCAAGTATTACAGCATGCTATGCCTCCACTACCAAATGCTGCTAATTACAATTTGCAAGTATTGCAGCATGCTATGTCTCCACTACCAAATATTGCGAACTACAATCTGCAAGTATTGCCGCCCGCTATGCCTTCGGTACCACAAGCTGTTTCCCCATTACCGCATGCACATCTATAATCTATAATAACTAAATAGATGATCCCCACTAACCTATTTCTCTACACATGCAAGCTATACACATCAGCAAGCTTCTGATTGGTCCACATCATCCCACATGCGCATGCAACCACGTCACCTCTCCGAGATGTGTGAACCGAACCATTTGTATCTGTCCCCACGTCTAATTTCTAATCGTCCATTCCTTTGCCCTTCCACCTTCTGTAGCTGAAGAGTCAATCTAATCGTCCTTTTTATGATAAAAAACTGAAGAGTCCATCTAATATGCACACAAACAGGTCATGTGTATCCAGTACTCGAACCCTCCGGAAGTGACCCAGTGAGGCGTAGCGACGCTGCCGAAGTGCCAAGCGACCCCCGGTGATCCAAGCACGACATACAGTGTGACCAGGGTGAGCCGCCCACGATCCCGGCGACGTCGCTGACCTCGCTACCCGGCGTCCCCATCGGTGCCGCCACATGTGACCTCGGTGAGCCACCCGCGACCCCCCTGCGTGTGATGCCGCTCCGGCGACCCTCTCTCACCGCGTGTCCGTTTGTCCATCGACCACTTTAGCTGATGTATAGCGGGAGGCCAATTCAGTGGGCACTCTGTAATCACTGCAGGTCAACCTAGCCTCGCACCCCCGTTGCAGGTAAATCGAGCCTCCGCGGACCCATGCCCTGCGCCCCGGCGTCGACCGAGCTCCCGATGAGCCGCACGCACCACCGTCAGTGTCCTCCCTCCACAACACCTGCACCAAAGGTGGAGGCCCTCCTTCCTCTATTTCTCTTCAGATCTGAGTGATTTTGTTGAGTTAGCCTGGGTTGCAAGCTCTAATTCGTGTGTGGCAGGCAAATTTTTTTAGAAGAAAGCTCTATTCCGTGGGCACTCTGTAATCTCCTATTCCGTCTCCAGCCACTTCCTCCGGGGCAGCAAGTCCGGTCTCCAGCAATGCTGGCAAGGATTTTTCAAGACACGACGGATTCGTGATCATGTTTCCAATCCAGTTGGTTTTAATCCGAAGCACTAGATGGTGAAAAAATTCTCTTCATTTGTTTATTTCTTCAAGAACACTAAAGAAAACAAATGAAGCTTACCATTTATGACGTGCAACTACAATCGTGTATCTTTCTCTATATACTCTCTCACTTACATACACATATACTCCCTCCGTTCCCAAATAATTGTCTTTCTAGCCATCTCAAATGGACTACAACATACAGATGTATGTAGACATGTTTTAGAGTGTAGATTCACTCATTTTGCTCCGTATGTAGTCACTTGTTGAAATCTCTAGAAAAACAATTATTTAGGAACGGAGGGAGTATGTTAGTTTAGTAAAAAAAAATGGTATTTCTAATGCTGCCCATTGTTTTTTTGCAGAATCAGAGCATATGTGATATTTCTGCACCGTCCGTATTTCTATTTACTTTCAGGTATGTTGTTGCCTAGCAGTTAGCAATTCATAAGTTAGACAAAGTATGTTTGTTTCATTAATTTACATACTGCCGCTTTTGATGGTGTACATGATGTAGGCAGCAGTATCTAGCACTTCCCCTCCCACTTCTTTGGAGTAGTTCCATGTTCTATTTCCAACGGGTGGTCGTACCCTGTTCACATGGAATTGTTAAGTCCCCAAAACTCATCATGTTCTTGCAGGTTTCTTCTCAGATTCTTTATGTACATAGAGCAAGTACTATGACTCAACACACTGTCTTCTAGGGCTAATTCTACACCCGTTGTGTTTGAGAGAAGATATTTATTCTTCTTCTTTCACATTTAGCAGAAACAATTGCTGACACACGTGCTAGAATTTGGTGTGTATCCATCATGAATTCAATCTGCTTATTCATGTTCGCCACTACATCCATGTCTATTAAATCATGGGTGCTTATGTCACTCATATTGACCCCTAATATTTTAGTGCAGAGATGAAGACTTGGATTTGCTTTTGCTTTGGGCTCATAATTTGTGCGGATATTTTGTATCTCGAGATTTATTGCACGTAATGGTGTTGATTAATCTCAGTTTATGAAAACGCAAATTGTATCTGGTAAGAATTTTGGTACAGTTTGTGTTCCCAGAATTTTAGTACAGTTTGTGCTTTTCAGAAATTAAGCTGGCAGAAATGGTTAATATCAGATTAAGGAAATCCAAATTCTATCACTCTAAGGAGACTTAGTTAATTAGATTTTCATTCAGCTACTAGGAGTTCCTTTGCGGCCGCTATTTACTATCCAGTCTTGGGATAGTTGAAGAATAATGTGGAACAAGTCTTTTGTGAGCTGATTTGAGCCTAGGTACATTTGATCTCTTTCTTTCTCAACGCCATTTTATTTTTACTTCATGCTTCACATTTATTCTAGACATCAGTTAGTTGACTGAATAATGCGGTGAGTGATCTTTTATTGAATGATTGAGGTAAATGAATATTATGGCGATGGAAGCATTTGTCAGGTTGTTTCAGCTTACGTAGAGATTGTTCTGTGATTAAGACTTGAATCTGCTCATTTCTGACAGGTTTGCATGAGCTCAAAGAAAAAGATACAGTGAAATCTCTCATCAGCTGACTTGACCTTTCTTATATTAATATCACAAAGTCTCGCACATATGGGATGTTCTCTGATAAATGTGGCATCGCTTCTGTATTGAAGAACATTACTAGATGAGGCCACAACATTTGTTTCATGGTTTATCACAATTTTTGCCTTCTTCCTCCCTCTCTATTTATATCAGAATTTGGTGTGACATTCAGATGTATTTGAATGTGATTTGGGTAGACATTGACATGAACATACATTAGTAGTTCAAGTAGTTCTAGAATAGGAGACACCAGGATGGCAAGTAGAATACCAACCAAACCACCCCCTTATGATTCCGAGTGCCACATATCATCCCAAGCTTTGCTCTATGTACCTTTCATCGTACAATAACTATCAACTTGATCAAAAAGGGACGAGGAATGCAAATCTTGAAGGAAAGGCTAAGACATACTCTCTTTGTCATGATGCTATACTGTTCATACATAATATTTGCACTACTAGGCCCGCTGCAACGCGCAGGGCATCATCTAGTAATTATAATTTGCATGTACTGCCGGGTACTATGACATCGGTACCACGACCTGAGAACTATAATTTGCAAGTATTACAGCATGGCTTGCCTGCTCCACTATCGCAGGCGGGCACTACTAGTTTTCAACAGTTACTAGGCTTGCGACCACAACAACCATATTTCTATCATAGCATTCAACCAAGTTAGGTATATTTATTTAGTTAATTGTTAAAATGAAGACGAACATGCACGGGTCATTTACTTTTTGATTAACACTACATGTAGACTTCTGTGGTGTCATCGGACTCGGGATGGCCAGCATCTCATAATCACCAGCCGCCAACTAGCATTCAACCAAGTCAGGTAGAATTTTATTAGTTAATTGCTAGAAATTAAAATGAACATGCACATGTCATTTCCTTGTATTGACTTTTGAATCAACATTGTATCTAGAGTTCCCAAATGTTATCGGACTCGGGATGGCCAACATCTCAAAAATGACCAGCTACCAATTCAGGTATTGTTCACTTACAAGTCATATTCCCAATCGAAGTTTATATCTCATAAGAAATCATATCTTTGTTCTTCCAAGTCTTGGGTAGCCAATCAAGTCACATACAAGATAAACACTTTTAAATAGCTCTATGTAAACTAATTTGTAACTCGGGATTGCTCTACAAGACAGTTCCCTTGAGATGTAATATTTTATCTTACCGTTCCTTTTAATGTTAGATGCACAATGGTTTTATGCTCAAATAATATATACATGAATATGGATTGGTTGTTGGTTATTCCTTATGATATGTTAGATGTGTAACTGAGGTTTAGTTTTCCAGTTAAATGTGGTCTTATAGGCACTAAATTCATTAAAAGGTGCTTTCACCAATTTGTGATTTCCCCTGTACTGTATGACTGAAAAGCAGAGGAGAGTAGATAGCTTGCATACCTCACAGTTCAGTACATAGCTAGCTACTACTCCCTCCGTTCGGAATCACCATTTTTTACACTATATACTGTTGAGGAAATCGTTAACTGGTAACTGCTCGGTTGGCTGGCAAGTAGGGGATTAATAGGCTAATCGGCAAGTTAATTGGCCATTTAATCAATTACTCGGGCGATTAATCGGCTACTCGGTGACCCTACGAGTAGGGATTAATTGGCAAGTTAACTGGTTAATCCGATGAATTCTTGAACAGGGGTATATAGAAGAAAGTATGAACAAAAATAATATTGATAAATAGATTATGAAAATATATCTAATGGTGAATATATTGATATTGATTTGATATTGTCTATTTTAATATTTTCCTATATATCCTTGGTCAAACTTAGAACTCATTGACTTCTGACTGAATTTATCTGCCAGCTATTTGGGCACGGGGGTAATAATACACAACCATGAAGGCAGCATTTGCCTGCCGTAGTTATAGCAGAAAACTCACCGTGATGCTGCGTCTTCCGGGAAAGAAAAATCATGATCTTGGTGGGTATCTCCAGAAATTATGCGTCTTCCAGCTATTTGGTTGCTGTCCTCGTTTCCTCACGTCAGGCCTCGGGCTTGAGCCTCCCTGAAAACTGCCTCGTATGTGATTTTTCAATGGACGTAAGTGTTTGGTTAATGTCCAGAGATGCGACATGCGCGCTAGCCTGGCCTGGTGACCACATTCACTTTCTTAGCGTGGCCACACCACTAGTAGAAAACCACCAGTCTCGGTTTGTAAGGGCCTTTAGTCCCGGTTCATGAACCGGGACTAATGGATCGTTACTAATGCCTCCACCCATTAGTCCCGGTTCAAACACGAACCGGGACCAATGTGCCGCCACGTGGCCCTGTGCGCCGAGCCCAGTCAGGGGGCCTTTGGTCCCGGTTGGAGGCTCCAACCGGGACCAAAAGTCAATTTTTTTTTCCAAAAGTGGCTGCTTTAAGGGTTATTTTTAGGTTGTTATTATAGCTAGCTAATAGAGAGAAGTGTCCTCTCTTATATCTTCGTCCTTGGTTTATCAACGCTGCTGCTATGTTCATTGCACCCGCAGATATAAAATGCTCATGCATGCTTGCATCATACATCATCATATATATATAATAACAAGTCCTACTAATTAATCATGCATCATCATACAACTTCTACTCGTTATTAATAATAAGTCATACGATCATCATCCTCATAGTCATCGAACCCAACCCTACATAATTGTTCTTAGCACATGATCATCAGTATCAGGTAGGACCTAAACACCCTTAAGGTAAAATAGCATTAAACAATATAGAGCCCGACTCTCCATTATGAAGAATGGCGATCATCCTGTCTCCAATTTTTGCCCTTCGCTGAATGTTGCTTCCAAGAAGCTCCTTACGACTGTCCATACATTTTTTTCCATTCTTTGATTATCATGTCTCCACTTCTTTTAGAAACCCGGTATGGACAGTTGAGATTCGTAGGACGACCTGGTTGTATGTTCAAAACATGAAGGCTACCCCGTGTATACATCAGATGAGGCACAAAATCATTTGGGATTATCTGTTGAAAAACATAGTAATAACTTCGTAGTTAGCAATGATATGATGTACTAGTTTTAGAAGTGTGCAAAAAGATGCACGAATGTTGTAATAGTAAAAAATCTTACCAGGGTATCTCCATGGTAGTTACCGTAGTTCAACACGTGCACTAATGGCACGTATTGACCATAATGTTGAGGAGTTCGATTGTAGACATTGTAATTCTCAAGATCAGTACAAAATCCGACCAGATGATTTTTCTCCTGATAAGTTAGTTCGGAGCCTTCGGTGTAGTAGGTTCTGTCTATCATCTTCCGCACATTCTTTGAAGAATGAAAATAAGCTGTCAATGGAGAATAAGTTGTCAACTATTTTCAAATAAACAATATAAGTTACTTAATAACTATGTTAAGCTCACATGAGGGAAGAATTGGAGGTGTATCCACAAGGACGAAAATCGTAGGTCTCTCTTGCTCGATTGTAGGATCACCAAGATCCATGGTAACAAGCATACCCTCATCAAAACCATACATCTTGCAAAGTGCTTCCCAATTTTTGCAACCAAAATGGGTTACACTCTGAGCATTGTACATCTTTACCTGAAAATTCACACCATGATGGGTACTTAGGATAATTTTTTTGGTTTCGAAATTTTCATGGTCTTCAAAACCCATCCTCTCCAAGACATAGCGTCTTGCAAAGCATGGGATAAGCTAGTCGAATTGGAAAAGATAAAAAATATTGTCATGATTAAAATAGTTGAAGTCATGAGTAATTACCAAAAAACTATTATCGTCGGTTGCGTACCGTATGAACATCGAAGGTCTCCTCGAGCTTAATGCTGAAGCGCCGATCTTCGTCCCGCACAATGAACCTGTCGCAGATACCTCGGTCGTCGTGGCACCAGTCGCACTCCCCCGGGCGGTTTTCGTCGTCCTATGAGTACGACATTTCCGGCCTATACGTTCACAATTCAAATATTAAACTAGATCATTATTATTAATCACGGGTTGACTATCGATGATCGATGTACGTAGCTCCTCCTTTCATTCCCGAATGCATTATTAATTATATCAAATTGTATAGCACACGGGAATGAAGGAGAATTATCCAATATGAGCATTCAATAAGCAAAACCAAATCATAAAATAAGCAAAACCAAATCATAAAATAAAGTATAGTATTCAAATTAGCATGCATTCAATAATTATAAGCAAAAGTACATCATCTCTTGGTGTCCATACATCGTCGAATATTATCACTAATACAACTAGAACCGTAGCTCTCGACGGGTATCGACGCGGGCGGTGGACACCCAAAGATAAGGAACCATCACAGGATCATAGCTCCAGTGAGATCCCTGAAGAACCTGCCAGGTATTGTTGAACCTCCCCTCCAATGCAACCATGTAGCGACGGACGTTCTCGTCCTCCTCGCTGACACGGTGACGTACCACCTCCGCGGTGTCCGGATGCCTCACCACCGTCACTGGCCCACGCGACCGCCACCAAACAAGGATCGGGTCAACAACGGGCTGCCTCCTCACCAACCTCGTCCCCGGAAGGTAGCATCTCCCAATACCAACCAGCGGAGCCAGGTCCGAACATGGCCCGATCAAGCAGGCCTCCACCGCCGAGTCGACGACGACGAGGATGCGGGATAGGCATCGCCGACGTCGACGTGGGAACTACTTCTATATATAGTTAAATAAAAGTAGTTTTATTAATTAAATCAACTATGTTGTTTAACTACTAAGCACTTACTATAAATAAATAAGTAGTACTTACTAAAACAAACTACTTCTATATATAGTAAAATAAATAAGTTTATTAAATCAACTAGCTAGTTCAACTATATATGAAAAAATTAATTACACAATCTAAATATCACCAAAAAAATCTATTAACAACAATATCATCAAACATGCATATTCAATAATAATATCACCAAAAAAATCTATTAACAGAAAAAAAATCTAACATAATATGAACAAAATAATTACTACACATATCTAATCTAAAAAAAATCTAATTAATCTAACAAAAACTCTAACATAATATGAACAAATTAATTACTACACATGTAATCTAACAAAAATCTAACCTAACAAAAAATCTAATTAAATCAACTAGCTAGTTCAACTATATATAAACTTATTTTTTTCCTTTTTCTAAATACTATGAACAAAAAATCATTAAAATTCTATGAACAAAATTAATTACACAATCTAAATATCACCCAAAAAATCTATTAACAATAATATCACCAAACATGCATATTCAATAATAATATGACCAAAAAATCTATTAACAGAAAAATCTAACAAAAATAAATCTAATCTAACAAAAAAAATCTATGAACTACATATCTAAATTACTACACATCTAACCTAACAAAAAAATCTATGAACTACAAAAGGAATCTAAAAAAATCTAACAAAAAAATGCTCACGTCGGCGTCGAGGCGGCACGGGGCATGGGCGACGACGGGCTCGGGCGGCGGCAGAGGGGCGACGAGGACAGCGGGCTCGAGGCGGCGACGGGACGGCCGGCTCGGGGTGGCTCGGGGCGAGGTGACGGCGCTGGGGCGGCGACGACGGGCGGCGGGACGCGGCAGCGATGGGGCGGCGACGACGTCTTGGGCGACGACGGCGGGCTCGGGCGGCGACGGGGACGGCGGGCTCGGGGCGGCGACGGGGACGGCGGGCTCGGCGGCGATGGCGACGAGGAGCAGAGGCGTCGGGGCGAGAAAGAGATGGGTTTTGACGAAAATTGCTAAGTCCTGTAGCAAGAGCATTGGTCTCGGTTCGTGGCACCAACCGGGACCAATGCACCCTTTAGTCCCGGTTGGTAGCACCAACCGGGACCAAAGGCCTCATTTCAGCAACGCAAAGGGCGGGAAACGAAGACCTTTGGTCCCGGTTGGTGGCTAACCGACTAAAGACAAAGCGATCGTCCGGTTGGTCCAACGAACCGGGACCAAAGAGTGGCATTTGTACCGGTTGGTTCCATGAACCGGTACCAATGGACCCGTGTAACTACTTTTTTATTTTCTGCGGCTATTTTTTTGTTGATTCTTTCTGCAGCTGTTTTTTTAGTCCCGCCTCGCCGAGCGAGAGGCAGTCACAGCTGTTTATAAGCCCTGAGTGCAGAGACGATGACGAAGAGGCTCAATGCTCCTGCACGTTGGTTAGCTTCAAGCCTTGAGGAATACGGTAGACTGCACAGAGCTATGTGCGGTGCAGATTGACACTATTCGAAAGGCTTGAAGCAAATTAACGAAAGATTCCGCCTCTTTTTTATTTTTAATGACTTATTACAATTCAGAAATAAAAAAATGTAGCAGAAAAGAAAAAAACTATATAAAAAACCACTCAGAAATAAATAGAAGAAAAAATAATTTTGATTAACTTTACTAAAAAATAATTCTGACCGTTGCAGCCGGCGATGGTGGTCATCTCTTCAGTCAGAGGTGGTCGGCCTGAGGCTGGGTGTTCGGATCTCGGGATCCGTCATCTGGCACCAGCTGCGAGTCGGGGAGACGTAGTTGCCGGTGAAAACTGAGCTGACGGCGGGCGATGGCGGCGTTCCATGTCATTACCATGATGAAGGCACTCGTATTGCTCCGGGGGAAACCCTAGGATCTGGTGTTCCAGACCGGACGATGGCGGCACTGCGGTGTTGTTTCTCTCTTGTGAGCATTGTTTTGTGGAGCCGCGCTGGAAGTCAGAGGAAGGAGGTGGAGCGGCTTCGTCTTAACGAGCATTGCGCCTCTTTTTATTTTTAATGACTTATTACAACTCAGAAATAAAAAGAAAAAAAATAAATGTAGCAGAAAAAAAACTATATAAAAAACCACTCAGAAATAAATAAAAGAAAAAATAATTTTGATTAACTTTACTAAAAAAATAGCATAGATGCTTATTTCTAATGACTTATTACAACTCAGAAATAAAAACAAAAGAATAAATATAACAGAAAAGAAAAAAAAAACTATATAGAAAACTACTCAGAAATGAATAGAAGCAAAAAATAGTTGTGATTAATTGTCCTAAAAAAGGAGCATATATCCTTATTTTTAATGGCCTATTACAACTCAGAAATAAAAAGAAAAAAATAAATATACAGAAAAGAAAAAAAATATAAAAAACTACTCAGAAATGAGCATAGAAGCGCTTGTAGAGGAAAATCAACTTAAATTCATAACGAATTTCAATCGAAATCCGTATGAATTTAGCCTAATTTCCCTATATAAGGGCATCTATTTTTATTTTCAGGGTAGCTCAATAAGGCAGAGAGGGATGGGCTTATAAATCGGTCCGATTCCCCTTCGGTTGGCGAGGTGGGACTAAACCCTGGCCGCAACGAGGACCAACCCTTTGGTCCCGGTTCGTCCCACCAACCGGGACCAATGTTGTTGGGCCAAGAGCGAGGGTCATTGGTCCCGGTTCGTCCCACCAACCGACCAATAGGTCCAGACGAACCGGACCAATGGCGTGGCGGCCGGCCCTGGGGCTCACGAACCGGTCCAATGCCCCATTGGTCCCGGTTACGATTGAACCGAGACTAATGGACTGACCCGGCCTGGACCATTGCCTCCTTTTCTACTAGTGCATCCAGACATGTTTAGCACAGCCTAGCTGCTGGAAATCTGTCAACTTTTTTTTTGCCGGGTTGGAAATCTGTCACCTGGCCGACCGAGTGCAACGTCACCCCCGATTTGCCACTCATTGCGGCAAAATGCTAACAAATCGCACACTGAACCGATGCTGGTCAAAGAACAATAGTAGTGAGTAGACGACATTCGTATAATAGGTTTGCAACGAGCAGGAGTTATTGTAAAAAGCGCTGGCAGTGGAAGAAATGCCGCATTACGAACCATTGCTAAAAGTGGTGTACCATTAAGTTGTATATGCGATGTAACACCTATGCAACATAAAGGATGTCGTCCGCTTAGAAAAAGACGTTGGTAAAAGAATTAACCCGATTTCAACTTTCAAAAAAAAATTCTCTAAAAAAGTCTATGATAGAATAATAATATTAGTCTATTCTGGTTCGGCGAAACGTTATATGGGCCATCCCTATCTAATCGGCTATCGGAATCCTAGTTTTGGAACCCTCTGGAAGGTCGTTGTCTGGTTTACATCTGTTCGGAGAGGTTCTGGTCTGGTTTTTGTTTTATACTTTTTGGTTTTTTCTTCTTCGATTTTTAAAAAATGATTGCAAATTATAAAAATATTGTAAACAAATTTAAAAAGTAAATTATTAAAAAAATCCACCTTTCTTAAAATCTGTAAAAAAATATAATTTTAGAAAACATTCAGAAGTTTTAAAAAATGATCACGTTTGAAAATATTGTTCACATACCTTTTTGTTTATTTTTCAAATATTCTTCTACAATTTTTCAAAATTGTTGATTTTCTGAATTACATTTTTAATTTTTTATGTTATGTATAAAGAAACCGGGTGAAAAAAATCACCTGAAAGAAACAATGTTAGAAAAATTAACAGGAAAAGTTAGTGCCACTTGACTGCCAATGCCACGTACATAGTCGCTACAGTAGGATAGCTGAATAAGCTAGCCCGGTCGGTCTTTCATTGCGTGAAAGCTGCACTATTTGACGCAGAGATTCCAAGTACAGCTGCCAGGGCTATAACTCGCTTATTGTGAGATATAGCCTGGCCTCGCTCTCGTGCGCCTGAAATGCACCCGGCCCAACACAGTAGCCCCTCGGAAATGGGCTGTTTGTAACGTTTCTTCACCGGTTTTCTTCTTTTTTTTTCTTTGTTTCTTCACCAGTTTTCTTCAATTTTTTTTTTCTGTTTTTCCTTCATCCGGTTTCTTTGTTTTTGGATTTTTTTGCCTTTTTATCTCTGTTTTTCCTTGTTTTTTTGTTTCTTTATCCGGTCACAAACTTTTTATCAAAGCTGAAGTAGTAATTGTTTCTGGCATATATGTATTTGGAATATTTCGAAAATACTCACTTCGTTCCAAAATACTTGTTGTGTTTCAGTTGAAAGCGAACTGAAACCATGACAACTACTCCCTCCGTTCCTAAATATTTGTCTTTTTAGAGATTTCAATGGACTATCACATACGGATGTATATAGACATATTTTAGAGTGTAGATTCACTCATTTTGCTTCGTATGTAGTCACTTGTTGAAATCTCTAGAAAGACAAATATTTAGGAACGGAGGGAGTATGTTGGAATGGATAAACCAAAGTAATAATGGAAAAGAAACTGAGCGAAGAAATGAACAGTCCTATAAAATATGTCAAGACATATTAATTTGAAATTTTAAAATTCTAGGACACACAATCAAAGTGCACATCAAATTTAATGTTTTCAAACTTAACCATTCAAATTCAAACACGACATGCGGTCCAAATGGAGTAATAATCCAAATAAGACACAATAAAAGCACGCTAATCAAGTATTAAGATGTAGCCAACGGTACTCAACAAGACCTTCTTGGAGTTGTTTGTGAACTTCTAGGTCCTGACCCTTTGGTGTGCCTGGATGAATGCTTGGATCCTTTTAGGGTGATGTTTCGACTCCACCATAACACCATTGTAGAGGAACCGCAAGTTCTCTGGGTCATCTCTCTCATCCTCATGTTGTGCGAGATATCAAAAAGAAAAGGACCCTGATAGCTAGTGAACGTTTGCTGTGAGGGATGAAATTTGTGAAGATGGCAATCCGTGTTGGCCGAGCATGGGTGTTTTAGTTAGCAAGCATGGAGACTCCATGGCACTTCAGTTTTTGACCAGAAAATTGTTGTGCTTGCAAACTAAAATTGTTACCTTTTATCATCCTCGTGAGCGCGACACCTAAAGTCGCCATCAAACCCTTCACATTTGTCATCCCTTCCAGCGAATGTTCGCTAATTATGATTGCTGAAAGAAAAAAAGGAAGTACATGATGTACCTCTTCATGTGACGTCGCGCTAGACCTGGCCCATTACATCGATGCTTAAGGCGAGGCATAATTTGGTCTCGCAATAGGCGAGACCTCGAACGTAAGGGCCCGGGAGTATACGAGCGAAGCCCAAGTGGAAATGAAATTCCAATCCATTGTACTACTCTAGCAAAGGAGACCAGTGATTTTCTGTGTACCAATCGAATGGCCTAGTGATTGTTGTGTTATCCAAACAACTTTGACCTCCTAGACCCATACTATCCTTCTCAGACAACACTTTTGTCTTCCTCTTATTTATTTTTTATTTTTTGGAGATAAACTTGCATTCATTTTGTGTTTGATCACTATGGGACATGCTATATGTAGCTCTCCAAGAAATTGTGGTTAGCTTGACCTACAATGCCCATTCATAGGCGCAACACCCTCCCAGCGAGCTACGACACCAAAACACCAAAACATATTGATAAATTCCAAACAAGCAGAAGAGAACAGACGTAGTTTCTCCTTTTTTTAATATCTTTTAGTCTTTCTCATATTTTGTGTTTTGATTTTATTTATTCTAGTTAGTTTTTTTATTGAGGACGGTTTCATTTTCATTTAAAAATGTTCATGAATTTGAAAAATATTCTTGAACGGAAAAACTATTCATGAATTTAAAAGTTGGGCATGGATTTAAAAAAATCAAAGAATTCAGAAAAGGTTTAGGAACAAAATTATATCATAAAATTTGAAAAAGTTAACTTTTAATATTCCCACTAATTCCAAAAACATTGCTAACATTGTTTTTGCCAATTCAAAAATTATTTAAAAACTCAAAATTTAGAAAATGTTTGAGAAATTCAACAACTATTAGGGGTTAAAATATGTTTTAAAAAATGCTTGTTTGGAATTTATCAATATGTTTGTGAATACAAAAATTGCATGTAAAATTAAGTAAATGCAAATTCAAAAGTTTGTGTTAAAAATATATTTGTGACATTTTGTAAAATTTCTTAGGTGCAAAAATATAAAGAAATTTAAAATTGCAAATTTGAAAAATGAAAAGAAAAAAACAACGACCAGGCTGGCTGAGGTATTCTAGCCATATATATCGTCCACTGGTAGATCCTAGGCAGCAAATAAAAACCTAAAGGCTACTGGTAAGGCGAGTTGGGCCAACTAGTTTTGCCCTTTTTCTGGCCGTTTCTTATTTTGTTGCTTTTTGATGCAGATTTTCTGTTGGTTTTTTTTCTTCACAATTTTCAAAAAGCTTCCTATATATAGTAAACTATAACCAAAAGTTCATCTATTAAAAAAATGTCTATCCTACATTTACAAATTGTTTATTGTATATTTTTAGATCATCAGGGGAGTTTGCCCCCCCGGTTCCATTTAATAAAAATGAAACCCAGAACAAAGTCTCATACAATTCCGTGCATGCTGCAATGCATGTTCAGAGAAAGAAAAAAAGGGAAAGGCCCACAGCCAAGTACATGCGTTACATTTCCTCAAAGCGGGACACCTAGGGTATGCAAAGAAAGAAACTAAGCAACGTATTCTCCCAGGGTCACAGCGGGGAGCGAGCCACTCTCAACAGCCAGCATCTTCTTGTCTTCAGCAGCAAGCATCAGGCGAACCTCTTTGATCTGCTCCAGGATTCCTCCCTTCATCTTCTTGAAAGGTTGTGTCGGGGTGCCAGACCAGTCAAGTGGCGAGGCAGGGCTGGAGTTTGCTTGAGCTGGTTTCTTCTCTGGGGCCACGCTTGATTTGAAGCTGCTTGGGCTCCTGAAGCCGCTCTTGTGTATCCCCAAAGCCAGCTTGGGGAGGAAATGTGTTGGCGAGACACCTCCAGTGTCCACCAGACCCATTTTTACCCCATAGTCAGCTACAAGGGGGCTTTGAGGGCGCAGGATATCCAGTACAATATCCTCTGCATTTTCTCCTGCGAATCCTTTGAGTATAGAACCATCCACCTCTTGAGTGTCCTCCAGACCAGCCACCAGATCTGCTTAATATCAGACCATATAGCATTATCAAAAACATGTTTACTCCTAACTTTCCATAGGCACCACAGTACACAAGTACAAAAGGCATTTAGCACTTCATGATTTTTAACTGCAGGCCAAAATTTGGCAATGGAGAAATAGGTAGACCCTAAATCAACAGAAAAAAGGAGGATACCTCGGTCCAGATGCTCTTTGCTACTACACAACCAAAAACAAGTGATCTACTGTCTCCTGGTTAGAGCAGAATAGACATCCCGGAGTTCTGTCAATCCCCCTCTTAAGAAAATTGTCTTTAGTCATCAGTTTGTTATGTGCCAGTAGCCAGAGAAAAACTTGAACTCTGGGTGGCACAACAATAGACCAAACTGAAGGTATAAAGACAGGTTTCACTCCTCTAAAATTAATGATGGCATACAATGAACTGGAAGAGTAATCCCCCTTGGATTCATATATATTGCCAGATCATAGCATCTTCATCTTCAGTGAGGATAGTCTCTTTTATGATTTGTTCGAGGCAGTACCACTCTTCCATCATAGCAGGGGTAAATACCCTTCTAAATGTAAGTTTGATAATGTCCCCATCCCAAACATCAGAAACTGTAACACACTGTTGATGACAGATAGCATAAAGTGGCCAGAACTGGACAGAAAGGGGGGAGGTGCCAAACCATATATCCTCCCAGAATCTGGGTTTTCTCCCATTCCCTACTACCCATCTATAACCAAAATTAAGAGCTTTAGCAGCCCACATAACTCCTTACCAAAACTTGGAGGAAGCTTGTGGTCTACAGGCAAATATATTAGGAGAGTTCCTAAGATATTTGTTATCTATGATTTTTTTTCCAGATCTTGCCCTCATCTTGGGCATATCTTTTGACCCAGCTGCCTTGTTTACTGTATATTACAAAAGACCGTTTAGTTGTGGGTTGGGAAGCGATGAAACACATACCATTCCTTCCGCACCTAGTGCGATGGACGTGACCATCACACATGTTTCTTTGTTACCAATCGTGTGGGATGAAGATGGACACCCTATCCCACATGTTTTCTTTTAATCAATTGTGTGCGATTGTCCAACCCATGGCACACGCATTTTCATGTCAAACGTGTGCGACGGAACCGAGCCCCCTTCCCGTCTCCATCATTCGACCGATGACACGGGTTGGCGATCTAACAAACCGTGTGAGGTGGCAGGTTTAAACGGTCTGCAATAACTTGATTGCGCTAGTGATAGTATTTACATGAGTGTGGGTAGGTCTCAGTCGACTGAGACTTGACCAAGTCTTAGTAAGTGACATAAAAAGAAAAGAAAAAAATGCTGATCTTTTTTTACATGGATTTCAATGTAAAATCTCACAAATATAGCATCAAATGAGATATAATAAAAAATCTCAATCCACTGTGATTTAGCAAGAGTGTATTTTTGTTCTGGCAATCGTAGCCCAAACTATTCATCACTACGAATGATGAAAGTGTCAGTTCCAAAGAAAATTGGACGGATCGATTGGTAGGTCACCCGGATTACTCAAATTAAGTTGCATGGTTTGTTTCCTTGCAATCATTGTGCATGCATGAAGCATGCATGCTGTCTGATCTCCAGTTCACATGGCTGAATTGTTAGCACAGGTTGTGCAGTCCCGCACCCTCACCAGCAGCAAACACGCGCGACCTCGGCTGCCATAAATGGCACGGCCGCCGGCCGGGTTCTTCACGCAGCGCACCGACCGGGCACACAACACATACATTTCATTCCACTTTCTCCTCCGCTTCGCGAACAAAAAGCAGGAGCACAAGGTGAGCTTCCTCGCGCGCCGTTGCATCGTGCAGATCTCGTACGCCATCGGCGTGCCTGAGCCTTTGTCTGTCTTCGTAGACTCGTACGGCACCGGGAAGATCCCCGACGGGGAGATCCTCAAGCTCGTCAAGGAGAACTTCGACTTCAGGCCCGGGATGATCAGCATCAACCTCGACATGAAGAAGGTCGGGAACAGGTAAATCAAGACAGCCGCTTACTGTCACTTTGGGCGCGATGACGCCGACTTCACCTGGGAGGTGGTGAAGCCCCTTAAGGTCGGCAAGGCATCTGCGTGAGATATGACAAGAAGACATCACTTGGGGTTTCTTCTCTTATTACTTACGGCAACGCTACACGTACAAACGGTTTACAGGCTTTTACAGGATGGTTAACCTTGATTGGTCAATAGGTGAGTGGGGCGGCCCACCTCCCTGAAAATCAGGGGGGGAGAGGTTTGTGATTGGTTGTTACATGGAAGGAGCGTGTAAAAGCGCGTAAGTCTTTGTATGTCTAGCATTTTTGTATTACTTATCTCTCTTGGATTATTGTTGCCACCTGTCATTGCCAGTCATCATGTTCCACATGGCGATGAAAGTAATAAAAGCATATAGTTAATAATACAGTTAATAATTGGCTATAAAAAGTTGTCATGTCATATATAACTGACCTAATAGCCGGGTATGCACATTAGTAAATTTTAAACGTGTATTACTTTATTAATAGATGGCTCACCTTGCAACCTCACAAAGTCTCTTGGGGCTCGTGCCGCAGCCGGCTAGTAATCAACATGCCACTTTTGTTTCTCCTCCGACTAAGAGCATCTTCAACGTTGACCCGCAAATTTGCTCTGGCATCTATCCGCGGACATTGATGCCGAAGGCCACCATCCAACGTTGGCCGCATACATTTCAACCCGCATTTGAACTAACAGACGAAATTCATGCAAACCGACCGATATTCATTAAAGTACGAACTAAAATAGAAGAAATCATCCATACATAGCATCCAAATTATATCTAGTACAACAATGTATCCAAATTGACAAGATAATGTCAATTTTTTTTTCATCAACGGATTATGTCGTCCCACACATATTACTCCTTCAGCTTCATCCAACAGTGTGTGTACGTAAGGCTCCTTGAGACGCTGCAGCGGTACCTCTCGTAGCAAGTAAGGAATAGCCGTGGCCGAGAGCTGTGTTTGGGCTAATCCTCTAGAGACACAGCATGCTAGCCTGGCTTCATGACCACATCGACATGCTTCACGTCGCCATCACGCAAGCATGTTGTTTAGCGTGGCCCAGGTGAAAATCGATTGCCTAGCCACCCGAGCGCATCTGGTTTATAACTAATCCTGCTATAGTCGACGTTTCTTTTGTGGGACAAGTCTCAAACCAATGGCTTTCATAATTGAGCTTTCTCGAGGCCAGTTCTGCGGTCCTCAAGCAAACAAAGTGGCTACAGACATTAACCCCACACCACCAGATCAGTCTAGCTCGGAACCGAGGATCCTGCTCCGCGCAAATCTTAAAAGTTTCAACCAAACACGCATCACCACCTGCATAACTTGCGCTTCCCAGATGTTTTCCTCCTATTTCATGTGCGGTTTTAGCTGGGATGTTTTTATTTTTTGTTTTCCTATCTTTCCTTTTTCATGTTTTTCTCTTTTCTGGTTTTTTATTTTCTCTTTTATTTTTTCAAAGGTTTGTAGAATTTTCTAAACCAAAAACATTTCTAAATTTAGAAATAATTTTCAACTTCCTAAATATGTCATGAAATTACAGAACATTTTTGCAATTCCTAAATATTTTATGAATTTATGAACAATTTTAAATCCTCGAATTATTTTAAAACCTGTCATGTTTTTTAAAATGTGAGGATTTGTTCAGGCACATGATGATTGTTTAACCTTGTGAATATTTTTTTTGAATTGTTGAACATTTTTCCAAGAATAATGTATATTTCTTTAGACTTGTGAATTATTTTCAAAATTTTGAACATTTGGAAAACTTATGAAACTCTTTCAAATTCATGAATATTTTTGTAATTTATGGATCTTGAAATTTTAGGAAATACCCAAATTTCAGTTTTGTCGAAAAGTCCAGCTCCAAACAGGCCAGCCTAGCATATTCTCTAGCAGTAGGCTCTTTTCAATCAAAACCAGAGAAAACCACTAAGTGGGCTGACCCACTATGAGGTGCTCCTTTGGTTACACACGGAACAAGAGCACTTGCCAGCATTATCGGCAGAAGAAGATCACGTCACAAAGATGTAAGGGAATCGTTTGCCAACGGCGCACCGGCCGAAGCTTCGGCCGGTCGCGTCCACGCGCAAACGCGCCCAGCGACCCACCTAACGACACGTAGGACGAGGGGGGCCCGCCCACGTGCGTCTTCTCCTTCCTGCCCTTTCTCTTCTTCCTCTCGCTCATCTCTCTCTCTCTCCCGGTGCCATGGTCAACCCGTCGCCCACGCCGGAGGCTTCCCAGGACGCCGCCGTCATGGGAATCACCGATCCGCCACCTCGACCAGATCCGTGCGGATCCGCATGCATCGAAGCTCGCCTACCTCGCCCGACCCGCCACGCCGGAGCTGCAGCCAGCCATGGCAGACTACAATCATCGGTGGAACCAATTGTAGCAAATTCAATCATCGGTGGTAGCGAAAATCTACTACGGTTGCAGCAAAACGACGATGGCCATGGGCAGGCATGGGAGCTCGGCGGAGCAGCACAAGTAGTTGTGATAATGGTTGTAGCAAATTTCAACGCCGTTTGTAGCAAAACCAAACTATGGTTGCAGCAAAACGGCGCATCGTCATCGCGGGTTCACAGCTAAGACAATAAGTTCGAAGCTTTTTTCATTGCCCGTTGTAGCTTTTGTAACCGCCGTTTGCAGCTTTTTCGTTTTTCGTCCATGGGTACGGCTCCACAGTTGAAGCTTTTTTCATCGTCGGATGAAGCTTTTTTCGTTGCGAGATGAAGCTTTTTTTGTCACCGGTTGTAACTTTTCTTTTGGTCGCTCATAGTTCCGTTGTACCAGTTGAAACTTTTTTCATAGCTAGTTGAAGCTTTTTTCGTCAGCGATTGTAGCTTTTTCCGTCGTCGGTTGCAAAGATCGGGCATATCCCCGGGCTTAATTTTTGTTGCAAGCGGGGATGAGCACCAGCGAGCGACCGGCGAAACACGCCGGTGAGCGCCGGTCGTCGCCACCGAGCTACAACGGTTGCCACGGAAGCTACAACCGCAGGGTGGGCTGTTGCATGGGCGGCCGGTGACGAGGACGGCCGCCAGTGGCTGGGACCGGCGACCATGGCGGCCGGCGAAGACGGCGCGGGCGGCGAGGGTGTCGACGAGCTCGAGAGACGAGGAGGGCAGCGGGGGCCGACGACGAGGGAGAACGCGCGCGCCGGCGAGATGGGGTTCCTTTTCTCGTGCGCGCTCGCGAGAGGAAGACGCTGCCCAGAGATAAGGATCCAACGGCTCGGGACGGGTCGATCTGACGGCTAGGGTGCGACCGGCCGAAACGTTCGGCCGGCGCACCGGCGCAGATCGTTGCCCAAGATGTAAGGGCATCTACAATACGGCGCTTAAAAACAGGCGCTAGGATTTTGATCCCTGCCGATCGGTAGTTGCCAGGTTGAATCCTGGTCTCTCCGCTAGCGGCGATGCAACTAATTGAGTCGGGCGCTTCCTGGTTTTTTGCCTTGCGACGTGGAAAGCGGAGACTCTACTTACGTGTGGTTAGTTGATTTTTAGCGTCTCAGCGCCCTGCGTTGAAGGGGAGGGTCATTAGCTCCTTTTCATTTTTGAGAGTGCTTATATTATTTGTCTTTTTCCTATTTAAGCGTCTACTTGAGCGCCCAGCATTGTTGATGCCCTAAGGGAGCAACTAGTTGAGGTTGTTCCCAAAGAAAAGTGGCGAAAGATGCACGTGGGAGCGCTCCAGTGTCGCAACGGGTTGCAACCCACATAACAACCCGGTTTTTCTTTGAATTTGTTTGTTGTTTGTTTTTCTTTGCTTTTATTTATTTCTTCACTAGTGTTCTTCATTTTTTTCTATATTTTCTTCATCGGGTTTCTTCGTTTTTGGGGGGTTTTCGGCGTTTTCACACTGGTTTTCTTTTCTTTCTTTCTTTCTTTCTTTCTTTCATTCATTCTTTTTTTTCATTCTTTTTTTCATTCTTTTCTCCCTTTTTCTGTTTGTTTTTTTCCTTTTTTTTCAGCACATGTCTACATTTTTACAATACACAATGTATATTTTTAGTGCACACATGGAACAATTTTTGATAGATGTTGTACATTTTTCAAATGCAAGATGTACATTTTTCTTAAATATATGTTTGAAGATTTTTCAGATACACACTAGCCATTTCTAATCGTAATATATATCTAAAACTGCACAAACATGTTTATATTGTATATTGTTTTTAAAAAATGTCACCGATATTTCTTTCAAAGATTTGAATATTTAACTAAAATTTCATGACCATTTTTTTGATTGTTACCAAAATAAATTATTCTATGCAAACACTTTTTATATTGTGTTACCAATTTTTTAAATTTCAACAACATATTTGTTTGAAGCACATGGATATTTGTTTTAAAATTTCACGTACATGTTTTTGAATCGTAAGAAATATCTTTTGATTAATAGAACATTTTTTACATTTTATGAACAATTTTTAATTTGGACAAACATTTATTTGTATTGTGTGATTTTTTTGTCATATGCTATAAACATTTTATTAAAGTTGCACAAGCATTTTTTAGCACTTCACAAACTTTTAATCAAAACTGAAGTAGTAATTGTTTCTGCAAATATGTATTCAGAATATTTTGAAAATACACCATCCGTTTCAAAGTAATAATGGAAAATAAAAATGAAAAACGAAAACAAACCGAGTGAAGAAATGAACAATACCGCTACTGGCCCGGCCCACTAGGGGCGTTCCTTTAGGCGTTGTAGAGGTACTTCTCGCAGCAGGCGAGGTATAGCCACGCCCGAGAGTTGTGTTACGACTAATCCTGGTGTGATCTAGAGATACCAAATGCTATCGTGGCCTCATGACCACATCGGCTTGCTTCGCGTGGCCATCACGCAAGCATGTTGTTTAGCATGGCCCATGATCTAGAAATCGACCGCTTGGCTGCCCAAGCGCATTTGCCTTCTAACTAATTCTCCTATTATTAGACGTTTCTTCTACGTTACAAGTCTCAAACCAATGGCTTTCATAATTGAGCTTTCTCGAAGCCAGGTTTATGATCCTAAACCAAACAGAGTGGCCACATACATTAACCACACACCATCGGATCAGTCTAGCCTAGACCCGAGAATCATATTCTGTGCATACCTTGACAGTGTCAACCAAATGTAGATCACCCTACATGGATGTCGTTATTTCCAGTTTTCCTATTTCCCCCCTTTTCATTTTTTTCTCTTTTCTCTTTTTTGGTTTTTGATTTTCTCTCCTTTACATGTTTTAAAAATTGTGATATTTCTAATTCAAAAGCATTATTTAAAGTATAAGTATTTCTCAAGTTCCTAAATATGTTATGACATTAGAGAACATTTTTCAATTTATAAATATTTTATGAGTTATGGATAATTTTAAATCCTCAAATATTTTTGAAAACATGTGATATTTTTTTAATTTTAAATACTCAAATATTTTGAAAACATGTGATATTTTTTTAATTTTAAATCCTCAAATATTTTGAAAACATGTGATATTTTTTTAAATATGCAAGCATTTGTCAAGGCATATGAACATTGTCTTGTGAATATTTGTTTTTCAAATTTGTGAACATTGTTTCCGAAAATCATGAATATTTTATAAAACTTGTGAATTATTTTCAAATTTTTTGTTTTATAAAATTATGGATCTCTTTCAAATTCATGGATATTTTGAAATTTATGAATCTAGAAATTTTGATAAATACCGAAATTCTAGTTTTGGAAAAAAGTCCGGCTTGAAACCGGTTAGCCTAGAATATTCTCTAGCAGTAGGATCTTTTCGATCAAAACCAGAGAAAGCCGTTAAGTGGGCCGATCCACTCTGAGGTGCACGTTTGGTTACACGCGGAACGTGAGCTCTCGCCAAAACAAACACATGCAACAACATTACCAACAAAAGAAGATCACATATGACAAAGATGTAAAGGGAGCAACTAGGTGGGGTTGTCCCAAGAAAAGTGGCAACAGATGCGAGGGGGAGCGCTCCAGTGTCGCTTGCAACCCACATAACGACCCGATTTTCTATTCTAATTATTTTTAGGTTTTGCTTTTTTTTTTTATTTTAAGTACAATATATTGCATGATGGAGCACATTTTGCGCTCGTTAGGGAGTGTGAGTTGCGTTGTGTATGAAGCATAATTTGCACATGGAATACTAGTTGCATCACGCGGGGAGTACATGTTACACCGCGTAGTTCACGCTACAGCACAACAAAACATACATGTTGTGTCGGGAGTACAAATTGTGCCATACCGGAAGCACAAGTTATACTATGTGGGAAGCACAAGTTGTACTATGCAAGAAGCATAACTTGCCCTACATGGGAGTAGACTACCCTCTGGGGAGTGTAACTTTTGTTATGGCATGAAGCACAACTACATTATCGCGAGGAGCACAATTTAGCTCTCGATAGGTGCACAATTTACGCCCGGAAAAAGGTTCATCAAAATCTATTATCATGTGATCTAATTAATTTTGAACACAAAAGGAAAATGGTTTGTAATGTGGACACTTTGTTCAAATTATTTAATTTTGAAAACTAAATCTCACAAAAAGAAAGCACACACACCACCCTCCCATCATCTCATGGTAGGGAAAACTCATGAAAACAAGTGATGCACATCACTGCCTCACGTGTTGTCGCCATAGGAGTTTGAAAGTAACATTTGCAAAATACACCCCTTAACTAGTAATTTCAAAGATGTAAAGGTAAAGATAAAAAAGGGTTTGGGTCAGCCCACGAAGTGGTAGAGCCTGTTCACTATGCCACACGTGCACATAGTCTCGCACATGCGAGCGACAGAGTGAGCCAACATCATTCAACGATCGCATTGTAGTGACTCTGTCAAGCTAACGAGTGGCTCAAATTTTTTCTTCTAGCATTTTTTACTTAGAATGTCTATGAAAATGACATAAATAGGTAGGTAGGTATGGTTACTGTTTTGAGTAGATTAAGACATATGCGTAGGAGGACAAGAGGAAGTCCTTCCACGAAGTTGGATGAACCAACAAAGTATGCACCACATCTCGATGTGAGAGTGGACATTTCTCGGTACCGAAGAGACTAGCAAAGGGTTTTATCTAGAAGCAAATAAATCTAGAACTTGCATGAGTCTCGGATTCGTGTGCCTGCAGATAATAGCTATTGCATGTAGGCGCAATCATGTTCAAAAGAACAATCACGTTTGTTAGATTTCGTTGAGTCCTAATTTTCCTAATATGTCAGACCTACATCCATGTACGTACAAGGTTTGAGTTTTTTTATTCTTTGACAAAAGGTGGATTTTATTGACTCAAAATGAAGCATCAAGTGAATACAAACACAATGAGCACACATCCGACCTCTGCATATCTAAGATACACACAACTAACATAAATGTGCACACACACACACAAACAAACACACTAGCAAATAGCAAAAGTTGTGCCTTAGCGAGGAAAAAGAGAATCTACCAAAATAGCAACCCACAAACTACAACAATGACATATCTGCACCAACTATCTCTTGACACCACAAGGACAAACGAGGTTCTTCAACAACGATGCCTTCAGGAAGGGAATGACTCTCAAGCAGCATCGTCAATAAATTCAATCAGCAAAGGCCAGATTCTAGGTTTTCACCCCGAAGAACATGTCCGAGCATATCTGAACAATGCGCCAACATGGTAAGGTTGCAAAACATTACAATTTCTAGGTATAACCAACTCGGGTAAGACCTAGGGTTTTCACCACAAAGCACGAGACCAGGTACTCAATAAGCACCACCCAATCGAAGTCAATCACATGGTGTTGCTACCATTTTTTCGCAGTCCTAGCAGCTGCATGCACCCCCATCACTACACAACCATACCCTTTGCATCATGCCGCTATCCATAGATTGCATCTCACCGTCGAAGGAAAACTGACCGAAGCGATAACCCGCCAAAACCGCAGTGGAGCCTTCCGGCTGTATCCTGCAACCTCACCATTGTGATCTGCCGGCAGCGGCCACTAGATCTGGAGAGGAGAACCCTCATAAATAATTTGGTATCCACTTCAATACGCAACTTGAGTGGGTGGGCTGTGTTGCCATGATCAGATCTGAAGTGGAAATCCTCCCAAATCTAAAATCCGATGGAGACGTTCGCCGATCTAATAGGATGCAACCACCTATGATAAAGGGAGGGACCAGCCCCAACCCTCATGGGAATTCACCGCTGAGAGAGCCTCCTACACCCTAGCATGACCCAAGCCAGCCCGGCTCTGGCGGCGGTGCCACTGAGTAGCATCACGAGGTCCTCAACCAGCATGACACGCAGTAGAGGCTGAGCCGCACCATGTCATGAGGGAGTGCTTGAGGAGCGGAGGGCAGCAAAAACAATGGAACACGATGGGGGTGGAGTGGTGGGAAGCACCTCGCAAGCGAGGAACAAGTGTCTTGCCGCTGCCTTCCTTGGAGTTGGCCCGAACTTTGTCGGTGGGCACTCTCTGGCGGCGACAAGACGACAAAAGGATGAGGGAGGTGGTTGCAGCGGCTTAGGGTTGCTCCCTGAGCCGCCAGGGGTGGTGACGTGGGGAACTATTTGACATAGGTTTTGTTATGTTGTCTTTTGCTTAACTAATATTTTTATTCATTTTTTATGTAAAAAGAAAGACATTGACTAACGTTTACCGATTTTGGGATTTCCTGTAAATGTTCATTTCGGTGCACGAACATCGGGACATGGCACATAACTTGCTGCCCGGGACATGAAGCAGGTCATCACTATCGTCGAAGGGCAAGCACAAGGCCTTCGTGAGCATTTGATAGCCATGGTGACCACTCCCACGCACGTGGATCTCCTGCTCGTGCACATCAGCGACACCCCCTCCCACACATAGATCCCCTCTTCCTGCGCAGCAGCAATTTCCAAAGTATAATGTGTCATCACTCGTCTTTGGTATCCTCATTATTTTTGCCATGTTCTATCACGCTAAATCTCGGGCAGCATGTTGTATACAAGTAGAAGTTGGCAGAAAGCAATTACAGATATATTTTAAAATGCAAGTCAAATAGAATGATTAGGTCATCGAGAAGTGAGAACATGATTGAGCCATCTATACATCAAGGGTACATTTGACCACACATATATATTCTAATTATAGCGACTACTTGTCAAAAATTAAAGGAAACATGTAAATATTTTTTTTACCCTATCTTTTGAATATTTATAAAGAAAACTCATATGGATTTATTTTATTTTGCTTTGGGCACCTAATATGCATGCATGGCTTCCATATATAGGAATTCCTTATTATTAGATAACATTTTACCAAATGCTAAAAACTGCAAGTGTGTTTTTGTATGTCCGGCGCACACAAAAACAAGCCATAGATCTCCCCTCACGGGGTAAGTATCATGTAGTAACCACATACAAACAAGACAGATGATTTTAGTGGCATGCAAACATATTACGGAATTTGAAAAACACATGACGTTCAAATAGAGTGTCCAATTCAATTTTCATTTTCACCGTTGACTTCCTCATAACAAGATCTTTGAAACTAAACCACACATGGTCATATTTCAACAAAAAATTTTGAAATGGAATTTTATATCATGAAAAGCAAGTAAAAATCAAGTTATTGCTGCAAACATGCTTTTTCACTAGAAACCGATAGGCCTATCATATGTTACGTTTGTATGTGTGTATGTGGGGGGCGGGGCAAACATCAATTTTCATGTATATAGCTTCTTTCGTATCATTATACTGTATCCATAGACTTTTAGCACATGTACTAGTTTATGGAAGAATCAATGCAGCCTCTAAAAGTTTTATAAAATATCTTTAACAATGTTTCAGTGATTATATACTTCAAATTTTTTTGGTTTGCATACATATGATTCGTAAAAATGGCCAATTTACAGGTTTGTAAGAGAAAAGTAGGTACTGTAAATTTCCGCTTCACCATAGTAAGTTGTTTTTCCAAAATTTTAAAACTTTGCTTTGACCATTGCTTTCCCCATGGTGAGTTTGTCAAAAACTAGACCCAACAAGAGCATGTTTTAAAAAATATTCCTAAAAAGTTGTTTCATGCCACCATGTTTTTCTTGTGTTTTTTTATTGTTCCTTGTCATGAGACCTTTAAATCTTGATTTCACATGGAGATGTTGGATATATTTAAAAATCAACCTACTGTAACAAAAAGCAAGTGTTGAGTATAAACTTTTAACACAAACCGGTAGGTAGTCCATCTTTTGTTATGAATTGTATGCACTAAAAGCAAATTTCAAGGTTTTTAAAACTGTTTAATAAAATATTAAGAGTTTGCCCGTTATATTGGAAAGGCAAATTAGCAGGACAGCCATTAACTTGTAATGCAAACTTGTATTTTAGTTTTATTACGTTGCTTTAAATAAACTAGTGCATGCCCTAGAAACTACACATGCACAACTTTATAGATAACTAGGAAACAATTTCTCAGAAAGCGTGCTTTTCATCAACGAACAATGTATAACAAAGGATTGACTAGAAGATCAATCTGAGCTAGAAAAACATATTTCGATCATAAAACTGGCTTGTCATGACATGAAGTTTCTGTGCAGAAATATTCGTCGGATTATTACCGTGAGGGATCGTAGTTTGAAGATCTCGCCGTAAGGAATACAACAGTGAAAGCGGATTTTCATTTGAACACTCAGTTTGCAGGCAATGCATTTTATAGTGTTAGAAACAGTTTCACATGTTGCTGATATCATGTGCTGATCCTGATTATGCGCTGCCCACATGGGTAGGAAAAGCGCATGAGGGCTCAGCCTAACATTTTCCCCTTTTCTATCCATCACAAGATTTCATGAGATAGAGACTTTTGCACTAGTCCTGTATCATTATTATAAAATATACCTACTAGCACATACAATGTAGCATTTTTTTAAAGCACAGTATAATCGCATATGCTCACATACACTCACCCCTATGAAAGCACACACGCACATCCTATCCCTATGGGCACCTACAAACAATTGAGCTGGTATAACATGTTAAGATTGACAAAATCACCATAGACACCTTCGTAGTCTACCATGTAGCATTTCTATTAGTTGCGTAGAAAACAATATAATCTATTGGAAATCGAAAATTGCAGTCTAAGTTAAACCTCATCCAATTTCTTTGAGAAACACGGTACAGATGCATACACTCATAACCTGCATGCACACTTTTCCGTTTGAAAGCCCGCACGCACATCCCCAATTCCTCATGCTTCCTTGAAGAAGACGCGAGGGTAGAAGAGAGGTTAGTTGGTCGCTTGTGATTTGGAGAATATGCATCTGCCTCTACCTGGCCAGGTCCCAAATTTGCTCTACTTCTAGTTCTTCCTAGTTGGTCCCTCTGTATCTGTTCCTATTAGCGTTAGATTTTGTTTGTTTTTCATATGTATCATCATATGATTGACGAAGAGATCTGGTGCCAAACCATGTATTGTGGATGTGTTTGGAGCTATTTTTCTCATGTGTTTGGCGCGCAGGGTTGTTTGAGGGTTATCCGATTAGGTGTATTATTAGGTGGGAGAGGAGGTGCGTGACCCTTTTTTGGCTGGAACAAGCACGCGCGTTGGCATGGAAGAAATTGACACGTGAGTCCAATATAAGGACTGGATATGAAGAAGACCAGCTTACTCTCAAATCTAACCGTTTAACCATGCATATCCATATCGGTAATTTTGGGAAGGCGAACCCCCCTATTTATATAAACTCGGCGACGCCCCCAAACAAACCACAACCAACCTTTCTCAGGGGGTTGAATTCCCGGCGACCTGAGCACCATGGTTTCGGCCGACGCAGCTCGCAACGTCGTCGGCATCATGGGCAATTGCATCTCCTTTTGCCTCTTCCTCTCCCCTGCGTAATTAAGCCGCCCTCCTCTCCTCCTCTTGCCTGGTGATCTGTATATGGAAGGTGGCTGTTGGTAATCAGGACATGAATCTGAGCTTGTTTTCTTTCTGCATGCCGCATGCAGGCAGACATTTGACCGGATTTGTAAGAACAAGGATGTGGAGCAGTTCACGCCGGACCCCTACCTGGCGACGCTCATGAACTGCCTGCTCTGGTTCTTCTACGGCCTCCCCATCGTCCACCCCAACAGCCTCCTCGTCATCACCATCAACAGCATCGGCATCATCATCGAGACAATCTACCTCTCCATCTTCTTCCTCTACTCGCCCCCAAAGAAGCGGGTACATACATCCCGGATCCCCCTATTCCCCGCCCGGAGGAACAATTAATTTCCCCGTATTTTTTGGCCGCTAGTTTCTGCCCCCTACGTCCCTAACCCATGCCCGTGCGTGCGTGCAGCTAAAGATACTTCTCGTTGTTGGCTTTGAGGTGGCGTTCGTGGCGTCCGTGGTGGTCGGAGTGCTCCTCAGCGCCCACACCTACGAGGACCGCTCCAGGATCGTCGGCATCATCTGCATCGTCTTCGGCACGATTATGTATGCCGCCCCGCTCACGGTCATGGTACGTGTTAATGCCGCACATGTGGCCGTTGTGGACGTATGGCGTGATATTGATGCCTTATTTAGGAAGACCAGCCTAGTTAATCTGCATGAACCTACAGTTTATTAAAAGATGCAACACCCAGGTTATTTTAAAAGATGCATGTTGCCACTGTATATGTCTGGTAAAAAATAACACCTACTGTTTATTTCTACATCAATAGGTAATGCAACCCCCTATCTCTGTTCTGCTTAAGTATATCCATCCAACAAAAAAACTTTCTGTTTTAGCTATATGTAACTTGCCTGTTTTCAAATGTGGGCAAGGCGATTTCCGACCTTTGATTCTTTTATGCAGATTCATCTCTCTCTCTCTCTCTCTCTCTCTCTCTCTCTCTCTCTCTCTGTTTCATGGCTTCTTGGGTTAAAATTTTGACACGCCCTTGTTCGGGGTCACTCCATTTTCTTATTGGGCTTGAAGCCCATTATGCATTGCCTGTTTTAGTTTCCTTCTATTTTTACATGTTTTTGCATTTTTTTTACCGTTTTCCTTTTTTTATTGGTATTTTTGCGATGTTGGATGAGTGTAAATGGATACGCGTAAGAACTATACAATATGTGTTTAAATTGTTCTAGAGTACGGACATTTCACTATTACATATTTATTCTTTGCATATATAAAGAGTGCAATTTCAGTGTAAACTTGTGTGCAAGTTTTTAAAGTTATTTTCATTTCCTTTCTTCTTATGGGGTAATACCGATGCCATTAATTTACAGATCCTTAGAAAATTTCATCATTTTGAACTTTTAGTCTTTATTTAATTTTCCTTCTTCCTTTAAGGGTAATATCTATGCCACTAATTGTTCTCTTCTAAGAAAAGTTAATTTTTTTTGCAAAGACTCACTATATTATATGTTTATTTTTTCCATCTTATAAAAAGCACAATTACATGTAAATTGTATGCAAATTTGGTCTTTGTTTTCATTTTATTTCTTCTCAGAGGTTAATACTAACGTCACTAATTCATTCTTTCCTTACAAAATATCATTTTTAAAGTGTGTAAGTATAAATGCAAGTACTATACAATATGTGTGTAAACTACATTAGAGTGTGAAAATTGCACTACTGTATGTTTATTCTTTGCATACTACAAATGTGCAAAGTTTTGTGCAAGTTTTTTTGAAGGGTAATACCAATGTCACTAATACATTCTTCCTTGGAATACTTCATTATATTGTTTTTTATATTTCATTTCCTTTTTTCTTTAAGGGTAATACCACTGATTATTCTACACAACATTTCAAAACTATCAACGCTCAGGGTATCATCTACTCTCTCCGTCCCATAACATAAGAGCGTTAATGTCAAAAAACGCTCTTATATTATGGGAAGGAGGGAGTAGTTATGTGCTAATATAGCCTTTATAAATTACCCATGAACACTTTTACTTGCAAACGGAAATACTAAAACAATTCAAGAAAAAAAAAAGGAAAGTAATAATATTGTACTGCCTGCTTGCAGGGCAAAGTTATCAAGACAAAGAGCGTGGAGTATATGCCATTCACCGTGTCTCTGGTGAACACCATCAACGGCTGCTGCTGGCTAGCCTATGGGCTGATAGGGAACGACCCCTATGTGACGGTCAGTACACCCGCATCTCGAAAAGTCCCAAACCCTGCCAATCGAGTACTCCTCCGCATCGATTTAACCGTGATACCATATTTTCATTTCGCGCAGATCCCCAATGCCATTGGTACAGTTTTGTGCATCTTCCAGCTGATCCTTTACGTGTGCTACTACAAGTCGACCCCCGTCAAGGAGCAGAACGTCGAGTTGCCCGCCGCCGCCACGGAGAACTGACATTGTTGGCAACGTCAACATTTCCCTTCCCTCGCCGTCGAGAGATAAGCTTGGCTTGCGGCCGTCTGTGGTGCTAGACTGCTTGTCTCTTTGTTAGCTAGTGTCTGACTGTGCCTTTAGTTCCGCGAACCATTGTCGTCTGTCCTAGTACAAAGTAGACCTAATATATGCAGCTGACTTATCGCAGATTATGACACCACGCTTGTCCTCATACTCTCTCAATCCACTATTTGATGGCAAAATGGATTTGTTGAACCGCAGCGTTTCTGCATTCTTGTTTGGTTGGCATGTAATTTGTGTGGGCAGACACGACTTGGACTTTATTACCGGTTCGCTGGTTTGGCTTGTTGCCACATCGAGAGGCATGTGCAGGGCAACGAGCAGCTTTCAGCTCAACATATGCACCTTTCGAACCCTATTGATTACGTACACTTGTAACATACGCATGTTAATTGGTCGTTACATACACGTGCTGGCTGTTAGGAATAGCAACATGTATTACTAGAAGGCCAAAGCCATCATATATATGTACAAGAGGATGACAAAAGGCTAGAATACAAAAGGCCAAAGGCCATCACCAATATAACTCTAACACCCCCCCTCAAACTCATGGTGAATCTACAACACTGAGTTTGGAGAGGTGAAATCTATGTTGCGCTCTAGTCTGGGCCTCGTGAAGAAGTCCGCTAACTGTAACTCGGAAGGCACATACTGAAGAACAACAACATGATCCTGCACAGCAGCACGCACATAAAAAGCATCAATGCCAATATGCTTGGTAAGCTCATGCTTCACGAGGTCCTGCACAATACTGATAGCGCCTGTACTGTCGAACAAGAGGGTGGTAGGTGTAGTAACAGAAACACCAAAATCCTCCAGTAACCATCATAGCCAAGTCACCTCTGCCGTCAGAAGAGCCATAGCTCTCAACTCGGCCTCTGCACTCAAACGGGACATTGCAGTCTGTTTCTTTGTCTTCCAGGCAATGAGAGAACCACCAAGAAAAACACAGTAAGCAGAAAGTGAACGACGATCCGAAGGATCACTAGCCCACGTAGCATCCGAATAGGCCTGGAGCTGTAGCGAGCTGGAACGGGGAAAAAACAGACGATGGGAGATCGTGCCACGAAGATATCGTAGAACACAAAGAAGGTGACTATAGTGAACTGAAGTGGGAGCGGAAACAAACTGACTTAGAATATGAACATGGTAGGAGATATCTAGACGAGTAACAGCAAGATGGACAAGGCTCCCAACAAGATGACGATAACACATCGGATCAGACAAGAGCTCACCATCAGAAGCGTGAAGGTTAACATTGAGCTCCATAGGAGTCTCAACAGCATGCTCGTCACTAAGAGCCGCACGAGTAAGAAGATCCTAGATATACTTTTCTTGAGAAATAAAAAAGCCATCAGAGGTGGAGGAAACCTCAATCCCAAGAAAGTAACAAAGAGGACCAAGATCACACATAAGAAACTGCTCACTGAGACAGGCCTTGACAAAGGCAATGTACTCAGAATCATCACTAGTGATGATCATGTCATCAACATATAGAAGAAGAAGAGTACAGCCACGAGAAGAAAGATGGACAAACAATGCTGGATCATGAGCACTTGGCGAAAAACCACCTGCAATGACCACAGAGGCAAAGCGCTCAAACCAAGCACGGGGGGCTTGCTTAAGGCCATAAAGAGAGCGACGAAGGCGACAAACCATGCCATCAGGAACCGAATACCCAGGTGGTGGCTGCATATAAACTTCCTCACGCGTCACGCAACTCACCATTAAGAAAGGCATTCTTAACATCAAGCTGAGTCACATAGACCAGTGGTGAATAGAGGCCACGGCAAGAAGTGTGCGGACAGTGGTCATGTGGGCCACAGGAGCAAAAGTGTCATCATAATCATGACCATGCTCTTGCTAAAAGCCACGAGCTACGAGACGAGCTTTATAATGCTCAAGAGAATCATCAGAGCAAGTCTTAATCTTGTAGACCCACTTACAAGTGATGGGACGAACATGGGGAGGAAGAGAAACTAGATCTCACGTGCCGTTGGGGCAGCAATATCCTCTGCCATGGCAAACTGCCATTCAGGATGGATAATAGCATCTCGATAAGAAGTCGGCTCAACAATGGTCGAAAGGCCATAGAGAGGAGAATATAGGTCAGGGGCGGACAAGGCCGAGAATGAAGACCATAAGTCGGTTGAGAGGAGGAAGACGACACACCAGAAGTAGTGGGGACATCAGTAGACTCATCCACAACACGTCGACGACGAGTGTAATCGAAATGAAAGTTGGGAAGAGGTGGAATCATTGGAGATAGAGACGGGGAATGTATCAATGATGAAGGTGGAGAAGAGGAAGGTGCCGGTGATGAAGGTGGAGAAGAGGAAGGTATCGATGATGAAGGTGGAGAGTCATGCGATGAGGGAGGAGAAGAAACCATAGGAGAAGATGGTGTCAGATCTGCAACAGCGGGACGAGGAGTAGGAATATTGGGCACAGAGGAAGGTGTATTCGGAAAGGTAAGAAAAGAGATGTCCTCCATGGAAAAGGCCGAGGAGGATGGACGAGGGTAGAAGGGACGAGACTCATCAAAGGTGACATCCCTGGAAATACGCATCCGGCGACCGACAGGATCCCAACACCGATAGCCCTTATGGTCATCACTGTATCCAAGAAAGACACACTCAATAGACTGAGCGGTCAGTTTGGTGCATTCACGAGGAGCGAGTAAAACATAGCAAACACAACCAAACAAACGAAGCACCGAATAATCAGGAGAACGACTAGAAAGACGCTCAAGAGGAATACCACCCTGTAGAGCAGCAGATGACTGAATATTGATGAGATAGGTGGAAGTGGTAACAGCCTCAGCCCAGAAGTGAGGCGGAAGAGAGGCGGCGATCATCATCGCACGCACCGTCTCAAGAAGGTGACGATGCTTGCGCTCAGCCACACCATTCTGAGCATGAGCACCAGGACAAGAGAACTGAGCAAGAGTACCCTGCTCGGCAAGGAATCCTCGTAGCGCATGGGAGATATACTCACCAGCTGAATCTGCACGAAAAACCCGAATAGGAGTGGAAAACTGGGTATGAACCATGGCAACAAATTTTTTGTATGTAGACAAGACCTCACTACGAGAAGACATAAAGTAGATCCAAGTGTACCGGGAAAAAATCATCTATAAAGATAATGTAGTAGCGATGACCCCCTTTCAAAGCGAAGGGAGACGAACCCCAAACATCAGAGTGAATGAGGCCAAAGGGGCGCTCGGACACTAACTCACTGAGGATAGGTAGTTGAATCTTCTTACCAAGCCTGCAACCCAGACAATCCAATGAAGCGTTACCAAAGACAGACCACAGAACACCACGATGAACCAAATACGAGAGACGAGAATCACATAAATGGCCAAGACGATGATGCCACTGTTGAAAAGAGCTGGTAGTTGCAGCAACAGGGTGGTGAGACTGGCGGTAGTGGCAGTGGAGGGAAGACGAAGACAGTCAAGCTCCTAGAGACCATCAGAGCGTCGAGGGCCAGCACCAAGCAGAGCGCCCTGCGACGATCCTGGACAGAAGATGAAACAAAGTCGAGAATGACCCTACAACTAGAATCAACAATCTGACCACCAGATATGAGCTGCATGGTAAGTCGGGGAACATGAGCTACAGAGGGAACATGAAATGAAGAAGTGCTAAGAGTGCCTCGACTAGCGACAGGGAGGGGAGTGCCATCAGCCATAAGAACACAAACAGGAGACTCGACAGGTCGAATGGAGGTCAAAGTGGAAGAATCATAAGTCATATGAAAATATGCTCCAATATCAAGAATCCATGGGGATGTACCTGAATGGATAGAAGGTGGTTTCTCGGTGCTAGAAGGGTCAGTCACAAAACCTGCAGAACCTGTCGGTGAAGAATCCCAAGTAGCAAGCAGGCATCATAGCTGCGCAATCTCACGCACAGACAGAGACAGTGCGGAAGAGGTCGAGGTAGAAACACCTGCAGACGATGAGCAGTCGCCACTACCCGCGAAAGTCGTGTGTAGACTCGACGAAGAGCGGTCACTGCCGAGCACGGAAGCCGGAGAGGAGCCGACGGAGAGCGGCCACCGGCATGCGCGGAAGCCGCGAGAGGAGTCGACGTAGAGCGGTCACCGACGTGAGCGGAAGCCGCGAGAGGAGTCGACTTAGAGTGGTCACCGACACGCGTGGAAGCCGCCAGAGGAATAGACGTAGAGCGGTCACTGCCGCGCGCGGAAGCCGCGAGAGGAGTCAATGTAGAGCGGTCACCACCGTGGGCGGAAGCCGCGAGAAGAGTCGACGTATAGCGGTCACTAATGCGCGCGGATGCCTCGAGAGGAGTCGACGTAGAGCGGTCACCGCCGCGGGCAGAAGCCGCAAGAAGAGTCGACGTAGAGCGGTCATCGACGCGCGCGGAAGCCGCGAGAGCAGTTGACGTAGAGCGGTCACCGCTGCGGGCGGAAGCCACGAGAATAGTCGACGTAGAGCGGTCACCGACGCGTGCGGAAGCCGCGAGAAGAGTCAACGAATAACGACCATCATAGCATGCTGAAGACGCCATAGAGGGCAACGTCAAAGGCGGACAAGCACCAAGCATCGAGCATCGACGCATATGCGAGATGGGATCAATATAGGGAACACCATCGGTAGTCCGTGGGCAGCGACGGAATATCAACATGTATTACTAGAAGGCCAAAGCCATGTTAGGAATAGCAACATGTATTACTAGAAGGCCAAAGCCATCATATATATGTACAAGAGGATGCCAAAAGGATAGAATACAAAAGGCCAGAGGCCATCACCAATATAATTCTAACACTGGCAACCTTTTAAATAAGAGTATTATAAAAAAAAACTATCACATTTGGGGTTCGCGTCCCACTGAACTACCACTTTTTAAAAAGTGACTGAAAACTACCATTTTTTAAATTTGTCAGTGAAAGCTCCACATTCAGATAATGACCAGTTTAGAAGGCTTAAATACGTTTATGACAAGCAGGACCCACACGTCAGGGCTGATGTGGTGGCAAAGTCAAATTTAGTTATTTTGACTGTTAAGTAGACCGTTATGATAGGCGGCCCCCCCCGGACGTGATAGGAGCTTGACCTTGACAGGGACACACTGTGCACGCATGCAAGTAGCACCTGAACAGGATGCATCGTGTGCGAGGAGACCTGCACGGGCGCCCGGGCAATCGTCCACACCCATATAGCTCACGCATCCATAGGGGATGGTAGTGGGTAGGGTATTGGCAGGGTAGAGCAATACCATAGCCATACCCATATAGTCAGTAGGTACAAAATTCTACCAATACCCGTACCCATGGATATGAAACTTCACCGATGCCCATACCGACGGGTACCCGTATTCATTGGGTACCCAAGGGCTAGAACAAATAGTACATAAGTTGTTCACAATCTTACGCTCATTGATGGCACAATCGATGATAAAAATTCAATTATCTCAGCTCAATAACAGGTAGATGAGTAAATGACCAATATCAAAATTTAGAAATCACAACGTACTCTTAAGTTAATAGGAGTAGACGATTCACATGGCAAATTAATGACTAATTGATGACAACTTAACATTAGTTTACAAATGGGCATATGATATGGGTATACCTGCGGGTACAAGGCTATACCCGCACCCTACCCATGAATTAGGGTAGAGTATGGATACTACCCATGGGCATAAAAGTGTGCCCATACCCTGTTCATGCGGGTATGGTATCCGCGGGTACCCGTACCCATGGGTAAAATTTCTATCCTTAGGGCCTCGTCCAGAAAATTCACTGCATGCAGCTAGGTGATGCACATGTGCACGCATGTGAGTTGCATGATAGCTAGCCTGGAGGTGCACGGCGGACGTACACTAGTGAAAAACACGGCTTTAGTCCCGGTTCATGAGGGCATTTAGTGACGGTTCTGCAACCGGCACTAAAGGGTGGAGACTACAGCCCCCCCTTTAGTGCCGGTTCGTCATGAACCGGGACCAAATGCCCACCACGTGGCACCAGCCCGCGCCGGGGGGCTGGGGGCCTTTAGTCCCGGTTGGTTACACCAAAACCAAACGGGACTAAATGGTTTAGGGGTTTATGATTTATTTTTTCTTTTTGTTTAGTGTTTTCCATTTAATTCTTTTTCATTTCAAACATATTTTATACATATTATACACGTTATGCATATATATAAAAATAGAATTTCCCGTAGAACCTCATATATATATCATCGAATTTCTCGCACGACCATTCACACACACACACACACACACACACACACACACACACACACACACACATGCACCTTGTATGTACACAAGACACACACAATTTGTATATACAATTTCTCCTACAATTTGCAGATCATTACATGGAGGCATTACATCTTGTAATGGTATTCTCCTTTGGGATCTATAACCTGGTCGAGCAAAAAATCCTGCTATTTCCTCTTGAATTACTCATACGCGATCCGTTGGTAGGAGCTTATCCCGCATCTCTTGCATCTTTATTAAAAAAGGAGATCAATATGAATATAATTAGCTGTATGTATATTAAATCATGAAAAAAAGATTTGTGAATTGTGTTCAGGAAAACGTACCTTGCTCTGTCAGATGTGTTCCTTTCCGGCAACGGCGCCAGAAATCCTTCTTGCTACCTCTTGAGCAATGCATTAGTTTTTCCTTGAAGAGGAAAGGGTGATGCAGCAAAGTAGCGTAAGTATTTCCCTCAGTTTTTGAGAACCAAGGTATCAATCCAGTAGGAGGCTCCTCACAAGTCCCTCGTACCTACACAAACAAACAAGAACCTCGGAACCAACGCGATAAAGGGGTTGTCAATCCCTTCATGGCCACTTGCAAAAGTGAGATCTGATATAGATAATAAGTTCATAAGAACAGAGTAACGCATTAAGCAAGATGATATGATGTAGAGGGATAAACTCAAACAATATTATATAAACCCCATCTTTTTATCCTCGATGGCAACAATACAATACGTGCCTTGCTGCCCCTGCTGTCACTGGGAAATGACACTTCAAGATTGAACCCAAAGCTAAGCACTTCTCCCATTACAAGAAAGATCAATCTAGTAGGCCAAACCACACTGATAATTCGAAGAGACTTGCAAAGATAACCAATCATACCTAAAAGAATCCAGAGGAGATTCAAATATTTCTCGTAGATAAACTTGATCATAAACCCACAATTCATCGGATCTCGACAAACACACCGCAAAAAGTGTTACATCAAATAGATCTCCAAGAAGATCGAGGAGAACTTTGTATTGAGATTCAAAGAGAGAGAAGAAGCCATCTAGCTAATAACTATGGACCCGAAGGTATGTGTTAAACTACTCACAACTCATCGGAGAGGCCTTCACGATTATGTAGAAGCCCTCCGTGGTTGATTCCCCCTCCGGCGGAGGAATTAGGTTTTCGTGGTGCTCCTGGATGTTTTCAGGGGTATGTAGATATATAGAGGAGGAAGAAGTAGGTCGGTGGAGCCACGAGGGGCCCACGAGGGTGGGGGACGCGCCCACCCCCCTACGGCGCGCCTTGCACCCTCGTGGCCGCCCTCGGCTTCTTCTTGGCGTCCACTCCAAGTCTCCTGGGCTGCGTTTGTTCCAAAAAGATCACTCCCGAAGGTTTCATTCCGTTTGGACTCCATTTGATATTCCTTTTCTTCGAAACACTGAAATAGGAAAAAAAACAGCAATTCGGGCTGGGCCTTCGGTTAGTAGGTTAGTCCCAAAAATGATATAGAAGTGTATAGTAAAGCCCATAAACATCCAAAACGGGTAATATAATAGCATGGAACAATAAAAAATTATAGATACCTTGGAGACGTATCAAGCATCCCCAAGCTTAATTCCTGCTCGTCCTCGAGTAGGTAAATGATAAAAACATAATTTTTTATGTGGAATGCTACCTAGCATATTTCTCAATGTAATTTTTTCTTTATTGTGGCATGAATGTTCAGATGCAAATGATTCAAGATAAATGTTCATATTGACATAAAAACAATAATACTTCAAGCACACTAACAAAGCAATCATGTCTTCTCAAAATAACATGGCTAAAGAAAGCTATCCCTACAAATTCATATAGTCTGGCTATGCTCTATCTTCATCACACAAAGTATTTAATCATGCACAATCTCGATGACAAGCCAAGCAATTGTTTCATACTTTTATGTTCTCAAACTTTTTCAACTTTCACGCAATACATGAGCGTGAGCCATGGACATAGCACTATATGTGGAATATAATGGTGGTTGTGGAGAAGACAAAAAGGAGAAGATAGTCTCACATCAACTAGGCGTATCAACGGGCTATGGAGATGCCCATTAATAGATATCAATGTGAGTGAGTAGGGATTGCCATGCAACAGATGCACTAGAGCTATAAGTGTATGAAAGATCAACAAAAGAAACTAAGTGGGTGTGCATCCAACTTGCTTGCTCACGAAGACCTAGGGCATTTTGAGGAAGCCCATCATTGGAATATACAAGCCAAGTTCTATAATGAAAATTCCCACTAGTATATGAAAGTAACAACATAGGAGACTTTCTATCATGAAGATCATGGTGCTACTTTGAAGCACAAGTGTGGTAAAAGGATAGTAACATTGTCCCTTCTCTCTTTTTCTCTCATTTTTTATATGGCCTTTCTCTTTTTTTTTTCATAAAGTCCGGAGTCTCATCCCGACTTGTGGGGGAATCATAGTCTCCATCATCCTTTCCTCACTTGGGCCAATGCTCTAATAATGAAGATCATCATACTTTTATTTACTTATAACTCAAGAATTACAACTCAATACTTAGAACAAAATATGACTCTATGTGGATGCCTCCGGCGGTGTACCGGGATATGCAATGAATCAAGAGTGACATGTATGAAAGATTTATCAAGGTGGCTTTGCCACAAATATGATGTCAACTACATGATCATGCAAAAGCAATATTACAATGATGGAGCGTGTCATAATAAACAGAACGGTGGAAAGTTGCATGGCAATATATCTCGGAATGGCTATGGAAATGCCATAATAGGTAGGTATGGTGGCTCTTTTGAGGAAGGTATATGGTTGGTGTATGGTACCGGCTAAAGTTGCGCGGCACAAGAGAGGCTAGCAATGGTGGAAGGGTGAGAGTGCGTATAATCCATGGACTCAACATTAGTCATAAAGAACTCATATACTTATTGCAAAAATCTACAAGTTATTCAAACAAAGTACTACACACATGCTCCTAGGGGGATAGACTGGTAGGAAAAGACCATCTTTCGTCCCCAACCGCCACTCATACGGAAGACAATCAATAAATAAATCGTGCTCCAACTTCATCACAAAGCGGTTCACCATACATGCATGCTACGAGAATCACAAACTTCAACACAAGTATTCCTCAAATTCATAATTACTCCACTAGCATGACTCTAATATCACCATCCTCATATCTCAAAACAATTATCAAGCATCAAATTGATCATAGCATCCAATTCACTTTCTAGGATAGTTTTTATTATACCCAACTTGGATGCCCATCATTCTAGGACCAATTTTATAACTATAGCAAATACCATGCTGTTCTAAAAGGCTCTCAAAATAATATAAGTGAAGCATGAGATAACAATAATTTCTACAAAATAAAGCCACCGCCGTGCTCTAAAAAGATATAAGTGAAGCACTAGAGCAAAATTGTCTAGCTCAAAAGATATAGGTGAAGCACATAGAGTATTCTAACAAATTCCGAATCATGTTGTGTCTCTCCCAAAAGGTGTGTACATAAAGGATGATTGTGGTAAACTAAAAAGCAAAGACTCATATCATACAAGACGCTCCAAGCAAAACACATATCATGTGGTGAATAAAAATATAGCTCCAAGTAAAGTTATCGATAGAGCGAAGATTTAAAGAGGGATGCCTTCCGGGGCATCCCCAAGCTTAGGCTTTTGGTTGTCCTTGAATTATCTTGGGGTGCCATGGGCATCCCCAAGCTTAGGCTCTTGCCACTCCTTATTCCATAGTCCATCAAATCTTTACCCAAAACATTAAAACTTCACAACACAAAACTCAACAGGAAATCTCATAAGCTCCGTTAGTGCAAAAAAGAAAAACCACCACATAAGGTACTGTAATGAACTCCTTCTTTATTTATATTGGTGTTAAACCTACTGTATTCCAACTTCTCTATGGTTCATACCCCCTGATACTAGCCACAGATTCATCAAAATAAGCAAACAACACACGAAAAAACAGAATCTGTCAAAAACAGAACAGTCTGTAGCAATCTATAACTTTCGAATACTTCTGTACCTCCAAAAATCCTACCAAAATAGGAAGTCCTGGGAATTTTTTTATCTATTTATCTACTGCAAAAATAATCAACTGAAAAGCACATTCCTGTGATTTATTAAAATTATTATCGTGTGCGCAAAAGTTTCTGTTTTTCAGCAGAATCAAATTAACTATCACCGTAGGTTATCCTATAGGTTCTACCTGGCACAAACACTAATTAAAACATAAAACCACATCTAAACAGAATCTAGATTAATTATTTATTACTAAACATAATCAAAAATCAAGGAACAAAAATAAAATTGGGTTGCCTCCCAACAAGCGCTATCGTTTAACGCCTCTAGCTAGGCATAAAAGCGAGAATAGACTAAGTATTGCCATCTTTGGTATTGGGAAAGAAAAGAGAAAAATTCCTTTCTATAGCATTCATCCTTCTATTTTGGGAAAGCACATTGCCATTAATGGAGGAAGAAAGATTAAGCACGTTACGGAAATTTGCATCTAAGCTAGGCTTCATCTCTTTGATAATTTTATTTTGATAAAAGCATAAGAGAGTGGTGGATTCAACCTTATCATTCATGGGGTGCCCAAATATAGTTTTCATTTTTTTCATAAGTATCTATAGCGTCCCCTTCAAGAAAACCTCCTTCAAAAATAGAATCTAGAACTTGTTTGAAAGAAGCGGGTAAGCCAACATAAAAGCTTTTCAAGTATATCTCAATTTGATATTGTGGCACATAGCTAGCCCGAATCCTTAATAACCTATCCCAAGCATCTTTTAAAGACTCGTCAAGTAAATAACGAAAAATTGCAGAGTCATCTTCATCAAAATTATTCAAACTCTCATTGTTAACCCCGGTAGGTCTTTCCATAGCATCATTATTTATGATCCTAGAGAGGATAGAGGGACTATCCAAGGTAATAAAACCCTGGAAAGAACCCTTTGTTCATTTTGATTCGGCCATGGCAACGGGAAGGAAAACGGTAAAGAGAGGGTGAATAAAACGGCAAGGGTGAAGTGGGGGAGAGGAAAATGAGAGGCAAATGGCAAATAATGTAATGCAAGGGAGATGAGTTTGTGATGGGTACTTGGTATGTCTTGACTTGAGCGAAGACCTCCCCGGCAATGGCGCCAGAAATCCTTCTTGCTACCTCTTGAGCACTGCGTTGGTTTTCCCTTGAAGAGGAAAGAGTGATGCAGCAAAGTAGCGTAAGTATTTCCCTCAGTTTTTGAGAACCAAGGTATCAATCCAGTAGGAGCCTCCTCACAAGTCCCTCGTACCTACACAAACAAACAAGAACCTTGCAACCAACGCGATAAAGGGGATGTCAATCCCTTCACGGCCACTTGCGAAAGTGAGATCTGATAGAGATAATAAGATAAGATAAATATTTTTGGTATTTTTATGATTTAGATTGGAAAGTAAAGATTGCAAAATAAAGTAGATTGGAAACTTATATGATAAAAGATAGACCCGGGGACCATAGGTTTCACTAGTGGCTTCTCTCAAGATAGCATAAGTATTACGGTGGGTGAACAAATTACTGTCGAGCAATTGATAGAAAAGTTACAATTATGAGATTATCTAGGCACGATCATGTATATAGGCATCACGTCCGCGACAAGTAGACCGACTCCTGCCTGCATCTACTACTATTACTCCACACATCGACCGCTATCGAGCATGCATCTAGAGTATTAAGTTCATAAGAACAGAGTAACGCATTAGGCAAGATGACATGATGTAGAGGGATAAACTCAAACAATATGATATAAACCCCATCTTTTTATCCTCGATGGCAACAATACAATACGTGCTTTGCTGGCCCTACTGTCACTTGGAAAGGATACCGCAAGATTGAACCCGAAGCTAAGCACTTCTCCCATTGCAAGAAAGATCACTCTAGTAGGCCAAACCAAACTGATAATTCGAAGAGACTTGCAAAAATAACCAATCATACATAAAAGAATTCAGAGGAGATTCAAATATTTCTCATAGATAAACTTGATCATAAACCCACAATTCATCGGATCTCGACAAACACACCGCAAAAAGAGTTACATCGAATAGATCTCCAAGAAGATCGAGGAGAACATTGTATTGAGATTCAAAGAGAGAGAAGAAGACATCTAGCTAATAACTATGGACCCAAAGGTGTGTGGTAAAGTACTCACAACTCATCGGAGAGGCCTTGGCGATGATGTAAAAGCCCTCCATGGTTGATTCCCCCTCCGGCGGAGCGCCGGCGAAGGCTCCAAGATGGGATCTCATGGGTAGAGAAGGTTGCGGCGGTGGAATTAGGTTTTCGTGGTGCTCTTGGATGTTTTCGGGGTACGTAGATATATATAGGAGAAAGAAGTAGGTCGGTGGAGCCACAAGGGGCCCACGAGGGTGGGGGCGCGCCTTGCACCCTCGTGGCCGCCTCGGCTGCTTCTTGATGTCCACTCAAAGTCTCCTGGGTTGCGTTTGTTCCAAAAATATCGCTCCCGAAGGTTTCATTCCGTTTGGACTCCGTTTGATATTCCTTTTCTTCGAAACACTGAAATAGGCAAAAAAACAGCAATTCGGGATGGGCCTCCGGTTAGTAGATTAGTCCCAAAAATGATATAAAAGTGTATAGTAAAGCCCATAAACATCCAAAACGGGTAATATAATAGCATGGAGCAATAAAAAATTATAGATACGTTGGAGACATATCAGCCGTCCACCACGGCTGACGTCAAAGGCACACATAGCGGATGGCAAAGACCTTTGCCGTCCGCCAGCAGACGGCAAAATGTCCGGCTGAACATGTTGCGACAAAGTCTTCAAAAATGCAAAGGCCTTTGCCGTCAGCTGACAGACGGCAAAGAGGCTGGACGACACACGTGTCAGCTTAGGTCCGTTAAGGGGTTAACAGCGTGCTTTGCCGTCTGTAGGCAGACTGCAAAGACTTTTGCATATTTGTCGTCTGCCAGTGGATGGCAAAGAACGTTGCATGTTTGCCGTCTGCCAGCGGACGATATAGTGTGCCACGTGGCAGCGCCTGGGGGCTGGCCTATTAGGTAGCTTTGCCGTCAGCTGGCAGACGGCAAAGATGCAACGTTCTTTGCCGTCAGCTGGCTAATGGCAAAGCTACTAAATAGCCAGCCTATTGACCCAGGTTGCACAGGTCGCTTACACGTGTCATGGTTGCCGTCCGCTAGCTGATGGCAAAGCTCTTTGCCATCTTCCAGGAGACGACAAAGAGTCTATATAGCCCTAGTTTTTTCCGTTTTTCTTGATTTCATTCAATTTGACAAAGTTTCACACACACACATATATATATATAAACATATGAAAATACTTTCGACAAGCATACGAACACATATACATAGCAAATCATATCCCCGCCATATGGATATGATCATCCAACACATATACATATCAAATGGTTTCATCCAATACATATACATAGCCAACATATTCAACAACAAGCATACAATGGTTTCATCCATCCATACATATATAGGTAGCAAGCTTCCTCATATAAAGAAAATCAAAACAAGATGGAAGCATAAAGAGAAGAGTAGACTCCATCAACGCAAGCTTCTTCCTCATCTAAAGCAAATCTGCAAATTGGGAAAGAAGCAAGTTAGAAGAAGAAGAAGAAGAAGAAGAAGAAGAAGAAGAAGAAGACTAGCTAGAAAAAGAAGAAGAAGAGGAAGAAGATTTTTTTCTTCTCTTTCTTTTTCTCCTCTCCTCTTTTTTATGTTCTTATTCTTCTAACTAAGGTAGATAAAAATGCTATTTTTTGCTAAGCTAGGTAAAAATGCTAAGTGTAGGTCATTTTAGAGCTAAGCTAGGTAAATAGGTCATTTTGGAGCTTACTAAGGTTATTATGTCATTTTCGAGGAAAGTAAGCTAAGTCTATATCATTTTGGAGGTAACAAAGATTATCATGACATTTTTGAGGAAAGAAAGCTAAGTGTAGCTCATTTTTTGTCTAACTTAGGTAGTTATGCCATTTAGGAGGAAAGTAGCTAAGTATGCATTTGTTAAGCAAAACATGAAGATTGCAACTAAGGTTACAATTGATACAATGACATAATTATACCAAGCCTCGTTATCAATGGCATATTTTCTAATCTTCTTAATCTTCAAGCGCATTGCATCAATCTTCAAGCGCATTGCATTCATCTTCATCTTGTGATCATCGACCACATCGTCAACATACAACTCCAATGTCATCTTCTCTTCTTCAATTCTTTTAATTCTTTCTTTCAAATAATCATTTTCTTTTTCAACTAAATTTAACTTCTCGACAAGAGGGTCGGTTGCAAATTTTGGTTCACATACCTCCTAGATTAAAATATCTCTATGTCAACTTGATGGCCATAATTGTCATAAATGCGAAATGCAACAAATAGTTATAAAAGAGGATTTACCACATCGGAATCATAAAGCGGGTGAGGACCGACGGGGACAAATATCAAGACCATGGCACTATGTATAACAAACAATCATAGAAAGTAAGAAAATTATTCAAGTAACTATATAAATCATACAAGTAACTATACAAATCAAGTACAACATAATTCTTTTAATACCTAGTAATAATCTGGTTCAATAAATGCTTTGGGATCAATAAATGCATCATCATCATCACTATCAGTAATGACGTTCTCATCATCATTATTAATAAATGCATCATCATGTGGAAGGCCACCTCTACGTAATCTGTCAAGCATTGACAGGTCATCCATAGCAGTAACCTCTTCTAGTTCAGGCTCTTCTTGTTCCGGCTGAGGGGTGAAGTCGGGTTCACTACCGCTGTCTACTTCAATGTTCTGGGGTGAAGTAGAGCGGTTCTTGAAACGTTTTTTTGGAAAGATGTGTTTCTTGGAAGAATTCGCCTTCATACACTGGTGGAAAAAAGGCCTTTGGTCGCGTTCATAGAATCGCCATTAGTCGCGGCTCAAGCAACTGCGACCAAATAAGCGATTAAAGACCCCTTTAGTCGCGCCTCTTCACGAATCATGATTAAAGGCTTTAGTCCCGTTCTCCTGGCTAACCGGACTAAAGGCCTCCTCCGCAGGTTTAAATTTTTTGCTAATTTTTCATTTTTTTCATTTTCAAATTTCTGAATTATTTTAACCTCTAATCTCTAATCACCACCCTCATCACTGCTCAATTTATCCTCTAATCTCTAATCACCCTCATAATTCCAAATCATCTAACTTCCTAACGGTCACCCATCCTCCCACTCCCCACCTGAGCACGCTTAACTTCCGGTTCTATTCTCCTCGCTTCCAAGTCTGCACTTGTTGTTTTCCGACAATAGTAGGATGTCAATTCTAATAACCCTCGGTATTTAGCTTGAGCATGAAGTGACACATTTCACTGCTTGAGTTTGAAACTATTGTTTTAAAAACAATAATTATTTAGTAACACTAATATTTCGGAATAATTAGTTTGACCATTTTTGACCACAGTTTGACCAGATTTGACCAAAATTTAAAAAACTGAAATAATTATTTAGTAACACTAATATTCTAGAATAATTAGTTTGACCATTGTTTGACCACAGTTTGACCACAATTTGAAATTTTTTGAATTTTTTTGCCTCTCCAGAACTTAAAAGCCCCGTATCTTTTTTTCTGTTAGGTTTTTGGGGATTCTAAAAATGTTTAACGGGGTTAGGGGTTAGGGGTTCCTTGGCGTTGATAGAACCCTAAATAGCAAGTACCATCGGTGCAAAATACATCAGGCGCTCGGCGTTGAACACTAGATCCACCTCTTACAAGTGACCCCGATGCCCGGCGTCCCGCAACAATAGTTCTGGTGGCCAATGATGGTCGAACACCTTAGCTAATTTGTCTGGTAGCCTTTGCAATAAGGATTAAAGCCAAGTTTTGAAAATTCAAACAATCAAACCGAGTTGAGTCAGTTTGGGTGTTTCAAGTTTCAACACTTAGCTTTCAATCGTCATCTCAGAGGCTGCCAGACAAATTTGCGATGGTGTTCGACCGCCATCGACACCGAGAACTGTTGTTGCGGACACCGACGTGGATGTAGTATTCGACACCGACGGCCACATGTATCTCGCACTAATGATACTTGCTATTTAGGGTACCATCAACACTGAGGAACCCCCTAACCCACTCGTCCCCGGGTAAACTAAATTAGCATGCATTCAATAAGCAAAACTACATCATCTTTTGCGTCCGTACATCGTTGAATATTATCACTCATACATCTCGAATAGTATCATACATATAGGATCACTAATACAACTAAAACCGTAGCGAACGACGGGTATCGGCGTGGGTGGTGGACACCCAAAGAAAAGGAACCATCACAGGATTATAGCTCTAGTGAGGTCCCTCAAGAACCTGCCAGGTATTATCGAACCTTCCCTCCAACGCAACCATGTAGCGACGGACGTGCTCGTCCTCCTCGCTGACACGGTGACGTACGACCTCTGCTGTGTCCGAAAGCCTTGGCACCGTCACTAGCTCACACGACCGCCACCAAACAAGGTTCGGGTCAACGACGGGCTGGCTCCTCACCAAGCCGCGCCCCCGAAAGGGAGAACCTCCCAGTACCAGCCCGACGGAGCCCAGTCTCGGACATGGCCCCTCTGATCGAGTAGGCCTCCTACGCCTAGTCGACGGCGAGGATGCGGGATAGGCATCTCGACGTCGATGCGGGAATAATGCTTTAACTAACAAAATAACAACAAATTTGACATGTTCAAAATCAACCAGAAACTTAACCTAAACTAAACTAATTAAACTGAACCTAAACCAAACTAAACCTAAACTAAACTAAAAACTTAACCTAATTTAAACTAAACTAAACCAAAACTAAACTAACTAAACAAAACAAGACCTAAACTAAATTATAGTAAACCTAATTAAACTAAATCTAAAAAAACAAAAAAAAATTCTCACCTTCAAGCGGTTGGGGCGGAGCAGCCGGGGTGGCGAGGCGGTCGGGTGGGGCGGGCGGCATGAAGGGGCATGGCTGCCGGGGCAGGGCCGAGGCGGCTCGGCAGTCGACGAGGCGGCCCGAGCCGCGTAGATGGGACGACACCGCGTCCCGAGTGGCTCGGCGCCACGGAGCAGAGAGGTGGGCAGCGCGACGGGCGGCGACCGGGCGGCGCCGCTGGGTGGTGAGGAGGGTTGGGCGGCCGAGGCGGCGGGGCCAGGCGGCGCGGCCGGTGCCGGGTGGCGGCACGGGGTTGGGACGAGGGAAGGGAGAAAGACGTGGGGAGAGAGGGGCAGGGCTGGACGTTTTGTTAGATTGGGCACGGCTCTTTGTCGTCCGCTAGCAGACGACAAAGAGCCTAGCTAATAGTTTGGCCAGTTTCTTTGCCATCTACTAGCGGACGGCAAAGATTCTTTGCCAACAGCTAGCAGACGGCAACAAAAGTGGTCGTTAGGTGGCTATCGCTAGCGGTCCACCTAGCCTCTTTGCCGTCTTCTAGCAGACGACAAAGGTTCTATGCCATCAACTAGATGATGGCAAAGATATTGCAGACGACAAACAATTTCTTTGCCGTTAGCTGCTTCTTTGTCGTCCGTTAGCTGATGGCAAAGAACCATCTTTGCCATCAGTTAGCTGATGGCAAAGAACCAGCTGACGGCAAAGTTCCTGATTCCAGTAGTGAAAGCCTCGGTTGTTAATAGATAAAGGATTAATGCCATCCGCGCTTAGACAAAATCATATGTTCCTTGCGTCATCTTCAAAGTGCCGCCACTTTCTCTCGATTTTTCTCCACTTCAGCCTGTCAGCGGGTACTCTCAACTTCCCGTCTTTCTTACGGTCTTCTCTTTGCCATCACATCAACTCGGCATGCTCTTTGTTTTGAAACAAACGTTTCAATTGTGGTATTATAGGAGCATACCACATCACCTTGGCAGGAATCTTCCTCCTGGGGCGCTATCCCTCAACATCACCAGGGTCATCGCAGCTGATCTTATAGCGCATTGCCATTCATGCATTCAAATCCTTTTACTCACCGTGGTAGAGGATGCAGTCATTAGGGCATGCATGTATCTTCTGCACCTCTAATCCTAGAGGGCAGACAACCTTCTTTGCTTCGTACATACTGTCCGGCAATTCGTTGTCCTTTAGAAGCATCTTCTTTAACATTATCAGCAACTTTTCAAATCCCTTGTTAGATACACCATTTTCTGCCTTCCATTGCAGCAATTCTAGTGCGATTCCCAGCTTTTTCTTGTCAGCTTCGATATTTGGGTACAACAATTTCTTGTGATCCTCTAACACGCGCTGCAACTTTAGCCTCTTCTTTTCACTTGCGCAGTTTCTCTTTGCATCGGCAATGGCCCGAGCAAGATCATCAGCGGGCTCATTCGATGCCTCTTCTTCAGCTTCTTCCCGCATTGCCGGCTCGGCTTCTTCCCCATTGTTGTACCATCGTATTCAGGAAACCCATGGCCAGGATGGCTGTCCTCATCGTCTTCTTCTTCATTCTCTTCTATTAGGACCCCTCTTTCTCCGTGCTTGGTCCAACAGTTATAGCCGAACATGAAACTGGACTCAAACAGGTGGATGTGAATGGTTCTTCAGTTAGAGTAATTTCGATCATTCTTACATTCAGCACATGGACAACACATAAAACCATCCGCCCGTTTGTTCGCCTCAGCCACAATCAGAAAAGTATGCACACCTTCAATGAACTGGGGAGAGCATTGGTCATCGTGCATTCATTACCGTCTCATCTTCATCACACAACACCGAAAATACCAAATTAATACAAGTTCATACACACTTATTCTCATAACACAACATAAAAACTCTCTAGCTAAAGCATTTAAATGCAACAACAAATGCGATCAAGATCGCAACTAAGGTAACAATTGATCGAACAACATAATTATACCAAGCCTCACTATCAATGGCATATTTTCTAATCTCCAAGCGCATTACATCCATCTTGATATTGTGATCATTGACGACATCAGTAACATGCAACTCAAATTCCATATTTTCCTCCTAAATTCTTTTCAATTTTTCTTCAAATAATCGTTTTCTTGTTCAACTAAATTTAACCTCTCGACAAGAGGGTCAATTGGAATTTCGGGTTCACATACCTCATAGGTAAAAAACATCTATGTCACGTTGGTCGGCATAATTGTCATAAAAACGAAATGCAACACATAGTTATAAAAGAGAATATGTGTACCACATCCGATATCAAAATCTTGCCACTATGTATAACAAACGACGTACGGGTTAGAAAGTTATACAAGTAACTATCTAAATCACACAAACATGATTTTTTTATAAAAAGGATAAGAACAAGAGGCTCACCAAGGTGGTGCCGGTGATGGGATGGTGCAGGCGATCGACGGTGGTTAGGACGGGGACGGGAAGGCACTAAGTAAACCACACCTACACATGCAAACAAAGAAGTTAATTTGAGCTCAAATTGCATATAAATCAAATAAACTACCACATATAAATACTCCCAAACTAAAACCCACAAATCAATATACTTATAGAGCATTGCAAGAGCTAATCTAGCAATGAAAGATGAAAGGACAAAGTTGCTAACCTTTGTGATCACTTGGATGGATGGGGTGCCTTGGATCCTTGACAATTTTTTGCAAAAATGGAGGATGAGCTTGAGCAAGAGGGGAAGAACAGAGAGGAGAGGAAAGGGGAAAGAGCTGCGGATGGACGAAGGGTTTATATAGGACTATCATTAGTCCCAGTTTGTGACACAAACCGGTTCGTGACACAAACCAATACTAAAGGTGCTAGTGGGGCCCCAGCTTGCCACTAGCCTGCCACCACCCATTTAGTTCCGGTTCGTGTCACGAACTGGTACTAGAGGTTCAACACGAACCGACACTAATGATGCCCGCCCCCCTAGCCGTTGGAATCGGCACTAATGGTCACATTAGTACCGGGCCGAATCCAAACCGGGATTAATGATCCAAACGTAAAGTTTGTTTTCTACTAGTGGTAGCACTAGGCCACGCGTGTCATAGTCGTTCAAATCAGGTGACCTTGGTGACGACGAGCCTACGTTGGATCACTGGCCGGTGTAGCCGCCGCCATAGTAGGAGTAGAGGCACGCCAGGATCGATGGGGCGGCGGGTGACATAAACCAACCTATGGATCAGAAGACCAAAAAGAAAGACTAGTCAATCAATCGGCAAGAGAGAAAAATAGTCCAAAAACAGATAAGGGAAAATACTCTCTAGTGCAATCGATCAACATGACCAGCAGACAAACCCTATGTACGTCTTGTGCGGCCCCCAGACGGCCCCCTTTGGAGACCATGGAGATCGACCTCCCCGGGGGCAGCGCGGTGCGGACATGGTGGTGACTAGGGTTTAGGATCGAGGAAAGGCCGATACCATGTGGAAGTAGAGAAGTGATTGCAGGAATTGATATTGTAGTGCTTGAGCCTCGTAGGCATAGAGTATATAGGAGTTACATGACCATCTTGCGGTACAAAAGAAGATAGAATAAATTCTACGGTATCCTATGCTTTCTAAATAATCACGATACTCAACATCAGTAGTGTTGATTAGGTTAGGAAGATGGAGGAAGAGGTCTGCTAGAGGGTGGGGAACCTTTGAGAAAAGGGAAAAGGGAAATCGGTAGACATTACATCATATAGCGGGAAGCCAATGACTTCAATACATCAGTATTCATAGTAGAACCTTTGAGTTATTTGGGACATTTCGGAAAAGCTATTTGATACACATTTACGACCTTGGTGGAAGAATTTGTTAGAATTTTCTCATTGGTACAACAAAAAATCGTGGCGATTATGTCCATCCCTACAACCGCACAACGGTGCAAAGGCCGTCATGATGCATCAGGCTCGCCAACTGCAAAGAGCCACAGGAGAAGGCCACCGATCGCAGTAACACCATTCCCGTGCCTCCAGCCACCTCCTGCTGCCGTCCCAGCACTTGTCTTCTCTCTGCAAGCTCCTTGGGGTAGAGGACGGTTATGTTGGAGAAAGTCATGGAGGCTGTTGCAATGGTGTCCCATCGGGGAACATCAACTACATTTTCACCCACAAGATAATTTCCCTAATAGCTGGCCTTCCAAGATTGAACCATGCCTTTGGCTTTGTCCAGTTCTTCTTTCCTTTCGGTGGTTGCATGTTTTGTAATGGTCTATGATATAGCGCCTCCTGATTGACTCTTTCCTTAGGATTATCCTTTGACTTCCTATCCATGCCAAACAATGTACCGAAAAGTGCCTCGAAGATATTCTTCTCAGTGTGCATCACGTCGATGTTGTGTGGGCAAAGGAGGTCTTTGAAGTAAGGCAGATCCCACAAGGATGTCTTGTGAGTTCATGCGTGTCCGAATTATACCCTTTGAAATACCGTGGGCGCTCTGGATCTGGCTCAAGAGCATTTAACTGATCCAGGATCTCTTGGCCTGTCAATAGAGGCGCTGTAGAGTCTTTCACAACTCTCTCCTTTGATGAAGTTCTGCTTGTCTTTCCTGAACTTATGGCGAGGATGCAGGAACGATCTATGCATGTCGAAGCAAGAAAACTTGCGACCGGCCTCAAGCCAATGAAACTGAAGAGCTCCCTTGCATGTGGGGCACGGGAACCTTCCATGCACACGCCAGCCAACAAATAGCGCATACGCCGGCAATTCATGCGTCGAGTACATGTACCACGTACGCATTATGAAGTTCTTTTTGCTAAAGGCGTCATATGTCTTGAACCAATTATCCCAGGCTTCTTGCAATTTGTCCTTCAGCGGCTGCATGTACACATTCATATTCTTCCCCGGATAGTTCGGCCCTGGAATTATCAACGTCAGGAAAATGTTCTTTCTTTGCATAATATGTTCGTGGGGATATTGAGTGGAATGACAAATACGGCCCAACAACTGTATTGGGTCGCCGTCAAACCAAACACACTGAACCCATCCATGCTGATGGAGACTCGAGGATGCCTCGGATGTGACGCTTTGTCGTCATGTAATGCATCAAAGTGCTTCCACGCTTCACCGTCTGATGTGTGCACCATCATCAGCTTCCCATCTGCATCTAGTTGGGTTCTTTTGCCCGTTTTGTGCCATGTCATCTGTCTTGCCATCTCTTCGACCATGAAAAGACGTTGAAGTCTTGGTACGATTGGCATATACCGAAGAACATTAACGGGGATTTTGGTCTGGGTCTTCTCACCCATACCATTGTCTACCACAACATGCCTGGATGACCTGCAAATGGGACAATAGTTCAAGTCCGCATACTGAAGCCTAAATAAGGCACATCCATTCCCACATGCATCTATCTTCTCATAGGGCATCTTAAGAGCACGGAGGATTTTGTCTGACAGGTACAGGTTTGCAAGTAGTATGTGGCCTTTGGGTAGCAAACGTCCAAATAGTGTCATCACCGCGTCGTAGCACTCGTTGCCCAAGTTGAATTGAGCCTTCAGAGCCATTATTTGTGAGATGGCATCCAGCTGACTAAGTTCAGTGTGCTCGTCGAGAGGATGTTTTGAAGACTCCAACATTTCATTGAAGGCCTTTGCAGATTCCTCCATCTCATCGTTTGAATCCCGAGCATCATCAAAGTCTTGCACCATGTCTTGCATCCCGATACCATGCTCGTCTGTGCAACGACGAAGCACCTCATCTCTGGCGCGTTGGTTAGACTCTCCATGAAATGTCCACACCGTATAATCGTAAAACCCCTCTTCTGCAAGTGTTAGCCCATTTCATCCTCCGTCCTCTTGTGCCAATTGTTGCACCCTGCACAGGGGAACCAGTTTGTCCTCTGGCCATTTGCAAACGCGGTTCTCAGAAACCCCTTGGCGTTTGTTAAACATTCAGTTGTCATGTTTTTCTGACTAGTGTGACTAGTGTACATCCATGCACGATCACTCATCTTGCCTAGCTAATGGACACATAAGAAATATATATATAAATTAATCAGCATGTATATATTCATCAGTTAATGGAGTTTGTCACTTTTGTTACGTCCATGCAACCTAGACGCTAATAGGTAAAGATAGGTCCTAATCCCAACCGAGTATGTGTAGATTGGGTTCGTTTTCCCATGCTCTGCTCCGGATCCGAAGCATAATTTCGGCAGCCCTCCCCGCTGTTCTCATGATACACGGCTCGGCAATAAGCAGAGAGGATGTGTACGCAGAGAACAATAAGGAGGCACTGATGAAATTCTGCATCGGACCTGGAGCAGAGCATATGGGAAAACGAACCCAATCTACACATACTCGGGCTGTCCATGGATAACGTTGGACAATTCGAAAGAATCACGGTTATAAATATACAAATGCATGCATATTTATCGATGGAACCCTTTCGAATGGGAGATGCATAGTGGTCATGCATACTGATGATTGAAGACACCTATAGCTAGCAAGTTTCATTGGCACGAAGACCGGAATAGAGCAAATCAAGGGGGGGAGGAGATGTCATTTGTGCTAACTCACTAACGCAGGGGTGGAGCTCGTCGAACACTAGACCCTCGCAGCGACGAAAATACTGCACATTTAAATCGAAAGATGAGTTTCGTAGTGATACGTCTCCAACGTATCTATAATTTTTAATTGTTCCATGCTATTGTATTACCTGTTTTGGATGTTTATGGGCTTTACTTTACACTTTTATATAATTTTTGGGCTAACCTATTAACCGGAGGCCCAGCCCAAATTGTTGTTTTCTTGCCTATTTCAGTGTTTCGAAGAAAAGGAATATCAAACGGAGTCTAAACGGAATGAAACCTTCGGGAGAGTTATTTTTGGAACGGAAGCAATCCAGGAGACTTGGAGTGCATGTAAGGGAAGCAACGAGGAAGCCACGAGGCAGGGAGGCGCGCCCTACCACCTGGGCACGCCCTGCACCCTCGTGGGCCCCTCGTGGCTCCCTCAACTGGCTTCTTTTGTCTATATATGTCCATATACCCTAAAAACATCGGAGAGCACCATAGATCGGGAGTTTCGTCACCGCAAGCCTATGTAGCCACCAAAAACCAATCCGGACCCTGTTCCGGCACCCTGCCGGAGGGGGGATCCCTCACCGGTGGCCATCTTCATCATCCCGGTGCTCTCCATGATGAGGAGGCAGTAGTTCACCCTCGGGGCTGAGGGTATGTACCAGTAGCTATGTGTTTGATCTCTCTCTCTCTCTCTCTCTCTCTCTCTCTCTCTCTCGTGTTCTTGATTTGGCACGATCTTGATGTATCACGAGCTTTGCTTCTATAGTTGGATCTTATGATGTTTCTCCCCCTCTACTCTCTTGTGATGAATTGAGTTTCCCCTTTGAAGTTGTCTTGTCGGATTGAGTCTTTAAGGATTTGAGAACACTTGATGTATGTCTTGCCGTGCTTATCTGTGGTGACAATGGGATATTCACGTGATCTACTTGATGTATGTTTTGGTGATCAACTTGCGGGTTCAATGAACTTATGCATAGCGGTTGGCACACGTTTTCGTCTTGACTCTCCGGTAGAAATTTTGGGGCACTCTTTGAAGTAATTTGCGTTGGTTGAATAGTTGAATCTGAGACTGTGTGATGCATATCGTATAATCATGCCCATGGATACTTAAGGTGACATGAGAATATCTAGGTGACATTAGGGTTTTGTTTGATTTGTGTCTTAAGGTGTTATTCTAGTACGAACTCTATGATAGATCGAACGGAAAGAATAGCTTCATGTTATTTTACTACGGACTCTTGAATAGATCGATCAGAAGGAATAAGTTTGAGATGGTTTTGTACCCTACCATAATCTCTTCGTTTGTTCTCCGCTATTAGTGACTTTGGAGTGACTCTTCGTTGCATTTTGAGGGATAGTTATATGATCCAATTATGTTATTATTGTTGAGAGAACTTGCACTAGAGAAAGTATGAACCCTAGGCCTTGTTTCCTAGTATTGCAATACCCTTTGTGCTCACTTTTATCATTAGTTACCTTGCTGTTTTTATAATTTCAAATTACAAAAACCTATATCTACCATCCATATTGCACTTGTATCACCATCTCTTCATCGAACTAGTGCACCTATACAATTTACCATTGTATTGGGTGTGTTGGGGACACAAGAGACTCTTTGTTATTTGGTTGCCAGGTTGTTTGAGAGAGACCATCTTCATCCTACGCCTCCCACGGATTGATAAACCTTAGGTCATCCACTTGAGGGAAATTTGCTACTGTTCTACAAACCTCTGCACTTGGAGGCCCAACAACGTCTACAAGAAGAAGGTCGCGTAGTAGACATCACGTAGCAATAATGTTTTTCCCGTCAACCTAACTAAATATTTACAACAGGACAAGCGGGTTAGGGGTTCCTTGGCGTTGATAAAACCCTAAATAGCAAGTACCATCGGTGCAAGATACATCAGGCGCTCGGCGTTGAACACTAGATCCACCTCTTACAAGTGACCCCGACGCCTGGCGCCCCGCAACAATAGTTCTGGTGGTGATGATGGTCGAACACCTTAGCAAATTTGTCTGGCAGCCTTTGCAATGAGGATTAATGCCAAGTTTTGAAAGTTCAAACAATCAAACCGAGTTGAGTCAGTTTGGGTGTTTCAAGTTTCAACACTTAGCTTTCAATCGTCATCTCAGAGGCTGCCAGACAAATTCGCGATGGTGTTCGACCGCCATCGACACCGAGAACTGTTGTTGCGGACACCAACGTGGATGTAGTATTCGACACCGACGGCCACATGTATCTCGCACTAACGATACTTGCTATTTAGGGTACCATCAACACCGAGGAACCCCCTAACCCACTCGTCCCCGGGTAAACTAAATTAGCATGCATTCAATAAGCAAAACTACATCATCTGTTGCGTCCATACATCGTCGAATATTATCACTAATACATCTCGAATAGTATCATACATATAGGATCGCTAATACAACTAAAACCGTAGCGAACGACGGGTATCGGCGTGGGCGGTGGACACCCAAAGAAAAGGAACCATCATAGGATTATAGCTCCAGTGAGGTCCCTCAAGAACCTGCCAGGTATTATCGAACCTGCCCTCCAACGCAACCATGTAGCGACGGACGTGCTCGTCCTCCTCGCTGATACGGTGACGTACGACCTCTGCTATGTCCGAAAGCCTCGGCACCGTCACTGGCCCACACGACCGCCACCAAACAAGGTTCGGATCAACAATGGGCTGGCTCCTCACCAAGCTGCGCCCCCGAAAGGGAGAACCTCCCAGTACCAGCCCGACGGAGCCCAATCTCGACCATGGCCCCTCTGATCGAGCAGGCCTCCTCCGCCTAGTCGACGACGAGGATGCGGGATAGGCATCTCGACGTTGATGCAGGAATAATGCTTTAACTAAAAACATAACAACAAATTTCACATGTTCAAAATCAACCAGAAGCTTAACCTAAACTAAACTAATCTAAACCTAAACTAAACTAATTAAACTAACCTAAACCAAACTAAACCTAAACTAAACTAAAAACTTAACCTAAATTAAACTAAACTAAACCAAAACTAAACTAACTAAACAAAACAAAACCTAAACTAAATTATAGTAAACATAATTAAATTAAATCTAAAAAAATAGAAAAAAATTCTCACCTTCAAGCGGTTGGGGCGGCGGGGCGGAGCAGCCGGGTGGCAAGGCGGGTCAAGGGCGGGCGGGCAGTGCGGGGCGTGGCTGCCGGGGCAGGCTGGGCGGCTGACGGGCGACGGATGGCCGGCCGGGCGCAGATGGGACGACACTGCTGGCTGGAGCGCCCGGTGCCACGGGCGGAGAGGCGGGCGGTGCGGGGCTGGGCAGCGCCAGGGCGGTAAGGCAGGTTAGGGCGGCCGGCGGGAGGCGGCGCAGGTGGCGGGCGAGGCGGGCGGCGGCAGGGCGGCGGCACGGGTTTTGGACGAGGGAAGGGAGAAAGACGTGGGAAGAGAGGGGCAGGGCTGGGCATTTTGTTAGATTGGGCATGGCTCTTTGCCGTCCGCTAGGAGACGACAAAGAGCCTAGCTAATGGACGTTAGTTTGGCTAGTTTCTTTGCCGTCTACTAGCGGACGGCAAAGATTCTTTGCCATCAGCTAGCAGATGGCAACAAAAGTGGTCGTTAGGTGGCTATCGCTAGCGGTCCACCCAGCCTCTTTGCCGTCTGCTAGCAGACAACAAAGGTTCTATGCCATCAACTAGCTGATGGCAAAGATATTGCGGACGACAAACAATTTCTTTGCCGTCAGCTGCTTCTTGGCCGTCCATTAGTTGATGGCAAAGAACCGTCTTTGTCATCAGTTAGCTGATGGCAAAGTTCCTGATTCCAGTAGTGAAAGCCTCGGTTGTTAATAAATAAAGCATTAATGCCATCTGCACTTAGACAAAACCATATGTTCCTTGCGTCATCTTCAAAGTGCCACCACTTTCTCTCGATTTTTCTCCACTGTCGCCTGTAAGCGGGTGCTCTCAACTTCCCGTCTTTCTTACGGTCTTCTCTGTGCCATCACATCAACTCGGCATGCTCTATGTTTTGGAACAAACGTTTCAACCATGGTATTATAGGAGCATACCACATCACCTTGGCAGGAATCTTCCTCCTGGGGCGCTCTCCCTCAACATCACCAGGGTCATCGCAGCTGATCTTATAGCGCATTGCCATTCATGCATTCAAGTCCTTGTACTCACCGTGGTAGAGGATGCATTCATTAGGGCATGCATGTATCTTCTGCACCTCTAATCCTAGAGGGCAGACAACCTTCTTTGCTTCGTACATACTGTCCGGCAATTCGTTGTCCTTTAGAAGCATCTTCTTTAACATTATCAGCAACTTTTCAAATCCCTTGTTAGATACACCATTTTCTGCCTTCCATTGCAACAATTCCAGTGCGGTGCCCAGCTTTTTCTTGTCAGCTTTGCAATTTGGGTACAACAATTTCTTGTGATCCTCTAACACGCGCTGCAACTTTAGCCTCTCCTTTTCACTTGTGCAATTTCTCTTTGCACCGGCAATGGCCTGAGCAAGATCATTAGCGGGCTCATTCGATGCCACTTCTTCAGCTTCTTCCCGCATTGCCGTCTCAACTTCTTCCCCCATTATTGTACAATCGTATTCATGAAACCCATGGCCAGGATGGCTGTCCTCATCCTCTTCTTCTTCATTCTCTTCTATTAGGACCCCTCTTTCTCCATGCTTGGTCCAACAGTTATAGCCAAACATGAAATCGGACTCAAACAGGTGGATGTGAATGGTTCTTGAGTTAGAGTAATTTCGATCATTCTTACATTCAACACATGGACAACACATAAAACCATCCGCCCATTTGTTTGCCTCAGCCGCAATCAGAAAAGTATGCACACCTTTAATGAACAGGGGAGAGCATTGGTCATCGTGCATTCATTACCGGCTCATCTTCATTACACAACACCGAAAATACCAAATTAATACAAGTTCATACACACTTATTCTCATAACACAACATAAAAACTCTCTAGCTAAAGCATTAAAATGCAACAACAAATGCGATCAAGATCGCAACTAAGGTAACAACTGATCGAACAACATAATGATACCAAGCCTCACTATCAATGACATATTTTCTAATCTTCAAGCGCATTGCATCCATCTTGATATTGTGATCATTGACGACATCCGCAACATGCAACTCCAATTCCATCTTTTCCTCCTAAATTCTTTTCAATTTTTCTTCAAATAATCATTTTCTTGTTCAACTAAATTTAACCTCTCGACAAGAGGGTCAGTCGGAATTTCGTGTTCACATACCTCCTAGGTAAAAAACATCTATGTCACGTTGGTCGGCATAATTGTCATAAAAACGAAATGCAACAAATAGATATAAAAGAGAATATATGTACCACATCCGATATCAAAATCATGCCACTATGTATAACAAACGACGTACGGGTTAGAAAGTTATACAAGTAACTATCTAAATCACACAAACATGATTTTTTTTATAAAAAGGATAAGAACAAGAGGCTCAACAAGGTGGTGCCGGTGATGGGATGGTGCAGGCGATCGACGGTGGTTAGGACGGGGACGGGAAGGCAGTAAGTAAACCACACCTACACATGCAAACAAAGAAGTTAATTTGAGCTCAAGTTGCATATAAATCAAATAAACTACCACATATAAATACTCCCAAACTAAAACCCACAAATCACTATACTTATAGAGCATTGCAAGAGTTAATCTAGCAATGAGAGATGAAAGGACAAAGTTGCTAACCTTTGTGATCACTTGGATGGACGGGGTGCCTTCAATCCTTGACAATTTTTTGCAAAAATGGAGGATGAGCTTGAGCAACAGGGGAAGAACAGAGAGGAGAGGAAAGGGGAAAGAGCTGCGGATGGACGACGGGTTTATATAGGACTATCATTACTCCCGGTTTGTGACACAAACCGGTTCGTGACACAAACCAGGACTAAAGGTGCTAGTGGGGCCCCAGCCTACCACTAGCCTGCCACCACCCCTTTAGTCCCGGTTCGTGTCACGAACTGGTACTAGAGGTTCAACACGAACCGACACTAATGATGCCCGCCCCCCTAGCCGTTGGAATCGGCACTAATGGTCACATTAGTACCGGGCCGAATCCAAACCGGGATTAATGATCCAAACGTAAAGTTTATTTTCTACTAGTGGTAGCACTAGGCCACGCGTGTCATAGTCGTTCAAATCAGGTGACCTTGGTGACGACGAGCCTACGTTGGATCACTGGCCGGTGTAGCCGTCGCCGTAGTTGGAGTAGAGGCACGCCAGGATCGATGGGGCGGCGGGTGACATAAACCAACCTATGGATCAGAAGACCAAAAAGAAAGACTAGTCAATCAATCGGCAAGAGAGAAAAATAGTCCAAAAACAGATAAGGGAAAATACTCTCTAGTGCAATCGATCAACATGACCAGCAGACAAACCCTAGGTACGTCTTGTGCAGCCCCCTTTGGAGACCATGGAGATCGACCTCCCTGGGGGCAGCGCGGTGCGGACATGGTGGCGACTAGGGTTTAGGATCGAGGAAAGGCCGATACCATGTGGAAGTAGAGAAGTGATTGCAGGAATTGATATTGTAGTGCTTGAGCCTCGTAGGCATATAGTATATAGGAGTTACATGACCATCTTGCGGTACAAAAGAAGATAGAATAAATTGTACGGTATCCTATGCTTTCTAAATAATCACGATACTCTACATCAGTAGTGTTGATTAGGTTAGGAAGATGGAGGAAGAGGTCTGCTAGAGGGTGGGGAACCTTTGAGAAAAGGGAAAAGGGAAATCGGTAGACATCTCATCATATAGCGGGAAGCCAATGACTTCAATACATCAGTATTCATAGTAGAACCTTTGAGTTATTTGGGATATTTCGGAAAAGCTATTTGATACACATTTACGACCTTGGTGGAAGAATTTGTTAGAATTTGCTCATTGGTACAACAAAAAAATCATGGCCGCATTATGTCCATCCCCTACAACCGCTGTGACAACGGTAAATACTGTCATGGCAAGATCAGCTCACTCACACTGCAGCAGGCCCTTGGAGAAGGCAATCGACTGCAGGCAACACCATTCCCGTGCCTCCAGGCCACCTCCTGCTGCCGTCCCTGCACTTGTCTTCTCTCTGCAAGCTCCTTGGGGTAGAGGACGGTTATGTTGGAGAAAGTCATGGAGGCTGTTGCAATGGTGTCCCATCGGGGAACATCAACTACATTTTCACCCACAAGATAATTTCCCTAATGGATGGCCTTCCAAGATTGAACCATGCCTTTGGCTTTGTCCAATTCTTCTTTCCTTTCCGTGGTTGCATGTTTTGTAATGGTCTATGATATAGCGCCTCCTGATTGACTCTTGCCTTAGGATTATCCTTTGACTTCCTATCCATGCCAAACAATGTACCGAAAAGTGCCTCGGAGATATTCTTCTCAGTGTGCATCACGTCGATGTTGTGTGGGCAAAGGAGGTCTTTGAAGTAAGGCAGATCCCACAAGGATGTCTTGTGAGTCCATGCGTGTCCGAATTATACCCTTTCAAATACCCTTGGCGCTCTGGATCTGGCTCAAGAGCATTTAACTGATCCAGGATCTCTTGGCCTGTCAATAGAGGCGGTGTAGAGTCTTTCACAACTCTCTCCTTTGATGAAGTTCTGCTTGTCTTTCCTGAACTTATGGCGAGGATGCAGGAACGGTCTATGCATGTCGAAGCAAGAAAACTTGCGACCGGCCTCAAGCCAATGAAACTGAAGAGCTCCCTTGCATGTGGGGCACGGGAACCTTCCATGCACACACTAGCCAACGAATAGCGCATACGCTGGCAATTCATGCGTCGAGTACATGTACCACATACGCATTATGAAGTTCTTTTTGCTAAAGGCGTCATATGTCTTGAACCAATTATCCCAGGCTTCTTGCAATTTGTCCTTGAGCGGCTGCATGTACACATTCATATTCTTCCCCGGATAGTTCGGCCCTGGAACTATAAACGTTAGGAAAATGTTCTTTCTTTGCATAATATGTTCGTGGGGATATTGAGTGGAATGACAAATACGGCCCAACAACTGTATTGGGTTGCCGTCAAACCAAACACACTGAACCCATCCATGCTGATGGCGACTCGAGGATGCCTCGGATGTGACGCTTTGTCGTCATGTAATGCATCAAAGAGCTTCCACGCTTCACCGTCTGATGTGTGCACCATCATCAGCTTCCCATCTGCATCTAGTTGGGTTCTTTTGCCCGTTTTGTGCCATGTCATCTGTCTTGCCATCTCTTCGACCATGAAAAGACGATGAAGTCTTGGTACGATTGGCATGTACCGAAGAACATTAACGGGGATTTTGGTCTGGTCTTCTCACCCATACTGTTGTGTACCACAACATGCCTGGATGACCTGCAAATGGGACAATAGTTCAAGTCCGCATACTGAAGCCTAAACAAGGCACATCCATTCCCACAGGCATCTATCTTCTCATAGGGCATCTTAAGAGCACGGAGGATTTTGTCTGACTGGTACAGGTTTGCAAGTAGTATGTGGCCTTTGGGTAGCAAACGTCCAAATACTGTCATCATCGCGTCGTAGCATTCGTTGCCCAAGTTGAATTGAGCCTTCAGAGCCATTATTTGTGAGATGGCATCCAGCTGACTAAGTTCAGTGTGCCCGTCGAGAGGATGTTTTGAAGACTCCAACATTTCATTGAAGGCCTTTGCAGATTCCTCCATCTCATCGTTTGAATCCCGAGCATCATCAAAGTCTTGCACCATGTCTTGCATCCCGATACCATGCTCGTCTGTGCAACGACGAAGCACCTCATCTCTGGCGCGTTGGTTAGACTCTCCATGAAATGTCCACACCGTATAATCGTAAAACCCCTCTTCTGCGAGTGTTAGCCCATTTCATCCTCCGTCCTCTTGTGCCAATTGTTGCACCCTGCACAGGGGAATCAGTTTGTCCTCTGGCCATTTGCAAACGCGGTTCTCAGAAACCCCTCGGTGTTTGTTAAACATTCAGTTGTCATGTTTTTCTGACTAGTGTGACTAGTGTACATCCATGCACGATCACTCATCTTGCCTAGCTACTGGACACATAAGAAATATATATATAAATTAATCAGCATGTATATATTCATCAGTTAATGGAGTTTTTCACTTTTATTACGTCCATGCAACCTAGACGCTAATAGGTAAAGATAGGTCCTAATCCCAACCGAGTATGTGTAGATTGGGTTCGTTTTCCCATGCTCTGCTCCGGATCCGACGCATAATTTCGGCAGCCCTCCCCGCTGTTCTCATGATACACGGCTCGGCAATAAGCAGAGAGGATGTGTACGCAGAGAACAATAAGGAGGCATCGATGAAATTCTGCATCGGACTGGAGCAGAGCATATGGGAAAACGAACCCAATCTACACATACTCGGGCTGTCCATGGATAACGTTGGACAATTCGAAAGAATCACGGTTATAAATATACAAATGCATGCATATTTATCGATGGAACCCTTTCGAACAGGAGATGCATAGTGGTCATGCATACTGATGATTGAAGACACCTATAGCTAGCAAGTTTCATTGGCACGAAGACCGGAATAGAGCAAATCAGGGGGGGGGGAGGAGATGTCATTTGTGCTAACTCACTAACGCAGGGGTGGAGCTCGTCGAACACTAGACCCTCGCAGCGACGAAAATACTGCACATTTAAATCGAAAGATGAGTTTCGTAGTGATACGTCTCCAACGTATCTATAATTTTTAATTGTTCCATGCTATTGTATTACCTCTTTTGGATGTTTATGGGCTTTACTTTACACTTTTATATCATTTTTGGGCTAACCTTTTAACCGGAGGCCCAGCCCAAATTGCTGTTTTCTTGCCTATTTCAGTGTTTCGAAGAAAAGGAATATCAAACGGAGTCCAAACGGAATGAAATCTTCGGGAGAGTTATTTTTGGAATGGAAGCAATCCAGGAGACTTGGAGTGCATGTAAGGGAAGCAACGAGGAAGCCACGAGGCAGGGAGGCGCGCCCTTCCACCTGGGCACACCCTTCACCCTCGTGGGCCCCTCATCGCTCCCTCAACTGGCTTCTTTTGCCTATATATGTTCATATACCCTAAAAACATCGGGGAGCACCATAGATCGGGAGTTTCGTCACCGCAAGCCTATGTAGCCACCAAAAACCAATCGGGACCCTGTTCCGGCACCCTGCCAGAGGGGGGATCCCTCATCGGTGGCCATCTTCATCATCCCGGTGCTCTCCATGACGAGGAGGCAGTAGTTCACCCTCGGGGCTGAGGGTATGTACCAGTAGCTATGTGTTTGATCTCTCTCTCTCTCTCTCTCTCTCTCTCTCTCGTGTTCTTGATTTGGCACGATCTTGATGTATCGCGAGCTTTGCTATTATAGTTGGATCTTATGATGTTTCTCCCCCTCTACTCTCTTGTGATGAATTGAGTTTCCCCTTTGAAGTTGTCTTGTCGGATTGAGTCTTTAAGGATTTGAGAACACTTGATGTATGTCTTGCCGTGCTTATCTGTGGTGACAATGGGATATTCATGTGATCTACTTGATGTATGTTTTGGTGATCAACTTGCAGGTTCAATGAACTTTTGCACAGCGGTTGGCACACGTTTTCATCTTGACTCTCCGGTAGAAATTTTGGGGCACTCTTTGAAGTACTTTGTGTTGGTTGAATAGATGAATCTGAGACTGTGTGATGCATATCATATAATCATGCCCACGGATACTTGTGGTGACATTAGAATATCTAGGTGACATTAGGGTTTTGTTTGATTTGTGTCTTAAGGTGTTATTCTAGTACGAACTCTATGATAGATCGAACGGAAAGAATAGCTTCGTGTTATTTTACTACGGACTCTTGAACAGATCGATCAGAAGGAATAAGTTTGAGATGGTTTTGTACCATACCATAATCTCTTCGTTTGTTCTCCGCTATTAGTGACTTTGGAGTGACTCTTTGTTGCATTTTGAGGGATAGTTATATGATCCAATTATGTTATTATTGTTGAGAGAACTTGCACTAGAGAAAGTATGAACCCTAGGCCTTGTTTCCTAGTATTGCAATACTGTTTGTGCTCACTTTTATCATCAGTTACCTTGCTGTTTTTATAATTTCAAATTACAAAAACCTATATCTACCGTCCATATTGCACTTGTATCACCATCTCTTCATCGAACTAGTGCACCTATACAATTTACCATTGTATTGGGTGTGTTGGGGACACAAGAGACTCTTTGTTATTTGGTTGCCGGGTTGTTTGAGAGAGACCATCTTCATCCTACGCCTCCCACGGATTGATAAACCTTAGGTCATCCACTTGAGGGAAATTTGCTACTGTTCTACAAACCTCTGCACTTGGAGGCCCAACAACGTCTACAAGAAGAAGGTTGCGTAGTAGACATCACGTAGCAATAATGTTTTTCCCGTCAACCTAACTAAATATTTACAACAGGACAAGCGGGTTAGGGGTTCCTTGGCGTTGATAAAACCCTAAATAGCAAGTACCATCGGTGCAAGATACATCAGGCGCTCGGCGTTGAACACTAGATCCACCTCTTACAGTGACCCGACGCTGGCGCCCGCAACAATAGTTACGGTGGCCGATGATGGTCGAACACCTTAGCAAATTTGTCCGCAGCCTTTGCAATGAGGATTAAAGCCAAGTTTTGAAAGTTCAAACAATCAAACCGAGTTGAGTCAGTTTGGGTGTTTCAAGTTTCAACACTTAGCTTTCAATCGTCATCTCAGAGGCTGCCAGACAAATTCGCGATGGTGTTCGACCGCCATCGACACCGAGAACTGTTGTTGCGGACACCGACGTGGATGTAGTATTCGACACCGACGGCCACATGTATCTCGCACTAACAATACTTGCTATTTAGGGTACCATCAACACCGAGGAACCCCCTAACCCACTCGTCCCCGGATAAACTAAATTAGCATGCATTCAATAAGCAAAACTACATCATCTGTTGCGTCCATACATCGTCGAATATTATCACTAATACATCTCGAATAGTATCATACATATAGGATCGCTAATACAGCTAAAACCGTAGCAAACGACGGGTATCGTCGTGGGCGGTGGACACCCAAAGAAAAGGAACCATCACAGTATTATAGCTCTAGTGAGGTCCCTCAAGAACCTGCAACGTATTATCGAACCTGCCCTCCAACGCAACCATGTAGCGACGGACGTGCTCGTCCTCCTCGCTGACACGGTGATGTACGACCTCTGCTATGTCCGAAAGCCTCGGCACCGTCACTAGCCCACACGACCGCCACCAAACAAGGTTCGGATCAACAACGGGCTGGCTCCTCACCAAGCTGCGCCCCCGAAAGGGAGAACCTCCCAGTACCAGCCCGACGGAGCCCAATCTCGGACATGGCCCCTCTGATCGAGCAGGCCTCCTCCGCCTAGTCGACGACGAGGATGCGGGATAGGCATCTCGACGTTGATGCAGGAATAATGCTTTAACTAAAAACATAACAACAAATTTCACATGTTCAAAATCAACCAGAAACTTAACCTAAACTAAACTAATCTAAACCTAAACTAAACTAAACCTAAACTAAACTAAAAACTTAACCTAAATTAAACTAAACTAAACCAAAACTAAACTAACTAAACAGAACAAAACCTAAACTAAATTATAGTAAACCTAATTAAACTAAATCTAAAAAAATAGAAAAAATTCTCACCTTCAAGCGGTTGGGGCGGCGGGCGGAGCAGCCGGGTGGCAAGCATGGTCGGGCAGGCGGAGGGGCGTGGCTGCGGAGCAGGGCAGGGCGGCTGGCAAGGGCGACGGGCGGCCGGCCGCGCAGATGGGACGACACCATGTTCGGAGCGGCCCGTGCCACGGACGGAGAGGCGGGCAGTGCGGGCTGGGCAGCGCCAGGGCGTAAGGCGGGTTAGGGCGGTTAGGGCGGGAGGCGCCCAGGCGGCGGGCGAGGCGGGCGGCTGCAAGGGCGGCGGCACGGGGTTGGGACGACGGAAGGGAGAAAGACGTGGGAAGAGAGGGGCAGGGCTGGGCATTTTGTTACATTGGGCATGGCTCTTTGCCGTCCGCTAGGAGATGACAAAGAGCCAAGCTAATGGACGTTAGTTTGGCCAGTTTCTTTGCCGTCTACTAGCGGACGGCAAAGATTCTTTGCGATCAGCTAGCAAACGGCAATGAAAGTGGTCTTTAGGTGGCTATCGCTAGCGGTCCACCCAGCCTCTTTGCCGTCTGCTAGCAGACAACAAAGGTTCTATGCCATCAACTAGCTGATGGCAAAGATATTGCGGACGACAAACAATTTCTTTGTCGTCAGCTGCTTCTTGGCCGTCCATTAGTTGATGGCAAAGAACCGTCTTTGCCATCAGTTAGCTGATGGCAAAGTTCCTGATTCCAGTAGTGAAAGCCTCGGTTGTTAATAGATAAAGCATTAATGCCATCCGCGCTTAGACAAAACCATATGTTCCTTGCGTCATCTTCCAAGTGCCACCACTTTCTCTCGATTTTTCTCCACTGCAGCCTGTAAGCGGGTGCTCTCAACTTCCCGTCTTTCTTACGGTCTTCTCTGTGCCATCACATCAACTCGGCATGCTCTATGTTTTGGAACAAACGTTTCAACCATGGTATTATAGGAGCATACCGCATCACCTTGGCAGGAATCTTCCTCCTGGGGCGCTCTCCCTCAACATCACCAGGGTCATCGCAGCTGATCTTATAGCGCATTGCCATTCATGCATTCAAGTCCTTGTACTCACCGTGGTAGAGGATGCATTCATTAGGGCATGCATGTATCTTCTGCACCTCTAATCCTAGAGGGCAGACAACCTTCTTTGCTTCATACATACTGTCCGGCAATTCGTTGTCCTTTAGAAGCATCTTCTTTAACATTATCAGCAACTTTTCAAATCCCTTGTTAGATACACCATTTTCTGCCTTCCATTGCAACAATTCCAGTGCGGTGCCCAGCTTTTTCTTGTCAGCTTCGCAATTTGGGTACAACAATTTCTTGTGATCCTCTAACACGCGCTGCAACTTTAGCCTCTCCTTTTCACTTGTGCAGTTTCTCTTTGCATCGGCAATGGCCCGAGCAAGATCATTAGCGGGCTCATTCGATGCCACTTCTTCAGCTTCTTCACGCATTGCCGTCTCAGCTTCTTCCCCCATTATTGTACCATCGTATTCATGAAACCCATGGCCAGGATGGCTGTCCTCATCCTCTTCTTCTTCATTCTCTTCTATTAGGACCCCTCTTTCTCCATGCTTGGTCCAACAGTTATAGCCGAACATGAAACCGGACTCAAACAGGTGGATGTGAATGGTTCTTGAGTTAGAGTAATTTCGATCATTCTGACATTCAGCACATGGACAACACATAAAACCATCCGCCCATTTGTTTGCCTCAGCCGCAATCAGAAAAGTATGCACAGCTTTAATGAACAGGGGAGAGCATTGGTCATCGTGCATTCATTACCGGCTCATCTTCATTACACAACACCGAAAATACCAAATTAATACAAGTTCATACACACTTATTCTCATAACACAACATAAAAACTCCCTAGCTAAAGCATTAAAATGCAACAACAAATGCGATCAAGATCGCAACTAAGGTAACAATTGATCGAACAGCATAATGATACCAAGCCTCACTATCAATGACATATTTTCTAATCTTCAAGCGCATTGCATCCATCTTGATATTGTGATCATTGACGACATCGGCAACATGCAACTCCAATTCCATCTTTTCCTCCGAAATTCTTTTCAATTTTTCTTCAAATAATCGTTTTCTTGTTCAACTAAATTTAACCTCTCGACAAGAGGTCAGTTGGAATTTCGTGTTCACATACCTCCTAGGTAAAAAACATCTATGTCACGTTGGTCGGCATAATTATCATAAAAACGAAATGCAACAAATAGTTATAAAAGAGAATATATGTACCACATCCGATATCAAAATCATGCCACTATGTATAACAAACGACGTACGGGTTAGAAAGTTATACAAGTAACTATCTAAATCACACAAACATGATTTTTTTTATAAAAAGGATAAGAACAAGAGGCTCACCAAGGTGGTGCCGGTGATGGGATGGTGCGGGCGATCGACGGTGGTTAGGACGGGGACGGGAAGGCACTAAGTAAACCACACCTACACATGCAAACAAAGAAGTTAACTTGAGCTCAAATTGCATATAAATCAAATAAACTACCACATATAAATACTCCCAAACTAAAACCCACAAATCACTATACTTATAGAGCATTGCAAGAGCTAATCTAGCAATGAGAGATGAAAGGACAAAGTTGCTAACCTTTGTGATCACTTGGATGGATGGGGTGCCTTCAAACCTTGACAATGTTTTGCAAAAATGGAGGATGAGCTTGAGCAAGAGGGGAAGAACAGAAAGGAGAGGAAAGGGGAAAGAGCTGGGGATGGACGAAGGGTTTATATAGGACTATCATTAGTCCCGGTTCGTGACACAAACTGGTTCGTGACACGAACCAGGACTAAAGGTGCTAGTGGGGTCCCAGCCTGCCACTAGCCTGCCGCCACCCATTTAGTCCCGGTTCGTGTCACGAACCGGTACTAGAGGTTCAACACGAACCGGCACTAATGATGCCCGCCCCCCTAGCCGTTGGAATCGGCAATAATGGTCACATTAGTACTGGGCCGTATCCAAACCGGGACTAATGATCCAAGCGTAAAGTCTGTTTTCTACTAGTGTTAGCACTAAGCCACGCGTGTCATAGTCGTTCAAATCAGGAGACCTTGGTGACGACGAGCCTACGTTGGATCACTGGCCGATGTAGCCGCCGCCGTAGTTGGAGTAGAGGCACGCCAGGATCGATGGGGCGGCGGGTGACATAAACCGACCTATGGATCAGAAGACCAAAAAGAAAGACCGGTCAATCAATCGGCAAGAGAGAAAAATAGTCCAAAAACAGATAAGGGAAAATACTCTCTAGTGCAATCGATCAACATGACCGGCAGACGAACCCTAGGTACGTCTTGTGCGGCCCCCGGTGGAGACCATGGAGATCGACCTCCCCGGGGGCAGCGCAGTGCGGACATGGTGGCGACTAGGGTTTAGGATCGAGGAAAGGCCGATACCATGTAGAAGTAGAGAGGTGATTGCAGGAATTGATATTGTAGTGCTTGAACCTCGTAGGCATATAGTATGTAGGAGTTACATGACCATCTTGCAGTACAAAACAAGATAGAATAAATTCTACGTTATCTATGCTTTCTAAATAATCACGATACTCAACATCAGTAGTGTTGATTGGGTTAGGAAGATGGAGGAAGAGGTCTGCTAGAGGGTGGGGAACATTTGAGAAAAGGGAAAAGGGAAATCGGTAGACATCACATCATATAGCGGGAAGCCAATGACTTCAATACATCAATATTCATAGTAGAACCTTTGAGTTATTTGGGACAGATCGGAAAAGCTATTTGATACACATTTACGACCTTGGTGGAAGAATTTGTTAGAATTTTCTCGTTGGTACAACAAAAAAATCGTGGCCGCATTATGTCCATCCCCTACAACCGCACAACGGTGCAGCGCCCGTCGCGGCGCATCAGGCTCGCCGCGCTGCAGCAGGCCCTTGGAGAAGGCCACCGACTGCAGGCAACACCATTCCCGTGCCTCCAGGCCACCTCCTGCTGCCGTCGCAGCACTTGTCTTCTCTCTGCAAGCTCCTTGGGGGAGAGGACGGTTATGTAGGAGAAAGTCATGGGGGCTGTTGCAATGGTGTAGAATGCTCGCTGGTTATAGGCGGAGGAGGCATTGGGAGGCACAACCCTAGAGGAGAGACGACTTGGTGGAGCGATTTGTTTCTAGGTAGTACAAAAGGCAGTTAAAAAACCGAGAACAAGAGTTGGATGTTTTTAGGATAAAAATCGTTGAGACAGGGACGTTAGGGCGTTTGATCGATGGGGGAGTGATGCAGCCAAACGAAACAAAACGACCTACGTACTCCACGTTAATAGTAGAAAGATAATTGTGTATTACTCCCTCCATCGCATCGCATAGTGTCAAAAACATTTTTATATTACGGGATCGAGAGAGTAGAGCACCAACAGCACTTCACGGCCTCCGGTAACACGCGTGTTGGGCTTCCGGAGTCGTTGGGCGGACTGGGTCGGTCTTGAGCTTTGCAGTGTCCTTGGGTGACGCCGGCTGGGTCGGTGTTGGTCCGTGACAGTTTGGCGATCAGGGTTGTCCTTGTTTGTTTTCGTACGACTGTATGGGGGTTAGGAGTATTGTTACGTGGGAGAGGAGCTAGCTCCTAGCTGCGTGATCCTTTTTCGTCTGGAGAGCACGGCCGGAGAGGGAGTTCGATAAGGACTGCACCCAAATCAAACCGTTTAACCTACCCTTAACCATATCCACATGATCAGATATAACTTGGGTAAGGCGAACGCTAACCCCTACTATATAAGTTGGGCCACCCACGCCCCAAACAAATCAGAACCAACCTTCCTCGAGTTGTGTTCCCGGCGATCGATCTAGCTGAGCATCATGGTTTCCGCCGATGTGGCCCGGAACATCGTCGGCATCATTGGCAATGTCATCTCCTTCGGCCTCTTCCTCTCCCCTGTGTAAGCCCTCTCCCCCGCTTCTGTAGTATTTCCTCCGTCTTGCCTAATGTGTATACATCCATGGAAGGTGGTTTTGGCTTGTGGATTGTCTCGTCTCCCTCTTGTCTAATCTGTATACATCGAAGGTGGTTGTGGCAGCTAGCTAGTGCATGAATCTGATACTTGTTTTCTGCTTGTACGTACGCAGGCCAACGTTCTGGCGGATCTACAAGGCCAAGGACGTGGAGGAGTTCAAGCCGGACCCCTACCTGGCGACGCTCATGAACTGCCTGCTCTGGTTCTTTTACGGGCTCCCCATCGTCCACCCCAACAGCACCCTCGTCCTCACCATCAACGGCATCGGCCTTGTTATCGAGGGCGCCTACATCATCATCTTCATAATCTACGCGGCCAAGAACACAAGGGTACGTACGTGCAACCCTCCTAATGCCCCCTCATCCGGCCTAATGTCTCTTTTCGGCCTTAGTTTCTGTACAGAAGATCCTTTTGCATGCCCTAACCCATGCCATTTGCCTGTGCTGTGCGTGCAGTGGAAGATGCTCGGCGTGCTCGCCATCGAGGCGGCGTTCATGGCTGCTGTGGTGGCCGGTGTGGTCGTCGGCGCCCACACCCATGAGAAGCGCTCCATGATCGTAGGCATCCTCTGCGTCATCTTCGGCTCCATCATGTACGCCTCCCCGCTCACCATCATGGTACGTACACCACCCCAACTTATGGATCGTCGACCCGTGATATTTGATAACCGCTTTAACTTGTTAGTTCAGGTGGCTAATTAATCTGCGTTGTGCACGTATGGTGTGATAATGATTTTTAAAGTTGTAGTGGATGCTTTTGACAGACCTTAATTTGTTAAGTAGTACACCTTGTTTGTTGTTGATCCTGCTTGAAAATCTATGTCAATCCAAAAGATTCACCCACCTTTCATGTTTTAATGTTTATGCCAAATCTCTGTTCAAAGAAAACATCGAAATTGAGTTGTTCACCTCTCATACACACCCAGCATCTTGTACAAGATGCTACATCATATATGTTTAATCACAAAAGCCTACGGTTTATTTCTACCTCAAAGGTAAACTTCCTTTACAGGGTAATTACTAGCTCAGGCTGCTTGTTAATTACGGACGCTTTAACCAACTTACGATCGACTAAATACTAATATAACTCAAAATTTAAGATAAAAGTAGTAATATCGTACTGCTTATTTGCAGGGTAAAGTGATCAGGACCAAGAGTGTGGAGTACATGCCGTTCTTCCTGTCGCTGGTGAACTTCCTCAATGGCTGCTGCTGGACGGCCTACGCGCTCATCAAGTTTGACATCTACATCACGGTATGTACAAACACATACACATTGGAAATAAGAAGTCGCAAACCCAGCCAGGCATACAATCAAGAACTCCTCAGCGCAGATTGATCTAACTGTTATGTCCTCTTTAAATTCTGTGCAGATCCCCAATGCCCTTGGTACAATCTTCGGCATCATCCAGCTGATCTTGTACTTTTACTACTATAGATCGACCCCCAGGAAGGGCAAGAACGTTGAACTGCCCACTGTCCTCACCAAAAACGCCGTTACCAGCGGCAACGTCTCGGTCACCGTCGAGAAATAAACTTGGCTTCGTTTTTAGCCCTGAAGATTTTGAGTAGTTAATACCGGATGATACTTCAACAAGTTGATGTTAATTAGTGAGTCTGAGATCGCCTTTAATTTTGTTTAACCATTGTCGTCTGTCGGAGACTACTAGTGCAAATTACAAGTGTATAAATACCAATGCAGCTGAGTATATTATGACACCATGTATGCTTGCCCGTTTTCAAGCTGCTCTTGCGTGATGATACGATTGATTTGTTAATTACAGCGTGTGATGGCTTTGTTAATTTACATTATTCAATATCCATGATGTGTTTGTATTATGTTTCGGGCAAGGTCATCTTTTGTTTTCTGCACAAAAACACCCAAAGGGCCTCTTATTGGTGATGCAACTTGAACCTGGTGTGAGCGAAAAGGAGACACAGACTTAACCAAATTAGCGGTTTGATATGGCTTTTGAGTCCCACTAAACATACTTTCTGAACCCTGTAACATGTTAATTGTTTTCTATATGTATATCTCAAAATAGTGTGTTCAAATTAGGTGCTCGTGAGGTTCAAACTTGAGCTGCTTAGCCCACCAACTTGTGGTGCTAACTAGTAAGAATCCAGTACAACAAGACCATCCAACTTGAAGCAACATCGAAACAAGCAGCACAAGCTAGCTAAACAGCCGCAGAACCCAGCCAAGACTGACAAAACAACAAAACAACAACAACAAAGCCTTTAGTCCCAAACAAGTTGGGGTAGGCTAGAGGTGAACCCAGCCAAGACTGACAACAAACCAAAATATGCTAGCACCCCTGCCACTTGCAAAAGCACCTCACAACTGGCCAACTGCAACGTACCGACGACCGATGCAACATACCGACGACTGAGGCAAACAACCAACACTCTACATCCAGGCTATACAAAAGCAGAAACTAGCGACTGTAACACAGCTTATCAACACCAGAGATCAACCATCAAGCATTAGTTAAGTTAGTCTCTAGCCCCGCATAACCCCAAGCACTTCATTTGTCGGGTGTTCATACAGTCTTACTCCCAACCGCATCAGATTTCTTTTACCTCCTTTCTCGCAAAAGCGACCAATAGTGAACCCAATATCAAATTAGTTGATCACAACAACAGACGCATCATGCAGTTTTTTGCGTGCCAGAAATGAGCATCATTTCGCGTGTTCTAGATAGTCTGCGGAACTGCAGCAACAGCAAGTAGCACTAATTTTCTGGTCACTCTGGCAAACTTGTTTATCCAATTTTCTGGTCATCCATTGGTGATGACGTGCGGCTCCCTGCTACCTGCTCGGATCCGGTGGTTGGCTCGGCTCCACAGCTGGAAATGTGACCTAGAAGAACATCCTTCTTGCAGCTGCGGCGGGCGTGCTCAGGTCGGCGTAGTGCTCCGGACAGAAAGATTGGCACTGATCTGGTGGTTGTGTGGCTCCTTGTCTAGCGGCGGCTATGTTCCACGTGGGTGCGCGTAGACAATGATGATTTGCTTTTCTTTTCCACATCCGGCCATGTCAAACGCTGGGACGACTCAGCAGGGCTCTATCTAGAGATGTGCTAGTCGGTGGTGGTCTATGGCGCCGTCAGTGTTGGTCCTTGTGGTCACCACTTCGTCATGCTGTAGCGGCCTCAAGGTGCATTGCGATGGCTAGCAAAAGGTCTTTGTGAGAGTTCCTCGCTCTAGATCTGGTGGTTGTCCTCAACGATTAGATGTAAATATGGATGATGTCTTGGCCCAAAGGGATGATTTTAAAGCGGCGGCGGTAGCACATCACAGTAGCTACCGAGGTCGCGAAAAAGTGATGGTGACAACACATAAGTGACATTGATGGTGGTGTACCCGAGAACCTGGTCTCGAGTTCCGGGATGAAAGCCTAGGTGTGACCCGAGTTGGTTATACCTAGCAACGATAATGTTTTTTCCATTGTTATCTTGCTCAAGGCATTGCTCGGATATGCTTGAACTGATTTTGTGTGTAAAAACCAATATTCTGGTCTTGGATGGTTGGCGATTGAATGTCTCTCTCGAACTAGGCTTTCGTCCCGCTTTATAAATAAAGCCAACCTCCATACAACTAAGTACCAGGAACAATAGTAAGAATAGACGGCTGGGGCCACAGCACAAGCACGCCCAAGAAACAAAGAAGAAACAAAAAAAGGGCCACCTAGTGGCAAACTCCAAAGCAAGCCTAAGGAGCAGAGAGACGCCGCGCCGCTGCCACTAGCACATCCACCATCACTCCAAGCCGATCGCAGTCCCGCTGTCTAGCAAGCGGGTGCCGGTGCTATAAGAAAGAAAGAAATTTGAACAACGGGTCAAAAGCCCGTCGCGGGAAGATCCGCTAACTCACCATCTTGTTGCAAGTTGTCCAAAGTGTCCACGTCAATGCCGCAAAGATACACCAAAAAAGGTGGCTCTTGTAACCCGTCTGGGTCGCCCTGGCTTGCAGGAACTCGGCCAGGTCTCCGGCCTCCCAATCGGGCCCGAGTGCCTCCCGAGTAAAGCTCCATAGAGCCCACGATGCGGAATAGGAGAACAGGATGTGACTACCCGTATCTGGAACACTACAGAGGGGGCACATGCCGTCGCCCGGACTGTTGCGCTTAAGAACCTTAGTCCCTGAGGGCAAGCAATTTCGGAACAGCTGCCAGACGAATATTTTTATTTGAAGTGGCACATGGGCCTTCCACAGTGGTGATAGCCACTGGCCGGAGCGCGACACAGCGCCTGATATGTGATACGTCTTCAACGTATCTACTTTTCCAAACACTTTTGCCCTTGTTTTGGACTCTAACTTGCATGATTTGAATGAAACTAACCCGGACTGACGCTGCTTTCAGCAGAACTGCCATGATGTTGTTTTATGTGTAGAAAACAAAAGTTCTTGGAATGTCCTGAAAATCCACGGAGGCACTGTTTGGAAAATATAAAAAATACTGGTGAAAGAATCAAGACCAGGGGGCCCACACCCTGTCCACGAGGGTGGGCGGTGCGCCCCCTGTCTCGTGGGCCCCTGGACCTCCACCGACTCAACTCCAACTCCAATTATTCACGTTCAGGGAGAGAAAAATCAGAGAGAAAGTTCCATTGCGTTTTACGATATGGAGCCGCCGCCAAGCCTTAATCTCTCTCGGGAGGGCTGATTTGGAGTGCGTTCGGGCTCCGGAGAGGGGGATTCGTCGCTGTCGTCATCATCAACCATCCTCCATCACCAATTTCATGATGCTCACCGCCGTGCGTGTGTAATTCCATCGTAGGCTTGCTGGAAGGTGATGGGTTGGATGAGATTTACCATGTAATCAAGTTAGTTTGTTAGGGTTTGATCCCTAGAATCCACTATGTTCTGATATTGATGTTGTTATGACTTTGCTATGCTTAATGCTTGTCACTAGGGCCCGAGTGCCATGATTTCAGATCTGAACCTATTATGTTTTCATGAATATATGTGTGTTCTTTATCCTATCTTGCAAGTCTATAGTCACCTATTATATGTTATGATCCGACAACCCCGAAGTGACAATAATCGTGATACTTCTCGGTGATGACCGTAGTTTGAGGAGTTCATGTATTCACTATGTGTTAATGCTTTCTTCCGGTTCTCTATTAAAAGGAGGCCTGAATATTCCTTAGTTTCCGTTAGGACCCCGCTGCCACAGGAGGGTAGGACAAAAGATGTCATGCAAGTTCTTTTCCATAAGCACATATGACTATTTACGGAATACATGCCTAAATTACATTGATGAACTGGAGCTAGTTCTGTGTCACCCTATGTTATAACTATTACATGAGGAATCGCATCCGGCATAATTATCCATCACTGATCCATTGCCTATGAGCTTTTCACATATTGTTCTTCGCTTATTTACTTTTTCGTTGCTATTGTTACAATCACTACAAAACCCAAAAACATTACTTTTGCTACCATTACCTTTATTATCATACTACTTTGCTACTAAATACTTTGCTGCAGATACTAAGTTAGTTAGGTGTGGTTGAATTGACAACTCAACTGCTAATACTCAAGAATATTCTTTGGCTCCCCTTGTGTCGAATCAATAAATTTGGGTTCAATACTTTACCCTCGAAAGCTGTTGCGATCCCCTACACTTGTGGGTTATCAAGACTAATTTCTGGCGCCGTTGCCGGGGAGCATAGCTCTATTTTCTGAGTCACTTGGGATTTATATCTGTTGATCACTATGAAGAACTTGAAAGACGACATAACCAAGATTTTGCCCTCAACTACGAGGGGAGGTAAGGAACTGCCATCTAGCTCTGCACTAGATTCTCCTTCTGTTATTAGTAAACTTGCGACACCTAAACCTACTACTGCTATGAACTCTGATATGTCACATGTTATTGATGATGCCACTTCTGCTATGCATGATACTTATGATGAAACTACTTCTGTGTGTGATACTACTTTGCCATTAGGTGAATTTCTTGATGAACAACTTGCTAGAGTTAGGGGGATGAAATTATTGAAGATCCTATTATTGATGATAGTGATGATGAAAATTCTCCCAAATGATTATGAATTGCCTGGTTTTCCTGAGGGTTATGTTATGAATGAAGAAGCTGCTAGAGCTATCTTTGCTTGCAATGATAGATATGATCTTAAGAAATTATTAGATAAACGGAAGCAGCAGTCTCTTAATGCTAGAATGAAACCTGACCCTACTTTTGCTACTTCACCTATCTGTGTTACTGATAAGGATTATGAATTCTCTGTTGATCCTGAGATTATTACTTTAGTTGAATCTGATCCTTTTTATGGCCTTGACTCTGAAACTGTTGTGGCACATCTTACCAAGTTGAATGATATAGCTACCATGTTTACTCATGATGATAAATCTCGCCATTTTTACCATGTTCTCGTTAAAGGGTGATGTTAAGACTTGGTATAATTCTCTTGCTCCTGGTTGTGTGCGTAGTCCCCAGGATATGATTTATTACTTCTCTGCTAAATATTTCCCTGCTCATAAGAAACAAGCTGCCTTGCGGGGAATATATAATTTTGTGCAAATCAAAGAAGAGAGTCTCCCACAAGCTTGGGGGAGGCTTCTCCGATTACTTAATGCTTTGCCTGATCATCCTCTTAAGAAAAATGAAATACTTGATATCTTTTATAATGGACTAACCGATGCTTCCAAGGACTACTTGGATAGTTGTGCTGGTTGTGTTTTCAGGGAAAGAATAGTCGACGAAGCTGAATTACTATTGAATAATATGTTGACTAATGAAAATAATTGGACTCTTCCTGAGCCAATTCCTGAGGCAATTCCTGAACCAATTGAGCCAACTCATGAGCCTATTCCTAAACCCACTTCGAAAAAGAGAGGTGTTTTATTTCTCAGTCCTGAAGATATGCAAGAGGCAAAGAAATCAATGAAAGAAAAAGGTATTAAAGCAGAAGATGTTAAGAATTTACCACCTATTGAAGAAATACATGGTCTTAATGTACCGCCTGTTGAAGAACCACATTGTCTTGATAACCCGACACATGTAGTAAACGTAAATTCTCTCTATAGATATGATAAAGTTGAAATCCCCTCTACTAAATTTCATAGCCCATGCTTAGATGAATTTGATGATTTTATGGCTAGACAAGAAAGTTTTAATGCTTATGTTGGTAGAGAGTTAAAGAATAATGCTTTCGACATAGGACATGAGTGCGATAACATGGCTAGAGTTAAAGGTGAACTCAAACTCATTAGCAAATATACTTCTATGGTTGCTACTCAAGCTGAGCAAGTACTTAAAGCTCAAATTGATTTGCTTGATGAATTACATAATAAAAATGACTTTGTTGTTAGAGTGGCCACTAGAACTGGTAGAATGACTCAGGAACCTCTGTATCCTGAAGGCCACCCTAAGAGAATCGAGCAAGATTCTCAGAGAAATATTTTAGAGGCACCAAGTTCTTCTAAAGAGAAGAAAAAGAAAAACTATAGGACTTTGCATGCTTCTAGTGAACCTACTGTAGACACACCTGAGAATCCCAATGATATTTCTATTTGTGATGCTGAAACACAATCAGGTGATGAACATGAACCTAGTGATAATGTCAATGATAATGTTCATGTTGATGCTCAACCTAGCAAAAACAATTATGTAGAGATTGAACCCGCTGTTGATCTTGATAACCCACAATCAAAGAATCAATGTGATGATAAGAGAGATTTTGTTGCTAGGAAGCACGGTAGAGAAAGAGAACCATGGGTTCAGAAACCCATGCCCTTTCCTCCTAAACCATCCAAGACAAAGGATGATTAGGATTTTGAGCGCTTTGCTGAAATGATTACACCTATCTTCTTACGTATGCGCTTAACTAATATGCTCAAGGTAAATCCTTATGCTAAGTATATGAAGGATATCATCACAAACAAAAGAAAGATACCGGAAGATGAAATTTCCACCATGCTTGCTAATTACACTTTTAAGGGTGGAATACCAAAGAATCTTGGAGATCCGGGTGTACCAACTATACCATGCTCCATTAAAAGAAATTATGTTAGAACTGCTTTATGTGATCTTGGAGCTGGTGTTAGTGTTATGCCTCTCTCTTTATATCGTAGACTTAAATTGAATTAGTTGACACCTACTGAAATATCTTTGCAAATGGCTGATAAATCAACTGCTATACCTGTCGGTATTTGTGAGGATGTGCCTGTTGTAGTTGCAAATGTCACTATCTTAACGAACTTTGTTATTCTTGATATTCTCGAGGACGATAGTATGTCGATTATCCTTGGTAGACCTTTTCTTAATACTGCAGGGGCTGTTATTGATTGCAACAAAGGCAATGTCACTTTTCATGTTAATGGTAATGAGCATACAGTACACTTTCCGAGGAAACAATCTCAAGTTCATAACATCAATTCTAGTGGAAAATTTCCAACTATTATTATTGGAGGTTTCGAATTTCCTCTCCCTACTATCAAGAAAAAAATATGATATTCTTATTGTTAGGGATTTTCATATCCCCGTTGAGGTAACTTAGTGTTATTCGAAATTTCTCCCGTTCCGTGTTATTAGGAATGAGTTTGTTAACAAGACTTGATCAACCTTATTAGTGGATTCATTTTGATGATCATGAGATGGATGAAACTAGAAGGCACGACCTTTTGTACCCACTTTTTACTTTCTGTTATTTAGAATAAATAAAGCAAAAATAGTATTATCTGTCTGTTTTCTGAATTATTCTTGCATTAAAAAATATCCCGAAAATGTAAGTGCTCCAAATGCCCTGCAAATTTAGTATGATTTTTTATGGAATATTTGAGGATTTTAGGCACTGAAAACACTGCAGGAGGGGCAAGCACCAGGCCACGAGAGTGGAGGGCGCGCCCACCCCACTTGGGCGCGCCCCCCTGTCTCGTGGGCCCCTGGTTGGCCCCTCCACTTATGCCAGCACCCACACACTTCATCTTCTACCCAAAAAAATCCCCATCCAGCTCAAGCATGAGTTCTAGCTCATTTTGCTGCGATTTTCGATCTCCTTGCTCAAAGCTCCATTTACAAAACTGCTTTCGGAGATTGTTGCTTGGTATGTGACTCCTCCATTGGTCCAATTAGTTTTTGTTCTAGTGCTTTATTCATTGCAAATTTTTGCTGTATAGGTGACCATGTTCTTGAGCTTGCATGTTAAATTTATGAGGTCCCAAGCAATTCCAATGCATGATATAGGCTCTAGGCACTTGTAGGAGTAGTTGCTACCAATCTTGTTTAGTTTTATTCACTTTTATTTTGAAGCTACTAAAATTTCAGAATTTTTTTAGAAAAAGAATTATGTCTAGGAGAATGTACCAAGGTGGTTCATCGGTGAAGAAAGGGCCCAGGATTGCTATACGTGAGCAAGATGTTGAATTACCGAGGGACGCGGATGTACGAGCTTGTGAGTGGCCATCCGACGTTTTTATGGTAGAAGCAGGCTTTAAGGAGGAATTTGACGCGTTTGTGCGTAATGCCGAGCTGGAGGACTTCTTACAAGATAAGTGTCCTCAGTACTATCAATTGACTGATTCCTTTGTGCGGAGGTTTAAATATAACTGTACGCGTAATTCTCCTAGTGTCCTATTTGATATTTATGATACATCTTATACCATGGACTTAGAGGATTTTACAACTTCTTGCAAACTCCCGCAGTGGGGTAATAATAATGATCCTCACAAATCTGAATTTAGAGATTTCCTTGCTAGTATTACTGTGGGAGAATCTAGGGATATAGCACAAGCTACCATAGGGAGCGTTCATTTTCCTGCTATACATTATTTTGCTCTCTTCATTGGTAGATGCATTAACGGTAAAGATGAAGCATGTCACATGTGTGTCCCTGATCTGAGTGTCCTCAAGAGTGCTGTGTTAGGTTATAAAGGTTATAACTTGGGGGCAATAGTCGCACGTAGGTTGCAGAATAATAGTAGAAAGGGAAATTTATTTGGAGGAATTTATGCAACCCGTGTGGCTAATTATCTTGGTATAGCCCCACGAGAAGGGGATATGATTATACCACCTATTCATTTGGATTATGAAGCTATTGTCAATCATCAATTTCTTATGAGGAATGAACAATTCCTCCAATATCGACTAATCTATGACAGATGCAATGTCGTCCATGTTAGTCTTCCTGCTCGCTATATTATCAGGCAAAAGGAAGATATGTTGTCACCAGGGAGGAAGCAGCTGAACACGAGGAAAGAGCGGAGGCAGCCCGCCAACACGCCGCAGCTGAGGGGGCGGTTGCCGCTGCATCTCAGTACGACCCCAGTTACAACTACGGATATCAGTCAGGCGGTCCTTGGTACTAGACCAACTTAGGCCAAAAGCCTAAGCTTGGGGGAGTACGTATTTCTCACCGACTTTACATTCATGTTCACACACTAGTCGTCGGTGCTCATACTCTTTCATTGTGTTATCTATGTTAGTTTAAATTTCTTTTTCTAGTTTTCTTCTTGTGTGTTTGATAAACCTTAACAAAAAACAAAAAAATAGTTAGTTTAATTTACATGCCTGTAGTAGAAATTAAAATGAAAACCCCAAAAGATTTCTTATTCTTCTTCTTACTTGTTGGGAGCTTTCCCGTGTAAATAGTTTTATTTTCTTTTCTTTCCTTTGGGGGTCGAGAAGACCATATTGAAAATGCTTAGTGGCTCTCATATGCATCACTGTTTATTTAACTTAGAGCCCATATTACTTGTCTTCTCTTTTGAGTTGAATGCTTGCAGATTCCAGCTTAGTCCAATGCACGTGCACTCTTATTATTGTACACATCGTTCGGTCGTGCAAGTGAAAGGCAATAATGACGATATATGATGGACTTATTGAGATGAGAAAAGCTGGTATGAACTCGATCTCTCTTATTTTTGTAAATATGATGAGTTCATTGTTTCTGATTCAGCTTATTATGAAGTAAACATATTTGCAATGACATTTAGAGATTATAGTTGCTTATGCCATGCTTGATTAGCTATGAGTTATAATGGTTTACCTTGCGTGCCAACATGCTATTAGAATGATTATGATGTGGTATGATGGGATGGTATCCTCCTTTGAATGAATTGAGTGACTCAACTTGGCACATGTTCACGCATGTAGTTGAAACAAATCAACATAGCCTTCATGATATTTATGTTCATGGTAGATTATATCCTACTCATGCTTGTACTCGGTGTGAATTAATTTTAATGCATGTTTATGGCTGTTGTCGCTCTCTCGGTTGGTCGCTTCCCAGTCTTTTGCTAGCCTTCATCTATACTAAGCGGGAATACTGCTTGTGCATCCAAACTACTTAAACCCAAAAGTTGTTCTATATGAGTCCACTATACCTTCCTATATGCGGTTTTACCTGCCGTTCCAAGTAAATTTGATGTGCCAAACTCCAAACCTTCAAATAAAGTTCTGTTTTGTATGCTCAAGTAGCTCATGTTTTAACTAGGGCTGCCTATATCTTCCATGCTAGGTGGGTTATTCTCAAGAGGAGTGGACTCCGCTCCTCATTCACGAGAAAGGGCCGGTAACCGGGATGCCCAATCCCATGATCCTAAAAGATCAAAGCAAATCAAAATAATTAAACAAAACTCCCCCAAGGTTGTTGTTAGTTGGAAGCACTCGTTGTTTCGAGCAAGCCATGGATTGATGCTTGTTGGTGGTTGGGGGAGTATAAACTTTTACCATTCTGTTTGGAAACTGCCTATAATGCATGTAGTATGGAAGATACAGCCATCTCATAGTTGTTGCGTTGACAGGGAAAGTATGTCGTTCAAAATGTTATTCAATCTCTATTTTAAAATAGAGTTTTGGCACCTCTACAAATCCCTGCTTACCTCTGTGAAGGGCCTATCTATTTACTTTTATGTTGAGTCATCACCCTTCTTAGTAAAAAGCACCCGCTAGAGAGGACACTGTCATTTGCATTCATTATTATTGGTTTATATTGGGTATGACTTGACTGGATCTCTTTAACCATGAATTACAATGTTTAGTCAGTCCTTGATCTTTAAAGGTGCTCTGCATTTATGTTTTATGGGTCTCGAGAAAGGGCTAGCGAGATATCATTTTGTTATATCATGTTATGATTGTTTTGAGAAAGTGTTGTCATCCGAGTTTTATTATTATGGCTCGCTAGCTGATTATGCTATTGATATGAGTAATTGTGAGACATGGGTGTTATTATGAGTATGGTTAGTTCATAATATTTTCTGAAGCCTGAATGATGGCTTTGCATGTTTACAACAACAAGAGCAAACAGAGTTTGTAAAAGTTCTTCTTTATCACTTTCAGTTTATCAACTGAATTGCTTGAGGACAACCAAAGGTTTAAGCTTGGGGGAGTTGATACGTCTTCAACGTATCTACTTTTCCAAACACTTTTGCCCTTGTTTTGGACTCTAACTTGCATGATTTGAGTGAAACTAACCCGGACTGACGCTGTTTTCAGCAGAACTGCCATGATGTTGTTTTATGTGTAGAAAACAAAAGTTCTCGGAATGTCCTGAAATCCACGGAGGCACTTTTTGGAAAATATAAAAAATACTGGCGAAAGAATCAAGACCAGGGGGCCATACCCTGTCCACGAGGGTGGGCGGCGTGCCCCCTCCCCCTAGGCGCGCCCCCTGTCTCGTGGGCCCCCTGGACCTCCACCGACCTCAACTCCAACTCCATATATTCACGTTCAGGGAAAGAAAAATCAGAGAGAAAGTTCCATCGCGTTTTACGATACGGAGCCGCCGCCAAGCCCTAATCTCTCTTGGGAGGACTGATCTGGAGTCCGTTCGGGGCTCCGGAGAGGGGGATTCGTCATCGTCGTCATCATCAACCATCCTCCATCACCAATTTCATGATGCTCACCGCCATGCGTGAGTAATTTCATCATAGGCTAGCTGTACGGTGATGGGTTGGATGAGATTTGCCATGTAATCAAGTTAGTTTTGTTAGGGTTTGATCCCTAGAATCCACTATGTTCTGATATTGATGTTGTTATGACTTTGCTATGCTTAATGCTTGTCACTAGGGCCCGAGTGCCATGATTTCAAATCTGAACCTACTATGTTTTCATGAATATATGTGTGTTCTTTATCCTATCTTGCAAGTCTATAGTCACCTATTATGTGTTATGATCCGACAACCCCGAAGTGACAATAATCGGGATACTTCTCGGTGATGACTGTAGTTTGAGGAGTTCATGTATTCACTATGTGTTAATGCTTTGTTCCGGTTCTCTATTAAAAGGAGGCCTGAATATCCCTTAGTTTCCGTTAGGACCCCGCTGCCACGGGACGGTAGGACAAAAGATGTCATGCAAGTTCTTTTCCATAAGCACGTATGACTATTTACGGAATACATGCCTAAATTACATTATTGAACTGGAGCTAGTTCTGTGTCACCCTATGTTATAACTATTACATGAGGAATCGCATCCGGCATAATTATCCATCATTGATCCATTGCCTATGAGCTGTTCACATATTGTTCTTTGTTTATTTACTTTTCCGTTGCTATTGTTACAATCACTACAAAACCCAAAAACATTAGTTTTGCTACCGTTACCTTTATTATCATACTACTTTGCTACTAAATACTTTGCTGCAAATACTAAGTTATTTAGTTGTGGTTGAATTGACAACTCAACTGCTAATACTCAAGAATATTCTTTGGCTCCCCTTGTGTCGAATCAATAAATTTGGTTTCAATACTTTACCCTCGAAAGCTGTTGCGATCCCCTACACTTGTGGGTTATCAAGACTAATTTCTGGCGCCGTTGCCGGGGAGCATAGCTCTATTTTCTGAGTCACTTGGGATTTATATCTGTTGATCACTATGAAGAACTTGAAAGACGACAGAACCAAGATTTTTCCCTCAACTACGAGGGGAGGTAAGGAACTGCCATCTAGCTCTGCACTAGATTCTCCTTCTGTTATTAGTAAACTTGCGACACCTAAACCTGCTACTGCTATGAACTCTAATATGTCACATGTTATTGATGATGCCACTTCTGCTATGCATGATACTTATGATGAAACTACTTCTGTGTGTGATACTACTTTGCCATTAGGTGAATTTCTTGATGAACAACTTGCTAGAGTTAGGGGGATGAAATTATTGAAGATCCTATTATTGATGATAGTGATGATGAAAATTCTCCCAAATGATTATGAATTGCCTGGTTTTCCTGAGGGTTATGTTATGAATGAAGAAGCTGCTAGAGCTATCTTTGCTTGCAATGATAGATATGATCTTAAGAAATTATTAGATAAACGGAAGCAGCAGTCTCTTAATGCTAGAATGAAACCTGACCCTACTTTTGTTACTTCACCTATCTGTGTTACGGATAAGGATTATGAATTCTCTGTTGATCCTGAGATTATTACTTTAGTTGAATCTGATCCTTTTTATGGCCTTGACTCTGAAACTGTTGTGGCACATCTTACCAAGTTGAATGATATAGCTACCCTGTTTACTCATGATGATAAATCTCGCTATTTTTATATCCTTAAGATATTTCCGTTCCCGTTAAAGGGTGATGTTAAGACTTGGTATAATTCTCTTGCTCCTGGTTTTGTGCGTAGTCCCCAGGATATGATTTATTACTTCTCTGCTAAATATTTCCCTGCTCATAAGAAACAAGCTGCCTTGCGGGGAATATATAATTTTGTGCAAATCAAAGAAGAGAGTCTCACACAAGCTTGGGGGAGGCTTCTCCGATTACTTAATGCTTTGCCTGATCATCCTCTTAAGAAAAATGAAATACTTGATATCTTTTATAATGGACTAACCGATGCTTCCAAGGACTACTTGGATAGGTTTGCTGGTTGTGTTTTCAGGGAAAGAATAGTCGACGAAGCTGAATTACTATTGAATAATATGTTGACTAATGAAAATAATTGGACTCTTCCTGAGCCAATTCCTGAGGCAATTCCTGAACCAATTGAGCCAACTCCTGAGCCTATTCCTAAACCCACTTCGAAGAAGAGAGGTGTTTTATTTCTCAGTCCTGAAGATATGCAAGAGGCAAAGAAATCAATGAAAGAAAAAGGTATTAAAGCAGAAGATGTTAAGAATTTACCACCTATTGAAGAAATACATGGTCTTAATGTACCGCCTGTTGAAGAACCACATTGTCTTGATAACCCGACACATGTAGTAAACGTAAATTCTCTCTATAGATATGATAAAGTTGAAATCCCCTCTACTAAATTTCATAGCCCATGCTTAGATGAATTTGATGATTTTATGGCTAGACAAGAAGGTTTTAATGCTTATGTTGGTAGAGAGTTAAAGAATAATGCTTTCGACATAGGACGTGTGAGCGATAACATGGCTAGAGTTAAAGGTGAACTCAAACTCATTAGCAAATATACTTCTATGGTTGCTACTCAAGCTGAGCAAGTACTTAAAGCTCAAAATGATTTGCTTGATGAATTAAATAATAAAAATGACTTTGCTGTTAGAGTGGCCACTAGAACTGGTAGAATGACTCAGGAACCTCTGTATCCTGAAGGCCACCCTAAGAGAATCGAGCAAGATTCTTAGATAAATATTTTAGAGGCACCTAGTTCTTCTAAAAAGAAGAAAAAAAACGGTAGGACTTTGCATGCTTCTAGTGAACCTACTGTAGACACACCTGAGAATCCCAATGATATTTCTATTTCTGATGCTGAAACACAATCAGGTGATGAACATGAACCTAGTGATAATGTCAATGATAATGCTCATGTTGATGCTCAACCTAGCAAAAACAATGATGTAGAGATTGAACCCGCTGTTGATCTTGATAACCCACAATCAAAGAATCAATGTGATGATAAGAGAGATTTTGTTGCTAGGAAGCACGGTAGAGAAAGAGAACCATGGGTTCAGAAACCCATGCCCTTTCCTCCTAAACCATCCAAGACAAAGGATGATTAGGATTTTGAGCGCTTTGCTGAAATGATTAGATCTATCTTCTTACGTATGCGCTTAACTAATATGCTCAAGGTAAATCCTTATGCTAAGTATATGAAGGATATCATCACAAACAAAAGAAAGATACCGGAAGATGAAATTTCCACCATGCTTGCTAATTACACTTTTAAGGGTGGAATACCAAAGAATCTTGGAGATCCGGGTGTACCAACTATACCATGCTCCATTAAAAGAAATTATGTTAGAACTGCTTTATGTGATCTTGGAGCTGGTGTTAGTGTTATGCCTCTCTCTTTATATCATAGACTTGAATTGAATTAGTTGACACCTACTGAAATATCTTTGCAAATGGCTGATAAATCAACTGCTATACCTGTCGGTATTTGTGAGGATGTGCCTCTTGTAGTTGCAAATGTCACTATCTTAACGAACTTTGTTATTCTTGATATTCTCGAGGACGATAGTATGTCGATTATCCTTGGTAGACCTTTTCTTAATACTGCAGGGGCTGTTATTGATTGCAACAAAGGCAATGTCACTTTTCATGTTAATGGTAATGAGCATACGGTACACTTTCCGAGGAAACAATCTCAAGTTCATAGCATCAATTCTAGTGGAAAAGTTCCAACTATTATTATTGGAGGTTTCGAATTTCCTCTCCCTACTATCAAGAAAAAATATGATATTCTTATTGTTGGGGATTTTCATATCCCCGTTGTGGTGACTTAGTGTTATTCGAAATTTCTCCCGTTCCGTGTTATAAGGAATGAGTTTGTTAACAAGACTTGATCAACCTTATTAGTGGATTCATTTTGATGATCATGAGATGGATGAAACTAGAAGGCACGACCTTTTGTACCCACTTTTTACTTTCTGTTATTTAGAATAAATAAAGCAAAAATAGTATTATCTGTCTATTTTCTGAATTATTCTTGCATTAAAAAATATCCCGAAAATAAAAGTGCTCCAAATGCCCTACAAATTTAGTATGATTTTTTATGGAATATTTGAGGATCTTAGGCACTGAAAACACTGCAGGAGGGGCAAGCACCAGGCCACGAGAGTGGAGGGCGCACCCACCCCACTTGGGCGCGCCCCTTGTCTCGTGGGCCCCTGGTGGGCCCCCTCCACTTATGCCAGCACCCACACACTTCATCTTCTACCCAAAAAATCCCCATCCAGCTGAAGCATGAGTTCTAGCTCATTTTGCTGCGATTTTCGATCTCCTTGCTCAAAGCTCCATTTACAAAACTGCTTTCGGAGATTGTTGCTTGGTATGTGACTCCTCCATTGGTCCAATTAGTTTTTGTTCTAGTGCTTTATTCATTGCAAATTTTTGCTGTATAGGTGACCATGTTCTTGAGCTTGCATGTTAAATTTATGAGGTCCCAAGCAATTCCAATGCATGATATAGGCTCTAGGCACTTGTAGGAGTAGTTGCTACCAATCTTGTTTAGTTTTATTCACTTTTATTTTGAAGCTACTAAAATTTCAGAAATTTTTCAGAAAAAGAATTATGTCTAGGAGAATGTACCAAGGTGGTTCCTCGGTGAAGAAAGGGCCCAGGATTGCTATACGTGAGCAAGATGTTGAATTACCGAGGGACGCGGATGTACGAGCTTGTGAGTGGCCATCCGATGTTTTTATGGTAGAAGCAGGCTTTAAGGAGGAATTTGACGCGTTTGTGCGTAATGCCGAGCTGGAGGACTTCTTACAAGATAAGTGTCCTCAGTACTATCAATTGACTGATTCCTTTGTGCGGAGGTTTAAATATAACTGTACGAGTAATTCTCCTAGTGTCCTATTTGATATTTATGATACATCTTATACCATGGACTTAGAGGATTTTACAACTGCTTGCAAACTCCCGCAGTGGGGTAATAATAATGATCCTCACAAATCTGAATTTAGAGATTTCCTTGCTAGTATTACTGTGGGAGAATCTAGGGATATAGCACAAGCTACCATAGGGAGCATTCATTTTCCTGCTATACATTATTTTGCTCTCTTCATTGGTAGATGCATTAACGGTAAAGATGAAGCACGTCACATGTGTGTCCCTGATCTGAGTGTCCTCAAGAGTGTTGTGTTAGGTTATAAAGGTTATAACTTGGGGGCAATAGTCGCACGTAGGTTGCAGAATAATAGTAGAAAGCGAAATTTATTTGGAGGAATTTATGCAACCCGTGTGGCTAATTATCTTGGTATAGCCCCACGAGAAGGGGATATGATTATACCGCCTGTTCATTTGGATTATGAAGCTATTATCAATCATCAATTTCTTAGGAGGAATGAACAATTCCTCCAATATCGACTAATCTATGACAGATGCAATGTCGTCCATGTTATTCTTCCTGCTCCCTATATTATCAGGCAAAAGGAAGATATGTTGTCACCAGGGAGGAAGCAGCTGAACACGAGGAGAGAGCGGAGGCAGCTCGCCAACACGCCGCAGCTGAGGAGGCAGTTGGCGCTGCATCTCAGTACGACCCCAGTTACAACTACAGATATCAGTCAGGCGGTCCTTGGTACTAGACCAACTTAGGCCAAAAGCCTAAGCTTGGGGGAGTACGTATTTCTCACCGACTTTACATTCATGTTCACACACTTGTCGTCGGTGCTCATACTCTTTCATTGTGTTATCCATGTTAGTTTAAATTTCTTTTTCTAGTTTTCTTCTTGTGTGTTTGATAAACCTTAAGAAAAAACAAAAAAAATAGTTAGTTTAATTTCCATGCCTGTAGTAGAAATTAAAATGAAAACCCCAAAAGATTTCTTATTCTTCTTCTTACTTGTTGGGAGCTTTCCCGTGTAAATAGTTTTATTTTCTTTTCTTTCCTTTGGGGGTCGAGAAGACCATATTGAAAATGCTTAGTGGCTCTCATATGCATCATTGTTTATTTAACTTAGAGCCCATATTACTTGTCTTCTCTTTTGAGTTGAATGCTTGCAGATTCCAGCTTAGTCCAATGCACGTGCACTCTTATTATTGTACACATCGTTCGGTCGTGCAAGTGAAAGGCAATAATGACGATATATGATGGACTTATTGAGATGAAAAAAGCTGGTATGAACTCGATCTCTCTTATTTTTGTAAATATGATGAGTTCATTGTTTCTGACTCAGCTTATTATGAAGTAAACATATTTGCAATGACATTTAGAGATTATAGTTGCTTATGCCATGCTTGATTAGCTATGAGCTATAATGGTTTACCTTGCGTGCCAACATGCTATTAGAATGATTATGATGTGGTATGATGGGATGGTATCCTCCTTTGAATGAATTGAGTGACTCGACTTGGCACATGTTCACGCATGTAGTTGAAACAAATCAACATAGCCTTCATGATATTTATGTTCATGGTAGATTATATCCTACTCATGCTTGTACTCGGTGTGAATTAATTTTAATGCATGTTTATGGCTGTTGTCGCTCTCTCGGTTGGTCGCTTCCCAGTCTTTTGCTAGCCTTCATCTATACTAAGCGGGAATACTGCTTGTTCCTCCAAACTACTTAAACCCCAAAGTTGTTCCATATGAGTCCACTATACCTTCCTATATGCGGTTTTACCTGCCGTTCCAAGTAAATTTGATGTGCCAAACTCCAAACCTTCAAATAAAATTCTGTTTTGTATGCTCAAGTAGCTCATGTTTCAACTAGGTCTGCCTATATCTTCCATGCTAGGTGGGTTATTCTCAAGAGGAGTGGACTCCGCTCCTCATTCACGAGAAAGGGCCGGTAACCGGGATACCCAATCCCATGATCCTAAAAGATCAAAGAAAATCAAAATAATTAAACAAAACTCCCCCAGGGTTGTTGTTAGTTGGAGGCACTCGTTGTTTCGAGCAAGCCATGGATTGATGCTTGTTGGTGGTTGGGGGAGTATAAACTTTTACCATTCTGTTTGGAAACTGCCTATAATGCATGTAGTATGGAAGATACAGCCATCTCATAGTTGTTGCGTTGACAGGGAAAGTATGTCGTTCAAAATGTTATTCAATCTCTATTTTAAAATAGAGTTCTGGCACCTCTACAAATCCCTGCTTACCTCTGTGAAGGGCCTATCTATTTACTTTTATGTTGAGTCATCACCCTTCTTAGTAAAAAGCACCCGCTGGAGAGGACACTGTCATTTGCATTCATTATTATTGGTTTATATTGGGTATGACTTGACTGGATCTCTTTAACCATGAATTACAATGTTTAGTCAGTCCTTGATCTTTAAAGGTGCTCTGCATTTATGTTTTGCGGTCTCAGAAAGCGCTAGCGAGATATCATTTTGTTATATCATGTTATGATTGTTTTGAGAAAGTGTTGTCATCCGAGTTTTATTATTATGGCTCGCTAGCTGATTATGCTATTGATATGAGTAATTGTGAGACATGGGTGTTATTATGAGTATGGTTAGTTCATAATATTTTCTGAAACCTGAATGATGGCTTTGCATGTTTACAACAACAAGAGCAAACAGAGTTTGTAAAAGTTCGTCTTTATCACTTTCAGTTTATCAACTGAATTGCTTGAGGACAAGCAAAGGTTTAAGCTTGGGGGAGTTGATACGTCTTCAACGTATCTACTTTTCCAAACACTTTTGCCCTTGTTTTGGACTTTAACTTGCATGATTTGAGTGAAACTAACCCGGACTGACGCTGTTTTCAGCAGAACTGCCATGATGTTGTTTTATGTGTAGAAAACAAAAGTTCTCGGAATGTCCTAAAAATCCATGGAGGCACTTTTTGGAAAATATAAAAAATACTGGTGAAAGAATCAAGACCAGGGGGCCCATACCCTGTCCACGAGGGTGGGCGGCGTGCACCCTCCCCCTAGGCGCGCCCCCTGTCTCGTGGGCCCCCTGGACCTCCACCGACCTCAACTCGAACTCCATATATTCACGTTCAGGGAGAGAAAAATCATAGAGAAAGTTTCATTGCGTTTTACGATACGGAGCCGCCGCCAAGCCCTAATCTCTCTTGGGAGGGCTGATCTGGAGTCCGTTCGGGGCTCCGGAGAGGGGGATTCGTCGTCGTCGTCATCATCAACCATCCTCCATCACCAGTTTCATGATGCTCACCGCCATGCGTGAGTAATTTCATCATAGGCTAGCTGTACGGTGGTGGGTTGGATGAGATTTACCATGTAATCAAGTTAGTTTTGTTAGGGTTTGATCCCTAGAATCCACTATGTTCTGATATTGATGTTGTTATGACTTTGCTATGCTTAATGCTTGTCACTAGGGCCCGAGTGCCATGATTTCAGATCTGAACCTATTATGTTTTCATGAATATATGTGTGTTCTTTATCCTATCTTGCAAGTCTATAGTCACCTATTATGTGTTAAGATCCGACAACCCCGAAGTGACAATAATTGGGATACTTCTCGGTGATGACCGTAGTTTGAGGAGTTCATGTATTCACTATGTGTTAATGCTTTGTTCCGTTTCTCTATTAAAAGGAGGCCTTAATATCCCTTAGTTTCCGTTAGGACCCCGCTGCCACGGGAGGGTAGGACAAAAGATGTCATGCAAGTTCTTTTCCATAAGCATGTATGACTATTTACGGAATACATGCCTACATTACATTGATGAACTGGAGCTAGTTCTGTGTCACCCTATGTTATAACTATTACATGAGGAATCGCATCCGGCATAATTATCCATCACTGATCAATTGCCTACGAGCTTTTCACGTATTGTTCTTCGCTTATTTACTTTTCCGTTGCTATTGTTACAATCACTACAAAACCCAAAAACATTACTTTTGCTACCGTTACCTTTATTATCATACTACTTTGCTACTAAATACTTTGCTGCAGATACTAAGTTCTTCAGGTGTGGTTGAATTGACAACTCAACTGCTAATGCTCAAGAATATTCTTTGGCTCCCCTTGTGTCGAATCAATAAATTTGGGTTCAATACTTTACCCTCGAAAGCTGTTGCGATCCCCTACACTTGTGGGTTATCAATATGCCGAACTAACGGAGAATTTTCACGAAGGAGAGAGAATCCAGGAGACAATGTCAAGGGACCGTGATAGCCCCGATGGGATGGCCGCCCTTAGTCAATCCCACTCCTGAGCCTCCTCCTGGGAAAATGCTCGGCGGAACGCGATGTTCCACTGGCCGTCTACCCATGCCGCAGAAACCAGAATAGACTGGTCTGAACAGATAGCCAAAAGGCTAGGGAAACAATCGCGTAGTGGCTCATCACCCAACCAACGATCGAGCCAGAACTACGTGTCACTCTCATTCCCAACTGAGAAGGTGGCGCCGAGCCGGATCTCATGCTAAATCTTCTGGATAGATTTTCAGAACTGAGACCCAGCTACGCGCGAGCATGTCAAGATGGGCGCACCCCGCAAGTATTTGGCTTGAAGAAGTTGCAACCACAAACCGCCCTCTCCAAGCAAGACCCGCCAGAGCCAACGAAACATGAGGGCAACATTCATGCGCTAAGAGGTCGTGATACCTAGCCCACCTCGATCTTTAGGTAGGAGGATGTCTGCCCATTTGACCATGTGGTATTTTTGGCGGCCATCGGCAGCCTACCAGAAGAACCTTGCCAGCTCCTTGTCAAAGGCCCCATGGACGCCCTCCGTCAAGATATACATTCCCATCATATACACGGGGAGGATGGCAAGGTTAGAAACAATGAGGATGGTTTTTCTTCCTTTGGAAGTGAACCGTCCACACCACGGCTCTGCTCGCGGGATGCTACTCGTCCTACGAGCGAATCATACTCTGACGACAAGATCCTGGAGTCTGACATCGTCATTCCCAAATACGCAATGGGGAAGGTTGCCAGTCTACGGTTCAGGCTATCCGCAATCCTTTGTTGTTCCTCCACTAAATAACCGAGGACCACTACCTCGCTCTTGTCAAAGTTGATCTTAAGTCCCGACATTGCCTCAAAGTAGAGTAGTAGGAATTTAAGATTAACGATGTCCAAGTCCAATCCCTCGACCATAATCATGGTGTCGTCCGCCTATTGCAGATGAGTGACACTGCCACTAGGGATCAGGTGACTAACGACCCCTTTTAGGTGGGCAACCAGTCTAGCCTTGTCTAGAATTCTAGCAAGGGCATCAACCGCAAGGTTGAAGAGAAGAGGGGAGATGGGGTCTCCCTGCTGTACTCCTCTCGAGGACCGAAAGTAGGGTCCAACCTCCCAATTCATATTAATGGTCGTGTTCCCAGTACGAACGAACTGCATGATCCACGAGCACCATCTCTCATCAAACCCTCTCCGCTGCAATAACAAGCGCAAGAAGGACCAGTCCAGCCAATCGTAGGCTTTTTGGAAGTCCAACTAAATAAATACGCCCTTATGGCCCCTTGATGCCAGCTCATGGACGATTTCATGCAGGGCCAGGATCCCCTCATGGATCCGCCGACCCTTCAGAAAGGCGGACTGGAGGTGATGGGTAATCCATTTTGCTACCGGTGCCAGGAGGGTCGCACAAACCTTCGCAAAGATTCGCTAAAGCACGTTGATCACCGTAATCGCCCTAAAGTGTCTGATAGTCGTAGCCCCAACTACTTTGGGGATAAGGGATATGACAGCATAATTTATGTGAGACATATCTAGCAACCCAATATAAAATTCATGGAACAAGAGCATGACTACCAGATGTATGACAGTCCAGAACTTCTCGAAGAAGGCCACTGGAAGGCCATCCGGACCCAGGGCAGATCCAACCTTCATGGACGAGATCACGCGCCCAACCTCTTCTAGCGAGAATGGAAGAAGAAACTCCTCATTCTCGCTATCAGAGACCCGGTCCGCCAAAGGCCAGAAACCCTTGGCAAGGGAGACCCCCTCGCCTCGAGGCAATGTCGTGAAGAGCTCCTTGTATAAGGAGTATATATGGGAGCTAATCTCGTCCGGGTGTTCCAGGAGGTTATCCCCCTCCTAGAGACAAGGAAATTTTTATTTCCTCATACGGCCATTGGCGAGAGCCTGGAAGTACGCGGTATTCGCCTCTCCCTTGAGAAGCCAATTCTGGCCCCCGTGGTGTTGCCAAAAGAGCTCCTTCCCTTTGTATATCTCGATGAGCGAGGCCTCTAGGGAGTATCGCCGGATCCAATCATCGGGGGTAAGCCCGGGGCCATCAGCCAGCCCGTCTAGCATGCTAATCTGGCCTAACGGGGCCTCTTTCTTGGCCCTAAGATCCGCGCCAAGGTTGGTCCCCAGCCCCGCTTGGATTGCCTAGCCATTTTGGCACAATGGTGCCAAACATGAATGGCACCGAAAGCACGGGGATGGGAGGCCGTGGCCTGAAGCCATCGGTCCTTGAACATGTCAGCGAAGCCAGGCTACAGCAACCATGATGCTTCGAAGTGGAAACGACGTGGCCAAGGTGGGACCTCCTCCCCCGAGGTGAAAAGCAAGGGAGAGTGGTCTGAGCCGGCCATGGTAACCACCCTAAGCGAGCTCAGAGGGAACATTAGTTCCCACCGAGCCGAGACTAGGACCCTATCAAGCACACTGCCGATAGGGTCGACTTGCTTATTTGTCCATGTGAACCTAGCCCCAACCCATGCAATCTCGCGCAAGGCCAGGTCCACAATGCACTCGTTGAATAGACGCATGCAGAGGTGGTCCACATTCGGCGAGCTCTTGTCCGAGGATAAACTAATAAGGTTGAAGTCCCCGGCTACTACCACCGGGGTAGAGCATCGCTCCACCTATTTGTAAGTTCCAGGAAGGCCGTTGACCGCCCGTGATCAGCCGGTCCATAGACGATGATCACCTCCCAACTGAGGTTCACACGTCGGTCAGTGATAGCCATAGTCAGTAAGAACTCCCCCCGATCCATGTCTTCGATTGAGAAGGAGTCCTCCCTGACCCCCCCCCCAAATGCCGACAGATTGCCCAACCGAGGGCAACCACTGCCAGGCGAACTGGTGCCAGGAGAGGCTCTGGAATTCTGGGATGGAGAAGTCCTGGTGGACCGTTTCTTTGAGGCCAACAATGTCCACATCTTCCTGCCTCAAATACTCAATGAGCTGACGCCTTCGGCCAAGATGGCCGAAGCCCCGAATATTCCAACATAGGAGTTTCATGTTGGGAAAACGGGGCTGGACCTAGGCCCCACAGGTGGGGCCGAACTATCCCTCACGTTGATCAAGGGACGGGGGGTTGGGTTTGCTTAGCCGGACGGCCGCGACGCCCCCGCGTACCCGGGAGGGGGGGCTCTCGACGGCAAGGGGCTCCAGACTGGGAGTCCCATGACTAACCCCACTGATCGCACCCTGGTGCTCAGTGGGGTGGAGACGCGTCGAGGGGAGGCCTCTCAGAACCCTCTCCTGTGGAGGGCCTCTAGAGTCAGTACCCCTGCTAGAAGCGGCAGCCATCTCTGGGCCAACCCCGGCCTCAGTATGGCCAGGGTCAGTGGAGGTCGGGGCACCCAGATTCCCGTGCTCGCTCCCTTTCTGAAAACGTTGCTGTTGAAGAACCATATGGTCTGTGTGATGTCATGAGATAATTGGTGTCGATATGATCATTGATGTAGTTTGAGGATCATAGATCCGATCGCTTTGTCTTTTTTTTCTCATCTACATATAGTTTTGATCTTATATAACTTTCCTATTTGTCGACGTGTTTTTTCTACGGATGTGTTGGTGTTGGCTCCCTACATTCAAACTATGAAAAGACCTGGTATGTGTTTATTGTGTTTGTATTCTTTTGATGCTTCATTTTCAATCAACAAAATCTGAAAAGGGACAGCGGATTTGCGGCCCTGCACCATCAGCTCGGACAGCAGCGCCACAGAAATGGCTGCGCTGACTAGTCCCGCCATGTCCTGTGCATTATACATCGAAAAATGCCCTCTGCAACCGAATTGTTTTCTGTTTCAAGCTGGGCAGGGGAAGATGCCGAGGAAAAGGTGATGCCTATCTTTACAGGAGATCCAATCCAAGCATAGATTGGGTCCATGCAGGCAGGGGCGGAGCCAGGGGGGACGAGCAGGGGCCTGCCCCCCCCCCCCAATGATCAACAATTTTAATAGAAACGACGAGTAATTACCAACGAAATTATATCAATATACATACTCGGCCCCCCCTATACTCGAATCCTAGCTCCGCCACTGCATGCAGGCATTATCATCATCTTGACCTGGATAGTTATGTAAAGTGCTAGCTGGAGGACGCAGCTATGGAGGGGCCACGAATGCACATGCCACGGTCATTCTTAACAAATCGTCAATTGACGCACGTGCCGCTTTATTTCATGCACAGCACGGTCTTACACTCGTCCCCTTGGAGTTGGATTGACCGACCGATGATGCTTGCATAATGTCGGACGGCGCGTCGTTTAGCTAATTTTGACTAGCCATAGTCTTAGGGGAACCAACCCGATTGAGATGCAGGGTTCACACTGGATGCATGCACGGGCAACCATAGTAGGAGTACCCAGTACACTACAGCACTGCAAAACTACAAATTGCAGGCGAATTTTGTTAGTTAATGTGCTGGCCGAAGGAGGACTCCAGAAGAGGCGGCAAAAAGATCTATATATGGCAGGCGTACAACCGAAGAAAGTAGCAAGTGGTAGTATTAATTGGTTAAGCATGTACATCCATCATCCAGAAATAGGACTTTATCAAAGCCCCACTAGGCTAATTAAACCCCAGTTGGCAGCTTGTTGGCAAAATACAAAAGCATCCGATTCTGCCAATACCATGGGCGGATCTGGTGGGCATGGGAGTGGTCTGGATTTGGCTTTGCGTTTGGTTAGTTTCCGAACTGTACAAATAGAGAAAAGGAAACTCTTCAAGGGAGGACCCAAAATCATCCCTGAATATACAGGTTGTTCGCAAACCCTAAACTCAGGTCATATGTGAGGTGGAAATGGGGTTGCCCGGACGTATCCGGAGAGCCCGCAACACCCAGACAACTTTTTTTCTTCTCTCTTTTCTTTCCCACCAATCAAATGCATTTGTATCGAAATTTGGAGACAAATGGATAGTGAACATTGCATGCATCGACAAATAAGATTTCCGTGGGCATGTATAAAGACATTATATTGTTTGGACGCTTCCGTGGAGAAATGGGCGTTCAAAACAGCCTAGTATGATTCGAGAGGCTCTCCGGTACGCCAGTATTCTAGGGCTAGCTAATCGCAGACAACCTAGTTTGAGGGAACATGAGCAGTGAATATGCCGCCCACACTTCTCCCCTAACTCTAGCTAGAAGCCATGAGATGTGCTAATATGTCTAGGTGGGATGAGGACAATGGTAGCAACAGAGAAGCTAATGTGCATGCCGGGTGCTGGTGTCCCCAGTTTTGGCTCGGGTGATGGTGGGATTCTTGTTGGTTTAGCATCGCCAATCTTGCCTCGTGTATGGAAGGTTTAGTTGTGATGTATCCTCTGTTTGAGCCGACCATCGCTCGTCTCTCTGCTCTGGGCAACATGTTCAAGCCTGCCTACATTTATGTCATGTGTTGTATCCCTCTGTACTCATTCTACTCCTATGAATGAAATGATACACAAAATTTGCATATTTGCGAAAAAAAGGGCTCTGGCCAGTGGTGGTGCCACTGGTGTCTGGTGATCTACACTGTTGAGCAGCTGGTGGTGAGCTTCCGCAGATTTTGTGTGATTTTAGGTTTGGACAAGGATACCTTTTCCTGATACACTTATAGGCTACAAGGACCCTAGATTTGCTTAATTCCCGGCTCCATAAATGGATAACAGAATTGCACCTGCTTGATGCGGTGATGACCTTACCCAAGAACATTAACAAGAAAAAGTCAGCATAGGTACGTACAATCTGCCAGCAAAATGTTTGCTAGCCGCATATTTGTCCATACTTAATTAGTAGGCTGAGGCTTTACTGACAGCTTTTCGGCCATCGAATCAGTGCTTCACCGACGGAAGGAGAGCGTTTGGCACAAGTGAAATATGCTATTGGTACAAAGCAATGTCTTCGACATCGAAGAACTCGCTAACGTAATCAAAGGAGCAGTTGCCAAAGATATCCCAGTCAGAGCAGACAGCCGCCGACTCCCAGGAGGAGGAACAATGGATGTCGTCGGTGGAGGAGCTCAGCTCCGCCACTTTCCCTGCCGGCCGCATGTCTGGCAACGGCGTTGACTCGACTTTGGCCACCTCGGCTGGGAGCTCCTCCGAGCGTGAGGCTTTTCCACTGGGAGCGTCACCGTCGTCAGGCCGTGGCGAGCGGCAGCCCACGGAGCCAAAGTCGAGGATCTTGACGTCGTCCAAGGCGGCGAACGCCGCCTCGGCACCGTGGCAGCAGGTGTGGTCGGCGAAGTAGGTGAGGACGTAGAGGGGAGGGTCGTGCTCCTCTGACCACTGGACCTGCCTCCTAGCCGGGCAACCGCCGGCGTGGAGTGTGTAGGCGCACCTGAAGTAGTGCCTCGGGTGGTCGCTGCCCCGGATGTCCTTCTGCCCGTACTTTGTCCACACGAAGCCGTCGCCCCAGTTCTGCTTCCACTCCACCCTCGTCGGCGTCGCCGCCGTCTCTCCGCTGCTCGCGCGCGTCCTGAAAAAACACAATGGTGGTTGGCTCGTTGCTCGACGTGTACTGCGTACATACAACTTCAGTCATGTAGCAGTAGTGCTTCGTAGTTAGTTAGATGTACCTTCTTTTGGGCCGGGTTGTCTCGGTGGCTGCGCCCTGGGGCCCCAACTTGCGCTTCTTCCGGCCTGCTTTGCCGTGGAGGGCGGCGAGGGCGCGGTCGCAGCAGCAAAGGATCTCGGCGGCGAGCTCCCGTATCCCGGGGTGGTCGTCCTGGACCTGGAGCTGGGCCTCGAGAGCCGCGGCGGACTTGCGTCCCTGCGCCATCAGTTCGGACACCCGGGCCGCCGGAGTGACTAGTGCTGCCATGTCCTCTCCTCTGCGACTGGGCTGCTTCCTCCCTCTGTGTGAGCGCGTGTGTTTCTCTGAAGCTAGCTGGTTTGGATCTAAGCCGGCGGGAGAAGGTCGCCTTTTATACAGCACGTCTAAGTATAGATTGGGTATTCCATACTTAATCTGGATATTTAGGTCAGTAGCCGGAAGAAGCAGCTAGCTAGCGATGGAGGGTCGACGAATGCACATGCCAAGCCGATCGATCGAACCGTTAATTATTATTACTCCATTAACAAAAACATAATCGATTCGTTGACGCACGCGCCGTTTTATTTCATACTCAAACAACGCGGTCACTCTGAGTTGGATCGACCGATGATGCATTCATGAGTGTTGCCGCGTTGCACGCCGCGTCGTTTAGCTGCATTTGACTACTACTCCAAGGGTACACGATGCAAATGCATGCACGGGCAATCATAGATAGCAGTACAGAACTACAAATCGCACGGGAATGTACTGGCCGTCCAGATGAAGCAAAAAGATCTATATGTGACAGGCACACCCACCCATGCATCCATCAGCAGGTGGCGTTTTCCTTTCAGAATACCTCATGTGTGCCGTCTAGTTGTAATATTAATTGGTTAAGCTTGTCCATCCATAACCCAGTTGGGAGCTTGGCATTAGAAAAGCATGTGGTGCTACTAATACCATGGGCGGATCTAGCAGGCATGACAGTGGTCTCGATTAAAATAGGCTACATTTGGTTTTGCATTTGGTAGTTGGCTTCGTTCGATCGGATTGGTTTGGATGGCTGACATGACATTGAGAAGTTTAGCTTTCCAGGTCGACAATGAGTTTTTTTAAGTTCTAAATTAGTTTAAACATAGTTCAAAATTGTGACACTTATTTAATTAGGATGATTTTTCTAGAATGGTAAGACGAAGTCATGACAAATATTGTTCATCAGTGGAATAGCGGGCACATAATGGACAGCAACATATATTTATCCGTAGCCTGTTACTCCTTCACTCTGAAAGAAAGAAAGAAAGAAATTTTCTCTTCATAAAGAGGAAAGATCTTGATCTGGATGGATAGGTAAGGTAAGCTGCCAGCTAGCCTTGCTAGAGGAAGCAACTATGGAGGGTCGACGAATGCACATGCCACGGCTAGCTATTGTTAACCAAATCGATTAGTTGACGCACGTGCCCTTTCATGCACGCGATCACTCGCTCACCCCTTGGCATTCATGTTGCCGCGTTGCACGACGCGTTGTTTAGCTTAATGAACTATACTATTTGGGGCCCATCCATGGACCGGTCGAACGACCGACGACCCCAGAAGAGGCAAAAGATCTATACATGGCATGGCAGGCAACCACCCATCAGCAGTTTGCACGTTCCTTTCAGGATGCCTCATCCTGGCCGTTCCATGCAATTAGTGAGGAGTAGTATCTACCGAAATTTAAGCTTGTCAATCATCGAGGAAAGGCCCCACTAATTAAGTTAAACACAGCTGGCAGCTTGTCATTAGAAAAACACCTGATGATGCTACTAATACCATGCGTTGGACGGGCTGATATGATGCTACAAACGATTGGCTAATTATGTCAACAAATGAAGATGTATTAATTATGTAGTATATATTACTACCTCCGTCACAGTTTAGAAGGCACAATTAAATTTGCGTGCGTTTCCACAATAGACAAGGTTTAGGGCGCATTGCATTTATTTCTAGTAGCTAATTAGTACTCCGATATACTATTTCTATATGCATGCGTAGTGTGAATGCTATTTTTTAGCCCATCTCACAACCAATAGATAACCATCTAAGTCCCAGAGAATTTCCAAGCGCGCCTTCTAAACCGTGACGGAGGGAGTAGTACTCTCTCTCTCTCTCAAAATAAGTATCTCAAGCTTAATACTACTTTGTACTAAAGTTAGTACAAAGTTTAGACACTTGTTTTGGGACGGAGGGAGTAGAACATAAGATGGAGTCGCCACATATATTGTTTCATGCACTAAATATTCATATGCTTTCCGAGGGCCACCTTAAGGAACTGACAATAGAACTATGGATGTGCGTGTTAACACGGAGGCAGGGGATTATCCACTTTCTCGAAGAAAATAAACTAATGATAAAACACCAAATTGGCGTATGGAAAACAAAACATAAATCATCATGTTTGAAATCAAATTTTCAAGGAGCATGTTAATAAACCTCATGTTTTTAGGTGATGAAGGTTTTATTAACTCCACCTCTGCATCATAAATGCATGGAGTACTTATGTACACCGTTTATTATAATATCACATAACAATGGTCCCCTAACTAAAAACGCTATAAACCACAACATTAAGACCAATCAACGTCAAAAGAAGTAATATGCCAACCAAGACAACTCCCTAAGCTAAGCAGCCTAACACTAACATGCCATCAAAGCGGGAAATAAGCTCACTGATAAGTGATAGCCAACCCGAGTCGTTTGGCGAGAAACTCTATCGACATCTTGTGTTGCTCCTTTTTCCAACGACGACCATGACAACATCTAACTAGTCATGAGAATAGCACTAAAGAGGAGGCGTGCAAAATCCTTGGGTTTCGCTAGGAATTTTCTCTTCTCGGCCAACAGGAGTTATCAATGGAGGTGCATGAACAAGGTCGAAATTGTTGTTGTAGATTTTTTAGATGGAAAAAGTCATTCCCCCACGCAAACCTCCATCCTCCTAGTATGATGGCGGTACTGGTTGATAATGATGTGTTTTCTTATGTATTCCACATCATCTAGAGAACACACTAAAACATGTTATACAAGGTGATATATCTCTTAGTGTTTTCTCTAGCATTTATGTTACCAGATCCTAAATATGGGTGTGTTAAAATTAAAACATACGCATAAGGCTATGGAGTCTAGAGTGTGTCATTCAGTCGGATAACTCCAGTTTGGTCAGACACAACGTTTTGGCTACCAAATCCCAAGAAAATACCGAGGGTGGGCAAGAAATACGGATACAACGTTACAGTAAAATTCCGAGGAAATGCCGCTCGAATTTTTTTAACGCAATTTGAATTCAATTTTTTCTGAGCTAGGAATAGATTAGTACTGAGCTCAAGTTGTTCACAAACTCGTTGTGGCGCAGTGTTAGGTTTTCCTCGTCCGTCCTCAACGTATTTGAGGACATGGGTTCGATTCTCCTACTGTTTTTTTACTCTTTCATTAAGAGTTGGTTAAGAAAAAAACTGCACAAATGGGAGTACTCGGACTAGCGACCTATGAGTTGCAGGCACAAGGGAGGACCATAGTTACCACCAGACCACAACTACTTACATGTTTTAGAATAGTTTTTGTCCTACTTGACCATATTGTCGTTGTTCAAATTCAAAATTTGCAAAAAAAAAAAAATTGCTCGGTACGCAGCTTCTCGCGGGGTAGCAAGAAACGCGGATACCGGGCAGTATCCGAATTTTCTGCCCGGTACCCAAAACCTTGGTCAGACATACAAGGCAGGTTTCCTAGATAGTCTAGCAGTTCAAAGAGAGGTCGGTTGGAATATATTTTTTTAGATTGACGACAACATAAGAGCATGGTGTTGATGGTGGCTTACTTCTGGGCATAGAAACATGTGATGCGTGCTCAAGGGCTTGGTATCTTGAACAAGGCGATTGCGCGGGTTCGATTCAACACAGTGCACATATGGGAGCTTGAAGCTGATCGGACGTGAGGTAGCGTGTACAACTGCATAATGTCATGTTGAATGGGGTCTGATGGAAGATTTCACTCGATGTTGATGGAGAAGTGACAATGTAAGACGTGAGAGAATCGAAACTTATTTCAGTGCACGCGGTGTAGTAGGCGAGCTGGAGCTCAGTGCTTCAAGGGATACTTGAAACTCGGCATTGTTCGGTGATGATCTGTGTTTCTTTACAATGGGGGTTGAGTACGTGCAGCCGACCGGGGCATAGGTGACATTAGCAAGGCATGTGGTACGCACAGAACACGCTGACAAACCAGTGCATAAGTGGTTAGACAAAGTGCAGAGAGGATTTTCTCAGGATCAAGATTCAAGTTCGTGACTAGATCTATTGAGCTTCACCCATCACATGGACAAGAATTGACCATGAAGAACCGGAGAGAGTATTGAAAAGTCTGAAATGTCCAAAGCATTGAAAGTATCTACCCATATATTAGGTAGCTTTTGGAAGAAAAATGTAGAAGTAGGTGGAGTGCTATAGCTATGGGGCAAGTATAAATTATCTAGAAAAAAATGAGACAACACTGAATTTGACTTAGGATGACCAAAAGCAATGTCGAAGTTTGTTCAAAGTTGAGACAAGTAGTCAACAATAGCAATGATGATGATTTCAAATAACTCTTATATGTGACATCCAATATCTGAGTTGTTTACTTTCATATAGATCCGAGAAGAGGGAACTAGGGTACGATACAACAATATTATCGAATATGGTGACTTTATGGTCAACATGTAATGGCATTCAATGAAGGGATGAGTATATTTTTCGTCCTCGAACTCTTCCCAGAGTTTAGAAATCGTCCCTCAACTCTAAACCGGAGAGTTTTCGTCCCTCAACTATCAAAACCGGATAGTTTTCATCCCTCGTGCCGCTTCGGTCGGTTTTAGTCCGGGGTGAACAGTAAATCGGTGAACAGTAAAATCGAAAAAAATATCAACAAATATAAAAAAAATCTAAACTTTTACAGCATCGAAGATACTTTGGTGCGCAAGGCACGTGCAAAATTTTGTGGTGTTTTGATATTCGAGTAGCTCGTGGCGAACAAAAAACTATGAATATGTACGTCAGTGAACAGTAAATTAAAAATAAATAGCAAAAAAAATTCAAAGCAGTATGAAATTTTTTGGCATAAAAGAGGCTTGGGTGCCCAACGTGTGTGCAAATTTTCGTGATGTTTGGGTATTGTACGAACTCATGACAAAAAAACAAAATTTGGCTCAGATTTATTCTTTTTTGAAAAAGTGCGCTATTTTTTTTTTGGCTAGAGCTGCTCGTATGTCATTTGATCACGAAATTGTGCATGCATCCTGCGTACCTGAGCATCTTTTATGCCAAAATGTTTCATGTTTTTTTGATTTTTTTTGCTATTTTTTAATTTACTGTTCACTAACGTACATATTTACAGCTTTTTGTTTGCCACGAGCTGCTCGTATGACGAAGCACCACGAAATTTTGCACCGGTCTTGCGCACCAGATTATCTTCGATGCTGTAGAATTTCAGATTTTTTGCTATTTTTTCGATTTTACTGTTCACCGATTTACTATTCATCCCGGACTAAAACCGCTTGAAGCGGCATGAGAGACGAAAACTATCCGGTTTTGATAGTTGAGGGACGAAAACTCTCCGGTTTAGAGTTGAGGGATGATTTCTAAACTCTCGGAAGAGTTCAAGGACGAAAAATATACATATCCCTTAAATGAATACTCCCAAAGTTGCGAACGCAATACAAGGTCTGGAAAGAACTTTATTTTTCGTAGGAGCATTGAATGTCACAAACAAAGAAGAGACTGCAGTTGTAGACGAATGTCACGAGTACAGTGACTCGCCAGTTGCTGGTCTCCACACGAGACTACAGTTGTAGGTGGAGTTATGTGAAATCAACCGGAGTAGCAACGGCAACACCAACTATCTCGGCTTGTGCTACTTTCTGACTCCGGCCACCGGTGAGCATAATTGGGTCGAGTGGCGGCGTTTGGTGTGCTTGATGCGATGATGACCATATACAAGACGACCGTTCACAAACAAATGTCAGCACTATCGTCAAAAACTTTTGCCAACTGAACTGCTTTTTTCACCAAGTGTTCATCCTTCGTGCCGGCCATTCAATTGAATGTTTATGTTTTAACGACACAAGGAACTGTTTAACATGCTATTGGTACAAGACAACGTCTTCGAAATCGAAGAAATCTCTAACATAATCCGACGAGTTGTGCCCGAAGTAATCCCAGTCGGCCGCCGATGGGTCCCATGCAGCAGGGGAGGACGAACAACGGGCGTCGTTTGCCGACGAGCTTAGCTGCGACAGTACCGCCGGCGCCGCGGGCAGCAAGTCTGATGACGGCGTTGACTCAGCTCTGGGCACCTCAGCTCGGAGCTCCTCCAAGCGTGAGGTCTCACTCTCACCCCAAACATCACCGTTGTTGAGCCAACAAGGCGAGCGGCTGCACGGTGCGGCCGTCGACCCAAAGTCGAGGACGAGCGGCGGCTGCATCTTGACGTCCTTCGCGATGGCGGCCGCGCGGCAGCAGGTGTGACCGGCGAAGTAGGTGAGGACGTACATGGGAGGGTCGTGCTCCGGGGATCGCTGGACATGCCTTGTGGCGGGGCAGCCGCCGGCGTGGAGCGCGTAGGCGCACCTGAAATAGTGCCTCGGGTGGTCGCTGCCCTGGATGTGCTTCTGCCCGTACTTGGTCCACATGAAGCCATCGTCCCAGCTCCTCGTCCTCTCCACCCTCGTCGTCCCTCCGCTGCTCGCGTGCGTCCTGAAGAAAAAATGGTCGTGGTTTGGCTCGTTGCTCGACGTGTACATCATGTAATGTAGCTAGTGTAGTATTTGTACGGGTTAGTTAGCCGTACCTTGTTTTGGGCTTTGTCTGAGTGGCTGCGCCGCCGTGGGGGGCCGGCTTGCGCTTATGCCGGCGTGCAGGTTTGCCGTGGAGGACGGCGAGGGCGCGGTCGCAGCAGCCGAGGATCTCGGCGGTGAGCTCCAGCATCCCGGTGTGGTCCTGGACCTGGAGAAGGGCCTCGAGGGCAGCGGCAGACTTGCGGCCCTGCGCCATCATCTCGGACACCAGCGCCGCAGAAGAGGAAGGAGTGGCCAGTGCCGCCATGTCCTCTGCTCTCCAACTGCGCTGCTTTCTCTAATTAAGTCTGTTGTGTCTCAAGCTGCAAGCTGGGGTGGATCTAAGACGGCAGGAGAAGGTCCCCTTTTGTACACGAGATGTAAACATAGATCGTGTGTATGTGTGAGAGAGAGCACTAGCTAGCGAGGGCCGACGAATGCCCCTGAGGTACTACGTATTAACCAAATTAATTCAAGCACGTGCCGTTTCATACAATGAGGCGGGGGGGTCACTCGCTCACCCACTTGCATTAACTTTTATTTTGAAAGATTCCCCCGTTGCTGGATTAATTTGGATCGGTCATATGCATCAAGTTGCACGGCGTGTCGTTTAGCGGAATTATATAGTTCTTGAGGGCATGCAATGCATTTCGCATGCACGGCAATGATATACACTAGTAAATCTACAAAAGAAAAATTGGAGGGTGAGTAAAACTACAAGTTGCTCCTACCTTAATAATACAAATGAAAGCAGCGCTGCTGCTCTTCGTCATAAAAAAAATTTGCACCGGAATTTTGTTTCTTAGTTAATGTACTGGTCCAGCGAGGACTTCAAAAGAGGCAAAATATCGATATATATCTATACTCCATGTACTCCGTCATGCTGGCCATTGCATTGCATTGCAAGGTATAGTAGGTAGTGGTGGTATTGAATGGTTAAGCTTGTCCACACCATCCACCATCCAGAACAGGAGTTCAATAAGCCCGAAGTAGGTTAATTACCCCCCAGTTGTTAGCTTGGCATTACAAAAACATGTGATGCTAGCTAGCTAGCTAGCTGCTAATTTTTTTCAGGCAAAGTTAGCTGCTAATACCAAGGGCGGATCTAACAGGCTTGGCATGGCAGTGGTCTGTACTAAAATAGGCTCAATTTGTCCTAATTTGCGCTCGGTTGGCTTCGGACTGGTTTGGAGGGGCTGAGATTAAACGGAAAGGTTTGGCCACAAAATTGCAGCATCTATTGATCCATAGCCTGTTCCAGCTTCGTGCTGTTAGAAAAGAAAACGGAATGTCTTTTTTTTTGGTCCGAATAACTGCCACACGTGTGGTGTCGACGGAAACCCGCCCGCACGGCTCGTGTGGCATGGACGGGAACCGGCCCGCACGACCACGTCCGCGCGCACAAAAGCACGGCCCGCACGTCCGTTGCGTGCCAACCCCGCCCGCACTGCCCCGTCCGGGCAAGCCGACCCGCTGCCCGCACGACCAAGCAGTTCCCGGCCTCCGATCCATCCCCTCTCTCGTCTGCCGCCATCGTCCCCCACCTCTCGAACCCCGACCTCCGTCGCCGGCCTTCTCTGGTTGCCATGGCAAACAGAGCAGATCCGTAGGGCACTCCCACCTCAAAACCACACCCCAACCCTTCCCACCCCCAGCCCCAAACTCCAACCCAGCCCTCCAGAGACGATCATCTAAAACCAGGTGGAGATCTCCCGATCTCATCCTTCTCATCCTTAAGGCTGAAAATATCCCGATCTTGTGCTGGATCCATGCTATAGGGGTAGAACACTGCATGGTTCAGTGTATAGTCGCAATTGCCAGGCAGAGTACACCAGATCTGTCATGTACTACGTTTGAAATTGACTTAAGTTCCTAGTTTAATTGACGCAAGTAGTTGGGTATGAAAAATGGATGAGTAGGAATCACTAAAGAAGGACAGGAGGGACAAATTTTGGAATGAAGAGGGCTGGAAGAAATTAATTGCCACTTGTGAATAACGACAGTTGCCACTTTTCGTTGTCAGTAGCTGCCACCTATCTTGACCCGTCGCTTGCCATCCATATATTCTATGTGCAAGCAGCAGAAGAATACAATTCTTGTGGATTGTTGATGCCTTCTTGTTCATGCAGTGATTGAGAACACATTGGAAAGAAGCGAGACACGGAAAGAATGAATCACGAAGATGGTGCTGATGCTTGGGGTTCTCAAAGGCCAGAAACGCCCCCTTGGGATGCAACAGAGTACAGTCAGCTCATCTCTTCAGGGCCGTTGCTGCCACTACTAGAACAGTATGCATGCGTAGGTATGATGCGTGAAAACAAAAAAAGAGAACAGTTGCCATCTTCGCAACGATGAAGATGTCATTCTACTTATGTCGTACACTGTCATTTTTTTGCAGGTTCTTATGACCAAAACACAATTAGGGGGCCCCCATGGCAAGTTCACTCACAAGGCGCTAACACTGACAAATGTATGGGCAGCAAACTTCAACTAGCTTGTATGGATAATCAAGGTAATGCAAAACGAGAAAAGAGCACAAAATGCTGTGGACATGAAAAATGAATATGCAAAAAAAAACTGGCAAAAGGACTCACGAGTTACCACGGGTGAAAATGCAGAGTCTTCATGCAACGCGTGGCATCGGGCAGCACCAATGTACCTGCCATGGACGTCATACACAGGTGAGTACATAAAAAAAGTGAAGTTGTGGATGATCAATTAGCAGAAGGAGCATAGTTGACAACTACAATTGCCATGACTGGACATCTACAATTGCCATGTATTAGAAACTATACTTGACATCCCTGGACAGCTGTTGTTGCCATCCTGGACAACTGCAGTTGCAGGGAAGAACAACTGCAGTTGCCATGCCAGTGCGACTACATTTGCCATGCCATGGCAACTGCAGCTGCCATTAAGGAACAACTGCGGTTGCCATGCCGATGCAAATACAGTTGCCATGTTAGTAAAATTGCAGTTGCCACGTCAGGGGCAACTACAGTTGCCGTGCTAGCACAAAATGCATTTGCCATGAATTGACCAACCACTACTATGCGTACAGGTTATTACGCTGGTGGTAACCCGGCAAACGTCTCGTGGCAAGCTTCACAAATTGCAGGTGGAGCACGTCATTTTGGTGTCACAGACCACACAGGAAGGTCAAATGCAACACAACAAGGTAAGGGAAAAAAAACTGAACCACAAAAACAGCACTACATTTGTTATTTGTAGTTATTTGTAGGCAAAAACAATAGTTGCCATGTTTGTTGAACAGTAGCTACCATCACTGGACAGCTATAGCTGCCGTACATGTCCACGAGCAGACTCACGGCTTGCTGTTTGAAATGATATCATGCCAAATCACTCGTAGATGGTGTGATCGGTTGCGATACACATGTTATTCAAACAGAAAACTTACTCTCGTACCTGTTTTTCCTATTACAGGGCCTACAACTACAGTTAACAGCGGCGCGGGGACATCTACTGCGGGGAGCTCTAAGCGCACGGAAGACGCGTTCCACCAGCCAGGAGACAATCATGCCGCAGACCATTTCGAGTCACAGTTGGGAATGGCAATAATTCCAGCAATGCCGACAAGCACGCCTTTGAACACAATCACTGCCAACACTCAAGTAGATGGAACTGCCGCCGATACTGAAGTGAATGATGAAACTGACGACGAGGCAGAAGGGGATGAAGATGGTGGGCAATCAGAGATCGTGGTACCTCAGCCACCATTCATTGGGCAGAGATTTGAATCGTTCGAAGAAGCAAAGGAATACTACCAGACATATGCAAAGTTCCATGGATTTGCGGTCAACGCCGAGTACCATAGGAAAATTAAGAAAACTAACGAGTACAGCAGAGGTGAGATGAGGTGCCACAAGGCACGGAGGAATAAGAAGGGGAAAGGTGTTGCGCCTGTCGTTCTGGAACGAAAAAGAGGGATCATTCTCAAGACGGGATGCCCTGTCCGGTGTAAGCTGAACGTAGATGGAACACAGTATGTGGTCACTGAATATTTTGACGAGCAAAACCACAAAACTCATAAAGAAGTTCAACCTGGTCAAATTTCTGACCGCCCAGAGAGGATTCACCCCAGTCGAAAGGCAATTCGTAAAGCTGCTACATGATTGTAACATCGGTCCATCAAGAATAGTCCAGATACTATCACTCATCCACAGCAAAAAGGGGAAACTGAGTAGCATGCCGTACATACCGGCTGACGTCACAAACCTACAGGCCAAGTACCGTAGAGAGAGCAGACTGGCTGACATAGAGGCTAAAATTGCCTACTTCGATGAGAAAGCAAAGGAAGATCCAGATTTCTTCTACAGGATAAGGTTGGATTTATGAGGACCATGTCGAGAACATGTATTGGGTGGATGGTGCTGCAAGGAGAGCCTACAAACATTTCTGAGATTGCATTTCATTCGACGCGACGTACCTCACCAATATGTACAAGATGCCATGCGCTCCGTTCATAGGAATAAATAACCACAATCAGTCGTTGCGGTTAATTGCGGGCTCGTTCGGAACGAAGACACGGATGGGTACGTCTGGTTGTTCAAGACCTTCTTGGAGTGCATGGATGGACTTGCTCCGATGAACATAATAACAGACCAGGATTTCAGCATGCGTGCAGGCATAGAGGAGGTCTTTCCGTTGGCAGTGCACAAGCACTGCAGGTGGCACATTATAAAGAAGGCTGAGGAGACACTAGGACCGTTCTTTGCTGACCGTCCAGAGCTGCACAAGGCATTCGAGCCGTGCATGGAGCACAGTTTGACGGTCGAGGAGTTTGAAAGGAGCTGGATGGCCATGGTTGAAACACATCAAGTCCAAGACAACGAGACGCTTGCTAGTCTGTGGGAGAAGCGAATGTACTGGGTGCCCGCCTACTTCATGCAGTGCTTCTTCCCCTTTCTGCAGACTACGCAGCGCAGCGAGGGGTTCAATGCTGTTTTGAAGCGATACGTGAGCCCTGGCAACTCATTGCTACAGTTTGCCAAGCAGTACACAGATCTGCAACAAAAAATTCTGGGATCTGAGCTATAGCAAGAAGCTACTACCGCGCTAAAGCAGCCGAAATTGCTAACGTATTTACCAATGGAGAGGCAAATGAGCAAGATATACACAAACAAGATCTTTAACAAGTAAGTCGATTTATTACTGTCTTATTTGCGCAAAAAGCACTAAGGCAGTAGGTGCCATATAGAGTGCAATGCAGTTGCCATGATATGCAGTTGCCATGTTTAATGAAATACTATTTGCCATGCTTACTCAGCTGCAGTTGCCATGTTCAATGAAAATTCTGTTTACAATGCTTACTCGGATGCATTTTTCATGTTCAATGAAGTGCAGTTGCCATGTTTAATGCACTGCACTTCCATTTGGGCATGTTGGTATGCAAATGCCAATGTCAACTGAAAAATGTTATATTGTCAACACATATGCTGAAATGCAATTGCCATGTTTACTAAAATGCAACTGCCATGTTTGTTGAAAATGCAATTGCCATGTTTACTCAAATGTAGATGCCATGTTTAATAAAAATGCAGTTGCCATGTTTTATGCAATGTGCTTCCATTGGGGAAATATTGGTGTGGAAATAGCGATGGCGATTGAAAATGTATCTGATTGCCATGTCTAGTGTCTGCGCAGCTTGCCATGTCTTGTGTACTACAGTTGCCATGTCTAGTGTACTGCAGTTGCCATGTTCAGTGTACTATGTTTGCCATGTTTAGTATACTATGTTTGCCATATTCAAACATAAATCTATTTCTATTTCCATGACAACGTAACGTGCTACAAAAAAATATCGCACGATAGATTAACATAAAACACACAAAACTTGCAGATTCCAGAAAGAAATAAAGCGTGCCAGCATGTTCACGGCTTTCCAGGTGGACGAACATACGTTCAGGGTGTGTTCTATTTTTGGCATGTCGGATTCAGAACCTGAAGACCCGGACAAAGGAAGGAACTACTTCGTGAAAGCCTCGATCGAGCAAGGCGAATACTACTGCCAATGCTGCAAGTTCAAACGGGGCGGCATTGTGTGTTGTCACATACTAAAAGTACTGGACATGAACGCTGTGACACGGATGCCCCGCCATTTCATAAGGCGACGATGGACTTGGGATGCTGACGACGTGTTGGCACCGTAGACAACACACGTGGTTCTGGCTATGCATGACGAGAGACCTGAGTCAACCATGGAAGCCGTGAGGCACGTTGTGCTGACAAAGAACTATGCTGAGCTAATTGATGAAGCGTGCAAGAGTGATGAGACAGCGAGAATCGCAGAAAAACACAGGAAGGCACTGAAAAGAGAGCTTGATGAGATAAAGAAGAGGAAAGCTGAGGAAGCCTTACACCGGTTCCCCCGCACATCAAGTGTGCCTTCATCGATGGGTCCATCATCTGAAAACTCGGAGATAGGATCTGGAACAGTAAGCACACAAACCCAGGTCAGGAACCCATCCCGTTCCATCACAAAGGGTCGTCCAAGAGAGATAAGGTACAAGTCAGGATTGGAGATTCAAGCAAAACACAAGAAAACGAAGAAAGGGGCGGGTAATCCATGAGCAGAAATTGGGGTGATGTGACATGGTCCTTGTGGACATTTTGTTTTGTACCCTATACGATGAGATTTTTTTTTTAAATTGGGAGAATGACTCTTGAGGGGCATCAGAATTAGAAGGAAAATTCATTGAGTGGATGAATGCAGTTGCCATGTTATGGGTACTTAATCTGCCATGTTGTGTGTAGCTAATCTGCCATATTATGTGTAGTTAGTCTGCCATGCTATTTTATACTAAATATATGTCATGCTATTTTGTACTAAATATGCCATGCTAGTTGTACTGGATCTGCCATTTTCGTTGTACTGGATCTGCCATGTTAGTTGTACCGTATCTGCCATGTTAATTATGCTGGATCTGCCATATTGTTTGTACTGTATCTGCCATGTTAGCTGTACTGAAAATGTGCCATGGTATTTGAAATGACTCTGCATGACATATATTTCCATGACAAACATGACGCGGTTTAGAGAAACATAGTGTGGTGTGGGCAATGTATGGGAAACAAGTTGGAAAAGGCGTAACGTGCATAAACGGCAGCCAAGGTTGTGGCTACATGATCAACCTACCCCATGCTAGCCGGTGCACTTAGCGGTGAAAAAGAAGAAGCAAAACAGACAAAATGAAAAACGACGATGACTTTCACTACCCATGTATGTTGAACTACATTTGCCATCTGTTTTAAAACATCATAGACGCATTCGAAACAGCAAACCGGTGTTATAAACGATGAAACCATTGTAATAATGATAAAACATAAAAACATATGTGCATTAACGCCTAAAATAGGTTCACATCCACACATATGTTACAGAAACTACACAAATGTCGCTCACACACCACCACTACATAGTAGGCTACGCGGGGTTGCAGTCGTAACATAGCACACAAACATAGTTTTCGACGATAACAAAGAGATAGTACCTTACATTCCTTAGCAACAGAATGTAAGGTATGCGTCCGGTGTGTAACACCACGTGATCACTTGTACTTCTTGTTGATTTTCTTGACAGCTCCACCACGAACTTGCATGCTCCGGACCGCTTGTTGAAATCTTCATTCATCAACCAGAGCTCAACGACAGTTGCAGCTGTGATAGCGGGGACAACTCTGCCTTCACACTTTGCAAAGTATTCCAGCGCGTGAAAGCCACAGTTTGTCCTGCACGAGAAAAAGATTCAGATGAACACGCAAACTGGAGAGACATAGCAAAGATAGACTTCAATTCAGATGTGACAACAAAAAGAGGGGTTGCATTGATGTAAACGGCACATGAAGAAGGGGGTTAAGAAATTACGTGTTTCCTTGCTTCACAGTCGCCACATACTCAATCAGGAAATGTCTGATCTGGACCTTTGAATGTTCGTAGTGACGGTTCCATGTCTCTTTGAGGTTGTTGATGAATAATTCGGCATGCGTAGTAAGGTCTGAATCAGCTTCTGAACGGATTGAATCAAGCACCTCAAAACATTGGTTCTTCAGGTCAAGACAGATCGCATAGTGGTGACCACACTTGTCGTGTGCGTCATGAGGTGCAAGATTCTGGAACATGGGGAACATGATCTGCATTTGAAATTGAATAAATGAGAAGCAGACTACACAAAAAGAACATCAAAGGGACAAAAAAAATAGAATCACGTAGAATGTTTTGTTATGGGTGGGGATAGTTGAAAGAAAGTTGTCGTCCATGTATGAACAAAATGTGCCGTGAATTTTACTATCAAGTTGCCACATAGTTCGCGCGGGATGCAAAAATCAAAGATGTCAATGTGCACGGCAGCTGTTGCCACATGAAAACATCTGCCACATAATCATAAGTGTAGAAGATGGCAAAAAACAGTGCAGACAGGGAAGGAGTACTCACATATTTCTTCAGTGTGAGCTTGAATTCACCGTGTTGAGCGAAATTCTTCCTCAGGATTTTGTGGTGGAAGTCACCATCCCATATTTTGCAGGTCATACTGTAATGCATGATTATCTTGTCGGCACACACATCGATGTGATTGTTGATGTAGTCGATCCCGCATGCAACTACATTCGTCGACATTTTACCGTTTGGCCTCACAGACTCGGCAAGATCACCCAGGTCGACGTACGTCGCTCCGCATTGAATGACTTTAGTTCTGTCCAAACATGAGCTGTATGAAAATGACATAACATGGAAGAATCATGCCTGCTAAGTAAAAAAAATATGAAAGAACTAAAACGTAAGTGCATCGTGTATAGAGAGTACGAAGAAGATGAATGGTAAAAAAGGAAGAAAGCAAAATGAGAGATTATGGGGTGTGGTCGTTTACGCTTTCAACTCCTTCATGTGCTTGCTGCTGGCCCTGACATTTCCAAACCGCTTGATGATGTCGTACAGCTGGGTCTATTCCTTAGTGGCCCTGAATTCGGGCTCGTAGTCTTCCGCGGGAGGTGGGTGAACTACCCTCTGCTGTCTCACAGAACCAGGGGTGGCACTCCTGATGGTATCGTCAGATGTCGTATCTGCAGGCACGTTGGAACTTGATTGCCCTTGCCCTCGTGAGGTCCTCCTCTGCAATGTTGCCTCCTCGATCTTGCGGTAAGCTTCGTCAAGTGACGGTGAAATTTCCTCAGGGGTGCCTGCAATGATTTAAAAAATAAAAAGTGTGTTAGGATAAGTAGAAAGTCAAAAAATAGATGGATTGTGAGGAGATGTAGGTAGAAATAGTGGGAAAGTTGCCATGTGTGGTCCAACTACAGTGGCCATGTCATGGCAAGTACAGTTGCCCTGCAGTTGCGCTGTAGTTACCATCTAGATGTATTGTAGTTGCCATGTCACAGCAAATGCAGTTGCCATGTTGTGTCAACTCCACTTTCCATGTGATTGCCGTATAGATAAAATGCAGCATGGTACCAAAAAAATGCAGGTGACATGGTGTGGAAAATCTAGTTGCCATGTGTAATACACTGTGTTTGCCATGTGACAGCAAATACAGTTGCCATGTTGAATCAACTTCAGTTGCCACGTGGTTACCCAAATGTCAAATGCAGCATGGCAGCAAAAAAATGTAGGTGACATGGTGCATCAAATCCACTAGCCATGTCATCACATGTCAGTTGCCATCACAAGTGAGAACACCCAAAAAATATGATTGGGACAAAAGTCAAACTACAAACATGTATACAAGAAAATCATAAGTACATGAAAAGTGTACCTTGCACAATCGGCTCCGCGAACTTCACAGCCTTCCTGCCCTCGACCATTAGCTGCGCCATCATTGCGGGCAAGCCTCCTGGGAAAGCAAAGGCAACTGGCAAAGGATCTTGCACCACCGGTTGATCTTGATTGATGCCAAGGCAGAAGCTCGGTGGGGTAAATGCCATTGGGTGCCTCTCATTCCTACTGGCCGGACCACGAACGATTTGCGGGGCAGAATCCAAGGGTGAGAGATCGACAAACATTTCTGAATCGGCCGCTACAGAATGATCGGGCTTATTTGCAGGGCGGAGCGTGTTATCAGCGGTATCAGCCGTAGCTTTCTTGACAACCTTCTTGTTTGGGCTGTAGGGGACACCGACATTGACTGGTAGTCTGGAAGTGCGCAGATTTATGTTGGGGATTTCCACTGTGGGTAAAGGCGCAGTCTGCTCCGGGCGTTCCCCTACGTCACTCGTGCCCGGCTTGACACCTGCATCAGTTGTGCTCCGGTCTTGCGGTTTCTCCATCACATTGATTTTGGCAGGTGGCGGGAACAGTGTGGATGCAGGAACATAGCCAGACTCATCTCTCCTGCTCCTAGCTACAGTCGGAGCGTTGGGTATGTCTGTTGGTTGCTTGCGGGGGCTACGACGCCTAGGTGGAAGACCAGCACGCGGAACGGTCGCCTTAGGAGCATGTGCACCGACAGGAGCTGGAGCTGTTGTGCCAGGACTCTCACCTGTAGATGGCATATCCTTGTGAATTGCCGCCTCAGCCGCTTCTGTCATGGACACAGGTGTGCCACCAGGCACGCACTTGGAATCAGTGTCAGATGAGCGGGAATCTTCCTTGCTTAGGTTCGTCTCGGGAGCATCCACTTCAACGCTTGCTGATGGGGTGGCATGGCTCTCAGCTGCATCCTTCATTGCCATAAGAGTTGGCAATATTTCAGCTGTCCTGGCAGATACCGACTCGTCACTCCCCGATGTACGCATGCCTGTTGTTGTAGCCTTGACATCTGCAGCCGGCGGAGATGGTCGCCCACTTGCATCAGAGTTGGTGGGAGCGGTCAACGGTGCAGCAGCAGTATTGTCGCCTGATGCCTCATGTACATCTGAGTTGCCACCTGTTGACAACTTTGAATGTAGGCGTTCGAGCGGGTCCTTACTGATATGTTTGGCCCCGTGCGTAGTAGTCTTCTTCACCCTGCAAAGGAAAAAAAGCACATGAAAAAGGTATGAAAAAATGAACAAAAAATTATGTTTGCAATGGTAGAAACATTAAAAGACTGAAAAAACAAGTGGAAAAGCTAGTAGTTGCCATGTAAGGGGAACATGAGTTGCCATGTGTCATAGTTAGCAGTTGCCATACAGCAGCAGTTACCATGTTAGCCAAATTGAAGAATGATAGAAATGTCTAATCTGTCAGGAATGCAATTTCAAAATTAGGTGTGGGATGAGCTCACAAAAGCGAATGGTAAAGATGGCAGTTGTCATTAGGTACAGTAATAGTTGCCATTTGGCCTAGATGCCAGTTGCCATGTAAAGACCAATAGGAGTTGCCATACACTTAAAAAATGTAGGAAGAAATCATTTGGAAAAACAGCAGTTGCCTCGTGGGGGATGATAACAGAAGAACATGTGACAAGCTGAACAGTTGCATTGGAAATTCAAGAAAAAATACCACTATGTCAAATGAAAGCACATGGAGAAACCTACTTCTTGATTGGCTTCCTCAGGTCTGGCAACACGACAGGATCCCCGGTGTTGGTCGTCGTCGTACGAGGAGAAGACCTTGTGGAAGGGGTGTCACCGGCAATGGGGGCACCTTTGTTCAAGCGAGAAGAAACACGGGTTGGCGTTGGCGCCTGTTTCATCGTAACTGCTCGTCCACCAGCGGTCGGCTCACTGCGGGTAACAGATGGAGGGAAAAAGGAAGGTGGCAATTGTCAGACAACAAACTCATTGCCGCGCTTCACAAAAAACAAGTGCAAAGAAATGGATGAGATTGTTCCAAGAAAATAGACACAGCAAAAAACTAAAATTGAAAGTCGAACCTCCTCCTGGCAGCTACGGGATCGGTCCTAGACCTCTTGCCAGGAGAACCCTGCCCAACATCCTCTGGAGCCCTCCCCCTCCTTGATGGCAACACCCCCTCGCCTCTCGCAGCCGTATGTTCTTTCACTTTCTCCGGTGGGGGGACATCTGTTGCATCCTTGCCCTTGTTGCCGCCTGTGCGAACTTCAGCATATTCATCGTCATCGGTGTCCTGATGCACATTATCCATGTCATCGTCTTCATCCTTGCTGAGGCCAGCGTCTCCATCTACATCATCTTGTGTGTCACCGGGCTCTTGAGAACTGTTGTAGTCATACCGGCCACAGCAACCGGTTGGCCGATGTGTACGTTCTGGGAAAAATGAAGTGAACTGCCTTGCAACCGCGTCGCTGTCAGAGGCACTGAGGGGCATCCACCCCTCAACCAACTTCCCGAGCAAACCGGTCATTCCAGATGCAAACTGCCCAATTAGATGCTCAACTGGTGCCCTCGCCTGTGCACGAAAACAAGAAGCATCAACAACCACCCGTATTGCAGTCGCTTGCGCGACATCAACAAGTTATCCACGGAAAACCATGGATGTAAATATTTTGATTACCTCAGAAAGGCAAGACGGAGCTGAGTGCACGTCCATCCACTTTCCAAAGTTTTGAGGCCCCCCAAACACGCTGTAGTCTATAGCATGCTTGGCCATCAGCTAGGAAAAACAAAAGAAAATTGTAAGCATGCCTTATAAAACACGGACAGTTGCCTCATGTCAAATTTGTAAGCATGCCGTGTGGACAGTTGCCATATTGTCATTATGGCAGTTGCCACATTGTCATTATGGCAGTTGCCATCTTGTTATGATCAGGTTGCCATGCATGAATAAAAGTGTGTTATAAAACAGAGTTCACAGAGAGATCTGGTAAAACAAATACCATTAAATGCAGTCGACAACCCTTTTGGTACATCTTGTTTGCGAAAGCATCATGGAGGAAATCGGCAATAAACTTACACCAGTTCATGTTCTTCACATTTTTCAGATTCTCCTGCACCACACAAAATATCAGGGCAAAAAGTTTGCCGCATCAGAAATCAAACGGAAAAAACATCGAAAACAACGGCGGTCATTAGCAACACATGACGCCGAGCCAAAAGATTGAAGGAAAATAAAGTAGTCAGGATGTATCATTCACCAGGATGGGGAAGCATTTGTTGCTTGGGCAAAGAGAAGTGGTCAGCGCGAAAACAGCTGAGATGAGGTACATGAGTAGCTTCATCTTGAAAACATCTCCGTGCGTCGTCATGGCCTGTAGATAATCTGCCAGTGCAGGCGTGTTCGGCATGGACTCCAATCCAGGAAACAAACGGGCGAACAGTGCTTCCTCGATCTCATTATTGACCTCGTACAGGACTTTGATATGTCCACAGGGCACACCCAAAGTGCAGAACACGGATTCCTCGTTCAACGGAAGTCTTCCATGTCCCGGAATCACGAATTCCCTGAAGGCGGGCTCGTAGATCTCACCAAGCCAGTCGCATACAGGGTTGACAAGGTTCGTGCATCGGACATCCATCAGAGCCTGCATACCCATCTCAGCAGTAGCTCTCTTTTGATCGTCGGTGAATTTGTCAATCAACACAGTCAGACGTTCTTGGGAGGCTCTGTTGCGAATACGTTTATTCTTCTGCGAAAAACAGACACAAAGTGATCAGTTGTTGCCATGTTTTGCAATTTCATGAAAATTTAGTTCATGACAGACGACTGCAAAAGATCTAGGTGCCAACCAATAACATAAATCAGGAGGAGGGGGGAAGGTGTGTGGACAGTTACTGCATCGCCCTCTTTTCTCCGTCCAGTTGCCCGATTACGCTGTGGTGGATCCATGAAATCATCGTCATCATTTTGATGATCGCCACGAGCCATTCTGCTGATGTACGAACAGACCAAATTGTCAAGGTGGAAATGTAAATGCAAGAGGTAAGCATTTGCCACCTAACAGAAAATGTCAACTAGTGAATGCAAAAATATAGCATGAACACACACGCGGCCCCCCCTATGATTGTCGAGAACATAAACGTGGCAAATAAGCACGTTAGTTACGCTATCAAGTAAAAAAAGTGTACATATGGTAAATGCACTTGAAAACAAAATGTTGAAGCTGCCATGTTAGCCCAAGATAGTACAAAAAAGCAATGAAACCACATCTGAATCAATAACCTGAAAACTGGCACAGTGTGTTCAGATATCACAAAGTCATTGTGGCAAAACGAAAAAATTGCATCCGCAGTACAATGAAGTTGCCACATTGTACTGACTGTAACATGGCAGCAGACATGATGTGGCAACAGACATGATATGGCATCTGGCATAATTGGTATGCAAATGTGGTTGCCATATTATGCAGCCAATTTGCCACACTGTCATATCTGCAGTATGGCAACAGACATTGTGTTCACATTCTATTTGCCACATGATTATACAATCCAAGTGGCAAACAGGCACACTTGATGTGCACATTAGTTGCCGTCCAGTGCAGCTGGATGCCGAAACTGCATTGACTACCGATTGTGGCAACTATCAAAGTGTAGTAACTATCACAAATAATTCAGAAAAAATTAGATCTCACAATGAAAAAGCATGTTTGTGGTTACTATCATATTAATTCAGCAAAATTCAGTTTGCCACATGGAAGAGCGTGTGTGTGGCAACTATCATAGTCATTTAATAAAATTAGTTGCCCTATGTGAAAGCTTAAATGTGGCAACTATGACAGTCATTTTCAGTAATTTGTTGCCGCAAAGGAAAACACGTTTGTGGCAACTATCACATTTGTTCAGGGAGTTTAGTTGCCACGCATTTGTTCACGTTCAATCATTCTACCAAGTTCGCCTCATACTACAGTTTCAAAACCAAACTAACTAGATCTAGGTTTCAATGACAACTACTAATCACCCTCAAAATTCTCGCACGAACTGGCTGCAAACACAAATTCGAACCAATGCGCATCAAAACAAACCGGGGGTACCTCCCAAATCCATACGCAAGACTAGTGCGTGCCTCCGAACAGGCATAACCACACCGACGATGCCGCCGCCGCGGCAGCAAACTGCCAGTGCCACCAAAAGCGGCTAGCAGACAACCGGCGCCGCGCGAAACGCCGACGCTTGCCGAATCGCCAAATCTCTGGAATCGATCTAGGAATCGAACAGGGAGGGAAAGGGGAAAAATGCAGGAAGGGGTTGCGAGAGATGTAGCGAGCATTACCTTCAACCCGCACGCGTTCCGGCGAAGCCGCTCCGTTCCGGCGAGCACCACCGACGGCCGCGAACACCGTCGATTGTTCCGCCTCCGCCGTCGCCTTCTCCCCTCGCCTTCTCCTCCAGTGGTTTGAAGTGTGAGTGGTTTGTGCCAGTAATTGCGTCGCGGATGAGTAAATGGAACCGTGAGGGAGACGGTGGAGGGGTGTGCGACGTGTTTGACGTCAACCGCGGTCGGAGCGTGGCGTGCGGGCGCATGGCAGTTCCACCGCACACCTCTGAGTGGCAACCGCTGACCACGGGATGGCAACCATCGTGCGGGCGAACTGACTGGCACACCGCACATGAGACTCGTCCTACGTGGCGCCGAAAACCGGCCTGTTTGTTCCAAGATTCGTGCGCGCAGTTGCTAACGGAGATGCTTGCGTGTGGTCGGGGTGGTGAACGCCCACACGTGTGGGCGTTAACATTTCCGTTTTTTTACGGAAATGTTAACGCCCTGCGATGTAAGCGTTATCGCCCTGCGCCTTCATCACCACTCATTTTGCCACGTATGAATAGATGACATCAGCAGAATTTTTTTTGGTTTTTGGCTTAAAAATGTTGTTCTCCTAAATAAAAAAGTGAACTAAAAATCCGTTTTCACCATTAAATCCGTCTCGAAGAGATCTTCAAAACTAGACGCCATGTTGATATGTTTTGACGATTTTTTTTTGCCAGAAGTTGCCACGATGTTTACACTGCAGTTGCCATATGGCTTAAACTAAAGTTGCCATGTGGCAATTTTAGTTTGTAGATCATGGCAATTTTAGTATTTTGATGATGGCAACTCCAGTACTTTGACCATGAAAATTATTTTTTTTATGAACCATGGCAATTTTACGTGCATGTATCATGACAATTTTAGTTTATGGTTCATGGCAAGTCTATTTTTTTAATTCCCCGTTTTATAAATGTCAAAATTTACTTTTAAATGTAGAAGAAAATAGTCGAAACATATCATGGCAACTTCAGTGTAAACATCATGGCAATTCATATGCAATAGACATGGCAACTTTTAATCCAAAATTTTTTTCATCAAAACATATCAACATGGGATCTAGTTTCGAAGATCTCATCGCGAGGGATTTAATGGTGAAAACGGATTTTCAATCGGATTTTTTGTTTAAGAGATAAAACATTTTAAAAACTAAAAATCCAAAAAAATTCCTGCATGCATGCATGCGATGAGATGGCAATCTGTTTACATTAGAGACGTGTGGTGCGTCTCCCTTCGCACCACACGTGTGGCGGTTAGCGCGACCCTTTTTTTAAGAGGAAAGACCAACTAGGAGGGATATTGTCATGGGAAAATGGTTATAAACATCTCTTCAGATAAAAAAAAAACAAGTTCATAGTGTAGAAAATCGGCACGCTTGTTCCAACAAGAAAAACGTGGTAGCAAAATTTTGGTAGGTTCGGAAAAAGCCAGATTGGTAACAAAATTTCAAGCTGGATCCAGTAAAAAAAAATTGCCGGATCTCCAGCACTTGTCTAGGCTTAGTACGTGTTGATCTAGGCCGGCACGAGAAGATCCCAACGGAAAGGTCCATGATGACCAAATCGATAGGTAAGGTAAGCTAGGCTAAGGTGCCAGCCAGCTATTGTTAACCAAATCGATTAATTGATGCACGTGCCGTTTTAGGCTCTTCACACACGCATGGTCACTCACTCACCCACTTTGATGGATGATGCGTGCATGTTGCCGCGTTGGACGGCGCGTCGTTTAGCTGAATTTGAGTACTACCCATAGTCTTTGGGATACACGGGCAATAATAGCAGTACTAAACTACAAGTTGCAGGGGAATTTTGTTAGTTAATGTACTGGCCGACGGATGAGTCCATAAGAAGCAAAAAGATCTATATATGGCAGGCACACCTGTTCCTTTCAGAATATGCCTTATGCTGGCCGTTTCATGCAAACAGAAGGAAGTAGCTAGTTGTAATATCAATTGGTTAAGCTTGTCCATCCATCATCCAAAACATGAGTTTACCAAGGTCCACTAGGCTAAACCCAGTTGCCAGCTTGGCACTAGAAAAATATATGATGTTGCTAATACCATGGGTGGATCTAGCAGGCATCGGAGTGGTTTCGCTTAAAATAGGCTGGCTCCATTTGGTTTTGCATTTGGTTGGTTTCATTCGGAATGGTTTGGATGGCATAGAGATATAGAGAAATTTGGCTTATCAGGTCGACAATGAGTTTTTTTAGTTCTATACTAGTTTAATGTTAGTTCAAAACTGTGACACTTGTTTTGAATCGGAGGGAGTAGTTTTTATGTAAGTTCATATAGTTGGTCGCTGTATACCGAAAAAGGCTTTCGCCCCGCTTTATAAATAAAGCAACCGCCACAGAGCATACATCCCACATAGGTCCACATCCACACACACAAGTCTCACAACACAGTACAAAGGTTCTGCTGAGGGCACAGCTCAACAAGCCCAAAAAAGAAGAGAAAACACCAAACTAGCACAGCGCACCCAACACGAGGTGGCTAATCAGGCTCCGGCGGAGGCGGCGGAGGAGGCGGAGATAGGCGGACGGCCATCGATCGAATGTCGGCGATGAAGACGGAGATGGCGTCACGGTCCGTGGGGCGGCTAAGCGGCCGCCAAAGCTGCAAGAAACCCGAGAATTTGTAGAGGGCGTCAGTAGAGCGACGGAGGGGAGCGTGCTGGATCACAAGTTTATTGCGAACGGTCCACAGTGTCCAGGCCAGCACCCCAACTTGAAGCCACCTAATGTGGCGTGTGGATGCGGGGGACAACTGGAGTTCATCAAATAGGTCCGGGAAGTTGGTGTGGCACCAAGTCCCGCCGACGACGTCGCGAAAGCAGCTCCAGAGGAATTGGGCGACGACGCAAGAGAAGAAGATGTGGTTGAGTCCTCCGGGGCGCCACGCAGGCGGCGAATACGGTGCGGGCCATTGCGCTTGCGCACCTCACGCCGAAGGGAGCCTACCACGGATCCATTGCCACATGAAAATGCGGATCTTGATGGCACCGAGCGGACCAGACCATAGATAGGGAAGAGGAGGAGGAGGGGCGATGGCGAGTAGAGCGACAGTGGTGAACACACCAGCCGGCTCGCCGCCCGGTGGTGCGATCCGGTCTGTCATCCACCGAGGCTCATGCAGCGCGACGCAGTCAAGTAACTCACGCCAGGCGGCGGAATCCGCCGGCCCGAACGGTCGACGAAAGGCCAGCGCCCCGGATCAAGAAGGGCCTGCTGACCAAATCATGGGGTCGACGGCGATAGAGAAGAGGAGGGAAGCGGGCGCGAAGAGTCACCGCCCAGCGATCATACCGAAGAGAGTCGAGGCGAGCCAACCGAGATGGAGGTCCCAATGCGGAGAACCGGAGGAGCTGGACAATGGACTGCCAAAATCGGGAGCCGCCCGATCTCTGCGAAGGCAAGGGTTGACCGGAAGGTATTTATTCGGATAATGTCGGCCGAGCCGCCATGACCACGGGCAATGCGCCAGAGCCAGCGGGAGAGGAGCGCAATGTTCATACGCTTAGAACACATGATGCCCAGCCACCTTGCTCCGGGGCTTGCGGATGTCGGCCACCGACCATGTGGTATACGCTTATCATGCTCACCAGCCCAGTAGAAGCGAGACTGGATCTTGGCGATCTCCTTATGAAGGGACTCATGGAGGCTATAGAAGCTCATAAGGAACAGCAAAAGGCTAGAGAGGGAGGAATTGATGAGAATAGTTCGGGCCGCCTTCAAGAGCCATCTCCCATGCCAGGGTTCACACCGGGACTGGAGCCTAGAGATAGCGGGCCTCAGGTCCGCGGCAGAGAGACGCGAGTCACTAATGGGGGTCCCCAGGTAGGAGGTGGGGAAAGAGCCCAAGCGGCAATTAAGCCGATTGGCGATGGCCTGAGACTCAGAAGGGGTGTATCCCAAGACCATGACGTCGCTCTTATCAAAGTTGATCTTGAGACCCGACATCTGTTGGAAGCAAAGAAGGAGGAACTTGAGGTTGGCGATGTCCATCTCCGAGCCTTTGACCATGATGATCGTGCCGTCAGCATACTGAAGGATGGAGATCCCGGATCCCCAAGAGAGATGTGGGGTGATCCCACTAATGTGGCCAGCAGCCTTAGCCTTATCAAGAATGGCGGCCAAGGCGTCCACCACCATATTCAAGAGGAACAGGGAGAAGGGGTCGCCCTGTCGAACCCCACAGAGGGTGGGGAAGAAGGGGCCAACTTCGCCGTTGATGTTAACCGCCGTGCGACCACAAGAGACCAGCTGCATGACTCTAGTGATCCAGCGATCATCAAAGCCCTTCCGAAGAAGGACTTCTCTGAGGAAGGGCCAGCTGACCGAATCATAGGCTTTGTGGAAGTCGATCTTCAAAAAAACCGCCTTAAGGCGTTTGGTCCGGACCTCGTGTAGGACCTCGTGGAGGACCAGAACACCATCCAAGATATATCGCCCTCTAATGAAGGCCGACTGGTTAGGATGCGTGATCCGGTCACACTACAAGAAATATGTCAACTTGTGACCCTCACTATTGGTCGCTGAAAGGTCATAGTTTTTCATTTGCGACCTTTTTGTGACCAAAAACAGAAGGTCAAAAGCTGAGGGTCATTAACTGACTATAGCGACCTTCTCTGTGAGAAGGTCGTGGACGTTTACGACCAAAACAGAAGGTCGTTGAACCCATGACCTTTTGTTTTGGTCACTAGCTGACTGCCCAGGCCACGTCGGATCCGACGTGGCAATCTGACGTGGCAAAACTATGACCAATTGAAAAGGTCATTGATAAGATTCAGCCCGGTCCAATTCGTTGTTCTACATGGGCTTGGCCCAATAGTTTAGCCTTTTATATTTTTCCCTATTAATTTCAGCATGGGCCATACCCCACAATTCGGCCTTTTTGTTAGGATCTTCCATACTAGAGGGCCTCGGCCTTTTTTGCAATATATTTCTTCTCTTATTTTCTAAGGTTTTTTGTTTTGCTTTTTAAACGATTCAATGCTTGTTGGGTTGTGGCCTTTTCCAGCCCAATTATTTGTCCAATATTATATCTCAGATTTTGAAAGAAATGTTTGGACAAAATTGTTTCATATTCAAATCAAGAAAACTCCATGTCGAATTCAAATCATTCATCATATAACATCACATAACACATCTCCCAGGTTTACATAGCACAACAAAATCATCTCAGAAATACATTTACACAGGAATATAGCAGGAACCGAGGGAATATCTACTACTATCCTAACATGTACGTATATGCATGTGTGCTTGCTTGACCGGCACATGCATCACTGTAGCAGCCAAGCAAGTAGGCATCGTTGACGTCTACTCACAGCTTTCCTCGCACCAGAAAAAGAGTCAAAACAAAAAATATTAGACCATAATATGACACCAGACCACAGATAAGAGAAGAGATACGTCCCAGAAATTCACATCTCCTAAGGAGCAGAAGCAGGGATAAGAGAGCATGCATGCTTGCCTAGATCCTGCATGTCTTCTTCCAACTTTGACCTAGAGCTCACGTCGAAACATGAATGAAGGCAATCATCTGCATGTTGTAAAACAAAATGGTTATGAACTCAGCAGTACATGCCAAAACACCGCATTAAACTTGTACATCAGTACATACCAAAATACAACATTAACTTGTTCAGGAGTGCATACCAAAATACTACAGTAAACTTGTACAGCAGTACTACCGAAAAACTCTGCATTAAACTTGTACAGCAGTACATACTAATTTGAGCATTCTATACTTGTGTAGTTAGATCTAATCTACTAGTCTACAAGGTTGGGGGAATAATCAGATAGTTGTATTAGATATCTCCTTCAGGTTTTCTGAAACATTCAGTATAAATGAACTGAATGTTTCTTTGTTTTCAGACCAGCTGAACATATTCAACTTGTCAAGAAAAATGAAGAAATGTGAAGGTGAAACTATGTAACCACAAATTTAAACTACTTAACTCATTTTGCACGAACACCAGGAACATATTTAACTAATTTTTTAAAAGAGTTCTGCTGGTCAGTATACTGATCCCTTGGGCCTTGTGTGAAGTGGAGAGCATATACCACATGGTTCATTGCAAGCACAACAAGTAAGCAAGCACATCATCCATCCAGACTAGTATAATGGAGATGTTAGCAAGCCACAAAAGCAACCAAAGCAATTGCAGGAAAGCTAATTACATCGTCAGACAGTTAGGTGTAAGCTGCCCATGTGTACAGAAACTAGAACATATGGATCAATATGCATTAGCAGCAACAGAAATTGACCCTAGCTAATAATCTTTCACATACCCAGTAACATAATAATATGTGCATTCGACAACAGTAACAGTCCAAAAAATATGATTCACAAAAAAGAAAAGAGCAATCTGTCCAAAAAATCACATCGGGATGGGAGCAGGGAAGAGGCTGGAAGATGGACCTTAGGAAGAGCGCCAGGTCGAGCTCGTGCAAGGACACTTGGTTCTCCAACACCCGTCCTGCAGCAAGGAAACCACATCCATCCTACCCCTCTCGCTCGTCCATGGCCGGCGTCCTACATCCATCCGACTATAATTCTTAGCTGAAGTGATTATATATTTATATGCCAGTTCAACATCTATGAGGCAAGTACTTTGTTTATATGCAGCAGAATCTTAGCTGAACAATGTGTAGATGCAGAGTTGTTCTACAATTGTTTAGTAGCAGCAGACAGAGACAGACTATATAACATACTGGCATTAGTGTTGACTTAACCAGGTATAATATTTTTCCCTGTAAACCAACCAAGTATAGTATGACACCAATAAAGATGGAACAAGATCAATTGACAGTTACTTTCCTATTCTTAAACTTCTCATTATGGATTATGCATCATTGGACTCAACCTACATCCCTAAGTGAAAACACATAAACCAAGATCTTCAACAACAATGGTATCACCATCTTATCCTAAGAAATCGTATTTCAGTAGAGGTGTAGGTGTTTATTAACGTGACTTGGCACACCATATATGCAAATCAACCAGAATTTTACCACTCCATGTGTGAAAAACAACCGGAGTTCTATCAGCTCAAACGGCATATTACCTGATTCTTTTCACAGATCTCCACACTTGAAAACCAAGTCTCATCAACTACTACATCAGGAGTTCTTGGCTTCCCATTGTAGGCAACAACAGCCATTGATGACGTGATGACTCTCTTGATAGAGGCTTTCTTGCAGGAACGAAGAACATTGAGTGTTCCATTGGCTGCTGGGTCAAGTAACTTAGCCTGCAAGACAGGAAAGACACGCATAAGTATACAGAACAAACGTCTGGTGAAGCTGTTGTATCATAAACAGTTTTAGCTGTTGAAAACATAAGCCCGCGCACATGCATAAGGAACAAACAAATGTTGTATGTAATTCTGCACAGAATGGTCATGATATATATACTAACCTTGGGGTCCTTGACGTGCATTGTGATAAAAGGGAGAAGCCATGTGGAACACACAATCAGAACCGACGATGGCAGCGTCGAAGGAGCCTTCTCCAATAAGCTTTCTTTGAACAAGTGCAGCCTATCCTTGGCTCCATCCAAGGCCTGCAGGTGCAATGTTTTCTTGGGGTCGGCTGAAAGAAGGAACCGTCAGTTCAGTTAGCACCACACATGCATGTTTTATTGAAAAGGAAACATTCCAACGGGCAATTTATGTTGATTCTGAACTCCAACAATCTAAAAGATTTATTATAATGAAAAAATGTTGCAGCAACACACTAGCAACAATATTATGGGAAATCATACGTAGTTTAAAATTCACAGTCGTAATGACTACCCTTGACTCTTCTGTAATCTAGATTCAGATTTATATACTAGATAATACAACACTCACTCACATCATGCTAACAAATTCAGTCACATTCATGAACTCGGTTAGTGAGAATATGTATGTAAACAAAGGGGGATATGGCAGGAATCTTATCGTGAACACTAGAGATGTAGTAGAACACAACGCATTGGCAGCAGAGGCAGTCCTGCTCCTAACTAGTACTACTAACAGAAGAGCAACATTGACATACTACCAGTAGCTAATTGCATGTTTGTCGAGAAAGAGCAAAGTCACACATATGAAGAGATGATGCAGCACTACATCTGCAGCTCTGAACCAAGTAGCAGATTTACATGGCTTGGATATTCAACTTCATCTGCCTTCAGATTTCTCTTTTAAGCCTGATGACTGAAGGAACTATTGTGATGGCACCATGTTATTATAACAGGGAACCCACCGCACTGCACTGCCTGAAAAATTGCAGTTGCAGGGCGCAATTTGCAGACCTGGATGGGATGGAATCTCACTCCCCTGCTCCCAACAAGGCTCAAACCCGGCCTGAAATCCAAGGGATTGCTATAACTCTGCCAGCCGGGAAGGGATCCGGCAGCAGCTCCATCTCCCCTCGTAGTATTCGATGGTTCCCTTGGCGTTGAACTTGAACCCCAGCGCCAGATCCTGCTCCTCGACCTGCAGAGGAACCAAAGCGTCCATCCATTAGAGCAGAGCAGAGCAGCACGCCACCTGCTCGACGAATTGGTTGGGCGAGAGGAGAGGAGAAACCTGGTAGAGGCGGGCGAAGGCCTTGTCCTGGTGGAGGAGGCGGCACTTGGAGAGGCCGGGGCTGAATCCCGCGAGGCCCTCGTAGTCGGTGAGCGTGGCCCAGACGGCCTAGAGCGGCGCACCGACCCGCACCCGTGCGCGCACCAGCCGGCGGTTCTTCTTCCCCGGTAGCTTGCGCACCTCCATCTTGAACCTGTACCGCTCGTCGCGGTCCTCCTCCACCTCCCTGTCCACATATTCTCCCTCATCGCCGGCGACACCGGCACCGACTCGGAGTAACGCCGGAGTGGGTTCCGGGAAGGGGCGGGGCAGGAGACGAGGCGGATGCGTGTGGGGCTCGAGGTGATGGTGGTGTGGGTCAGGAGGAGGCGGAGGCGGGGGCGGCCATGGGGGGAGGAGGAGGTGAAGCAGCAAGACGCAGTGGACGGCATGGCCATGGCAGGCAAAGCGGTGGAGCGGGGGAGGGGGGAGGATACGCGGGGCGGCGACGGCGGCGGCGTGCACCGACAACGCCATGGCGCATGGATTGGGTTGCGGGGCTCGCGGTGAGGTGAGACGAGGGAGAGATGGTGAGGGGAGGGAGGGACGAGGTCGGCAGCGGTGGGTGAGGAGGACGGCGAGGTCGGAAGTGAGTGAGGAGGACGGCGAGGTCGGCAGTGGATCGGGAGGCGGCGGGATGAGATTGGATCGGGAGGTGGTGGCGGCGGCGAGCAGATGGGGGGAGAAGGGTGCGATGGGGGAAGGGGTGTGATGTGAGCTAGGGTTTGTCCTGCGGTGGGGTGGATGGACGGATGGATGGACTGATGGATGTGGGATGGTGAGATGGATGGATGTATGGATGAGTGCCATGTCATCAATCCGTGGGAATGGTTCTGATTGGTTCGGAAAATCAGTGATTTAAAAGAGTTTCCAAGTACAAAAACTAGAGGGATTTTGTGAAGTAGCTATCAAAAATATTTTGCAAAAGGGTACCGCACAAATTTTCACTAGAGTTAGACCACATTTTATGGATAAGGACCAATTTGTACGCATTTCTCATCTTTCTAGCTATTTTTAATCATTTTTTGAGTCCCCTAAATGATGTTTTTTTGTGAAGAACCTACCAAATAATTATTGCAAAATTGCACCAAATAATTTTTATAAAATACTAGGCCATATTTAATGCACAATTGACCAAATGGTTGGGTGTAAAAAGTTTTGATCCACCTACGGTGAAAAAGACAAATTCTCGCCGATTCAGCTCGAAGCGGGTCAAATTTAAACTGCAGCTGCCTCATAGTTTGCTATTTATTTTTTCCAAAAATCATTTCTAGGTACATAAGTATCTATTTAATCATAGAAACACCAAAAAAATTCCAAGATTCAACCACTAGCTAGGAACGGTCAAGCCCGCCGTTTTGACCGCATTTTGAAACGGGCATAAAAAATTCAAGAAAAATCAAAAAATAGGAAAACCTTCGCATTGTGTCATTATATGTGACCAAGTTTCCAGGAAAAATAATAAACTTGTAATACGGTAATTATTTTAAAAAAGTGTTCTCAGAAGTGAGCTATCAAGTGTGAGGATTCATGGCTTTCAAGCCAAATGACCAATCTTATGGCCACATCCATGGCATAGTTTGTTCAAATGATCTCATATTGTGCACAAGGGTGCATATTGGAATGGCAAACAATGTTCCCTAAGGAAGTTTTCATTTTCGTTGGACGAAAAACCATTTTCCATTTTTCGAGTGCCCAAAGGAGGTTTTTTGTGAAGGAACTACCAAATTATTGTTGCAAAATTGGACCAAATCATTTTTATAAAATACTAGGCCATATTTAATGCACAATTGACAAAATGGTTGGGTGTAAATTTTTCGATCCACCTCTGGTGAAAAAGACAAATTTCACGATTCACCGAAGCGGGTCAAATTTGAACTGCAGCTGCATCATAGTTTGCTCTTTATTTTTTCAAAAATCATTTCTAGGTACATAAGTACCTATTTAATCATAGAAACACCAAAAAATTCCAAGATTCAACCACTAGCTAGGAACGGTCAAGCCCGCCGTTTGACCGCATTTTGAAACAGGCATAAAAATTCAAAAAATCAAAAATAGGAAAACCTTCGCATTGTGTCATTATATGTGACCAAGTTTCCAGGAAAAATAATAAACTTGTAATACGGTAATTATTTTAAAAAAGTGTTCTCAGAAGTGAGCTATCAAGTGTGAGGATTCATGGCTTTCAAGCCAAATGACCAATCTTATGGCCACATCCATGGCATAGTTTGTTCAAATGATCTCATATTGTGCACAAGGGTGCATATTGGAATGGCAAACAATGTTCCCTAAGGAAGTTTTCATTTTCGTTGGACTAAAAACCATTTTCCATTTTTCGAGTGCCCGAAAGGAGGTTTTTTTGTGAAGGAACTACCAAATTATTGTTGCAAAATTGGACCAAATCATTTTTATAAAATACTAGGCCATATTTAATGCACAATTGACAAAATGGTTGGGTGTAAATTTTTTTGATCCACCTCTGGTGAAAAAGACAAATTTCCGCCGATTCAGCTGGAAGCGGGTCAAATTTGAACTGCAGCTGCATCATAGTTTGCTCTTTATTTTTTTCAAAAATCATTTCTAGGTACATAAGTACCTATTTAATCAGAAATACATGGTTTGATGGAGAGACATCGAGGTTTGGACAGTGGCCGAGGGCCCGAACTCTAGAGCGCGTAAGCTCGCATGCCCATCGTGTGGTCACCGCGTGACCGTGGCGTTGCCATGTGTTCTGGGTGGCCTAGTCATGTCTAGTGGGTTGGGCACTCCCCATGTAGGTGCTAGGAAGAAAATTACAACATAAGATTCTCACGAGGATACCGATCGATGCTCAAACATGAATTAGCAGCCAAGTGTTTGATTAGCGGTGCAGAAATGTACATGGCTAATGGGCGTGAGTTTTGGCTGAGGATGATCAGTTACTAAGAAGACCGTCTTCACAAATTTTCAGCTCAAAAGGAGGAGCCTAGCTGGTACTTGCTTTGCAAACCACCACACCGGACATAAATCTGAATGTTGAAGCTTGGCTGAAAATAATGAATGGATTGAGCTGGCATTTGGTGGAGGATGGTTATTTGGGCATAGGAAAGCACTGTAGAAAATAGATACTATTTGGACATGCCAAAGTGGTACTTCCTTCACAAACTGTTACTATGAATGAATAGGAAAATGAATATTTTTGAATTATTTTGAACTAGGCAAGGAAGGTTTTTACATATTTGACGAAGATATGACCCAAAGAATTTATGAGATTTTTTGGGAATTTTGGGAATGATAGAAATATAGGTTGCTTCACAACCTAGGGCAAAATGCCACATGGACATGCCACATAGGCAAAAGCCGATGAGGTGGCGCCTAGTCATAGCAACCCACCACAATTTACAAGGCTATGACCATTTATATTGGTCGTTAACAACTAGAAATAAGGCAGCGGACTAGCGCTATTTGCTTTATGACCTTTTCGTGTGAGGAAATTACGACCTTTCTGACCAAAATGGTCGCAATAGTTTAGGGTTTGGAGCCCCCCGAACAGCTTTTGACCAATTGGTCTGAAATGGTCATAAATTTATGACCAATTCTTCGAGGGTCACTGACAGAAGGTCATAAGTTGACATATTTCTTGTAGTGTCAGCAAGCAGGGTCACCCTATTGGCGTACCCTTTGGCCAAGATCCGGAAAATCACATTAATGACGGTGATCGGCCGGAACTGGCGGATGTCGGACGCCCCAGGGACCTTGGGGATGAGGGAAATGATCCCATAGTTGAGGCGTCCTAGGTCGATAGTACCCACAAAGAATTCTGCAAAGATGGCCATGACCTCTGGTTTAATCACGTTCCAGAAGGTCTGGAAGAAGATAACCGGGAGGCCATCAGGGCCAGGGGCCGAAGCAGCATTCATACCCTTGATAGCCTCCCAAACCTCCTGTTCGGAGAAGGGAGCCGTCAGGGCTGAGTTCTCCGCCCAGGAGACTAACCGAGAACCGGTCCAAAAATCGTAGGCGAGGGAAATGCCACTCCTAGGAGCGGCAGAGAAAAGGGACCTATAGAAACCATCGACATGAGACCGGATGTCGCGAGGGTCCTGGAGTAGAGAGTCCCCATCCCAAAGGAGGGGGATGGTGTTGCGTCTACGGCGACCTTTAGCGATTGCCTGGAAGTAGGCGGTATTCGCATCACCCTTCAGGACCCACTTCTGGGCGCCCCGAATGCGCCAATAGGCCTCCTCATCGGAGTAGATCACGGAGAGCTGGTCCTCGAGGTCATACCGGGTGAGCCACTCATCCGGAGACAGACCCACCAAGTCGGCCCGGAGGTCAAGAGCCTGAATCGCGGAAAGAAGAGCCTTCTTGCGCTCTCTGGCATCGCGCCCGAGGTTAGCACCCCATCCCTTCATGAACTGCCTACCACGTTTCGCACAGAAGTGCCACGTGTCAATCGCCGAGGGAGGGCGGGATGGGGTGAGTCCGGGCTTCAATCCACCGGGCGCACACGGCGTCAGTGAAGCCAGCCTGGGAAATCCAGAAGGTCTCGAAGCGGAACCGAGGCGGGATCAGCGGACGCTCGTCCACGGAAGAGAGAAGGAGGGGTACATGGTCCGAGCCAATCCTAGTGATGGCGCGGAGGGAGGAGAGGGGACAGCGGAGGTCCCAGTCCGGGGACACAAGGACCCTGTCCAATACGGACTGGGTCGGGGATGATTGTCGATTGGTCCAGGTGAACCGTGCACCAATCCTATCAATCTCCCTAAGGGCGAGGTCGGCGATGAAGTCATTAAACATCTGCATCCTGGTGAAGCAGACATTGCCGTTGTTCTTGTCTTCCGCCGGGCGCAGCAGGTTAAAGTCACCACCCACCACCACGGGGAGGGGGGCGGCCGAGATCTTTAGGTGCAGCTCTGCGAGGAAGGCCGCCGACCTACTATGGTCGGCAGGACCGTAGACAATGATGATCTCCCACTTGAAGTTGAGTGATCGCTCGAAAAGCTCCATGCTGACGAAGAATCCTCCTCGGTCCATGCTACCCACCTCGAATGTGGCATCCTTCACGCCTAAAAGGATGCCACCCAAGTGGCCTGAGCTCCCACTAGAAGGGAGCCAGTGCCACGCAAAGAGGTGGGAGCTCAAGCGATCGAGCTCGGGAAGCGAGAATTCGCGACGCACGGTCTTCTGGATAGCAAAGATGTCGATGTGCTCCTCTCGCATGTACTCCACAAGTTGGCGGCGACGACCATCATGGCCGAAGCCGCGGATGTTCCAGAAGAGGGCCCGCATTATGGGGCCATCGGGGGGCTGCTTGACCCCAGGACACAGGAGGCGCTTTGCGCGCGAAGAGCTGCAGTGCGGGAGCGGGTACGGCCACGGAGCTCACCCGGAGGTTGGGGCGCCGGGAGCCGTGGCCTGGAAGAAGAGGGAGGGACCCCGTCCGCGGGAGCGTCCGGGGGGGGAAAGGAGTGCAGCACGGGCCTCGGCAAACTTCCCCTCAAGGATCTCGCGCGCCCGGATGGCAGCTATCTGAACTAAAGGGGGGCCAACCTCCCCCCTGAAAATGATAGCAGAGTCGGAGGCCACCTTGGCGAGGTTGCCAAGGTGGATAGATTCTAGTGCAGAAAAGGAGCAAGACGGCAGAGGGGGGAACGGGGCGACTGCTCCAGTTACGAGCAGCAGCGGATCTCAGCCCGCTCGCGGATGGGCAGCGCCGGGGAGCCCTCCGGGTGGGCCGCATCCAGCCGCGCACTCCGGCGAGAGGCCACCACCGTGGAAGAGGTCGACCTGCCGCGACGGGAGTACGCCGCAGAGCGGGGGGGGAGGAGGCTGGGCCGCCATCGGGGTGAGAACACGGGTCTCCCCCTCCCGCAAAACCAGCGAAGCCGGAGACGCCAGCTGAGCAGTCCCGGCGCCGCCGGAGGGGAGGTGCTCAGACTGCGGCGGTCCTGCCAGTGGAGGAGGAGGCGGTGGCGACGTGGCACGGGGGGGCGACGGTGACGGGGCTGGGACGTCCAGCAGGGGGGTGGACGCGGCCTGGGCATCCACACTCAGAGGGGGGGACGGGTCCGGTGAAGCGCAGGCGGCCGGGGAGGGGGGGAGGAGCGATCGGAGAAGCCACCCCCTCCACAGGCGCCGCCGCCTCCAGAGGGGTGGAGGAGTCGTCGCGGATCAGGACTGTCGAAGCCGCCCCGGGGGACGACATGGGAGAGCGTGGGGAGGAGGCGGGGTAGACCACCATGCCACACTGGAGATGTCACTCCCCTCGGAGGAGGAGATCGGCGCGAGAGCAGAGTCAGCCAACAGGGGAAGGAGGGCGACCTTACGGCCGTGGCCCCCCCGGTCGGCGGGGGGGGAGGGGGCGAGGGGGAAGGGGAGCGGGAGTCCTCAGAAGCCCCCTCCTCATCCGAGCGGTGGGAGCGGTGCCGCCCGTGGTAGTCCCCACCAGCCCCCGGGTTGCCACCGGGGGGGCCAGCGTCGAAGGAGCGGGGGCGCCCGATGTGGTGTAGCATTGCTCCGGTTTAAATAGGCTCAAGTTGGTTGGTTTCGTTCGGATAGGTCTGGACGGGCTGATATGGTGCAACAAACGATTGGCTAATTATGTCAACAAATGAAGATGTATAAATTATGTAGTATAGTAGAACATAAGATGAAGTCCCCACAGATATTGTTTCATGCACTAGATATTCATATGCCTTCCGAGGGCCAAAGTGCCGGTTAAGTAACTGACAATAGAACAATGGATGCGCGTGTTAACACGAAGGTAGGGGATTATCCACTTTCTCGACGAAAACAAACTAATGATAAAACATCAAATTGGTGTATGGAAAACAAAACATAAATCATCATGTTTCAGATAAAATTTTCAAGGAGCCTATTAATAAACCTCGTGTTTTTAGATGATGAAGGTTTTATTAACCCCACCTCTGCATCATAAACGAATGGGGTACTTATGTAGATCGTCTATTATAATATCACATAACAATGGTCCTACTAAAAACGCTAGAAACCAGAACATTAAGACCAATCAACGTCAAAAGAAGTAATATGCCAACCAAGACAACTCCCTAAGCTAAGCAGCCTAACACTGACATGCCATCAAAGCGGGACATAAGCTCACTGATAAGTGATAGCCAACCCGAGTCGTTTGGCGAGAAACTCTATCGACATCTTGTGTTGCTCCTTTTTCTAATGACGACCATGACAACATCTAACTAGTCATGAGAATAGCTCTAAAGAGGAGGCGTGCAAAATCCTTGGGTTTCGCTAGGAATTTTCTCTCGGCCAACAGGAGTTATCCATGGAGGTGCATGAACAAGATCGAAGTTGTTGTTGTAGATTTTAGGTGGAAAAATTCATTCCCCAATGCAAAGCTCCATCCTCCAAGTATGACGGCGGTACTGGTTGATAATGATGTGTTTTCTTATGTATTCCACATCATCTAGAGAGCACACTAAAACATGTTATACAAGGTGATATATCTCTTAGTGTTTTCTCTAGCATTTATGTTACCAGATCCTAAATATGGGTGTCTTAAAATTAAAACATGCGCATAAGGCTATGGAGTCTAGAGTGTGTCGTTCAGTCGGATAACTCCAGTTTGGTTAGACACAACGTTTGGCTACCGAATCCCAAGAAAATACCGAGGGCGGGCAAGAAATACGAATACTGCGGTTACCGTAAAATTCCGAGGTAATGCCGCTCGAATTTTTTTAACGCAATTTGAATTCAATTTTTTCTGAGCTAGGAATATATTAGTGCTGAGCTGAAATTGTTCACAAACTCGCTGTGGCACAGTGTCAGGTTTTCCCCATCCGTCCTCAACGTATTTGAGGACGTGGGTTCGATTCTCCTACTGTTTTTTTACTCTTTCATTAAGAGTTGGTTAAGAAAAAAAATGCACAGATGGGAGTACTCGGACTAGCGACCTATGGGTTGCAGGCAGAAGGGAGGACCATAGTTACCACCACAGCAACTTACATGTTTTAGAACAGTTTTTGTCCTACTTGACCATATTGTCGTCGTCCAAATTCAAAATTTTCAAAAAATTCATTTTTTTTGCTTGGTACGCAGCTTTCTCGTTGGGTAGCGAGAAACGCGGATACCGGGCAGTATCCGAATTTTCTGCCGGATACCCAAAAATTTGGTCAGACATAAGGCAGGTGGCCTGGATAGTCTAGCAGTTCAAAGAGAGGTCATTTGGAATAATTTTTTTTTAGATTGACGACAACATAAGAGCATGGTGTTGATGGTGGCTGACTTTTGGGCATGGAAACATGTGATGCGTGCTCAAGGGCTTGGGATCTTGAACAAGGCGATTGCGCGGTTTCGATTCAACACAGTGCACATATGGGAGCTTGAAGCTGATCGGACGTGAGGTAGTATGTACAACTACATAACGTCATGTTGAATGGAGCAGGGTCTGATGGAAGATTTCACTCGATGTTGATGGAGGAGTGACAATGTAAGACGTGAGAGAATTGAAACTTATTTCAGTGCACGTGGTGTAGTAGGTGAGTTGGAGCTCAGTGCTTCAAGGGATACCTAAAGCTCAGCATCGTTCGGTGATGATCTGTGTTTCTCTACAATGGGGGTTGAGTACGTGCAGTCGACCGGGAATAGGTGACATTAGCAAGGCATGTGGTACGCACAGAACACGCCGACAAACCAGGGCATAGGTGGTTAGACAAAGTGTAGAGAGTATTCTCTCAAGATCAAGATTCAGGTTCGTGACTAGATCTATTGAGCTTCACCGATCACATGGATAAGAATTGACCATGAATAACCAGAGAGAGTATTGAAAAGTCTGAAATGTCCAAAGCATTGAAAGTATCTACCCATATATTAGGTAGTTTTTGGATGAAAAATGTAGAAGTAGGTGGAGTGCTATAGCTATGGGGCAAGTATAAACTATCTAGAAAAAAAGAATGAAACAATAGTGAATTTGACTCGGAATGACCAAAGGCAATGTCGAAGTTTGTTCAAATTTGAGACACGTAATCAACAGGAGAAATGATGATGATTTCAATTAACTCTTATATGTGACATCCAATATCTGAGTTGTTCACTTTCATATAGATCCAGGAATAGAGAACTAGGGTACGACATGTAATGGCATTAAATGAATACTCCCGAAGTTGGGAACGCAATACAAGAGCTGGAAAGAACTTTATTTTTCGTAGGAGCATAGAATGTCACGAATGAATGTCACGAGTACAGTGACTCGCCGGTTGCTGGTCTCCACACGAGACTACAGTTGTAGGTGGAGTTATGTGAAGTCAACGGGAGCAACACCAACTATCTCGGCTTCTGCTACTTTCTGACTCCGGCCACTGGTGAGCATAATTGGGTCGAGTGGCGGCGTTTGGTGTGCTTGATGCGGTGATGACCATATACGAGACCGTTCACAAACAAATGTCAGCACTACCGTCAAAAACTTTTTTCAATAAGTGTTCATCCTTCATCGGCCATTGAATTGAATGTATATGTTTTAACGACACAAGGAACTGTTTAACATGCTATTGGTACAAGACAACGTCTTCGAAATCGAAGAAATCTCTAACATAATTTGACGAGTTGTTCCCGAAGTAATCCCAGTCGGCCGCCGATGGGTCACATGCAGCAGGGGAGGATGAACAACGGGCGTCGTCTGCTGACGAGCTTAGCTGCGACAGCACCGCCGGCGCCGTAGGCAGCAAATCTGACAACGGCGTTGACTCAAATTTGGTCACCTCAGCTCGGAGCTCCTGCGAGCGTGAGGTTCCACTCTCACCACAAACATCACCGTGGTTGAGCCAACAAGGCGAGCGGCTGCTCGGTGCGGCCGCCGACCCAAAGTCAAGGACGAGCGGCGGCTGCATCTAGACGTTCTTCACGACGGCGGCCGCGACGCCGTGGCGGCAGCAGGTGTGGTCGGCGAAGTAGGTGAGGACGTAGAGGGGAGGGTCGTGCTCCGGGGATCGCTAGACAAAGTTTCTGTAGCTCAGGCTACACGATACCCCTTATCTTTGCCATCCATTTATGCATCAAGATCCATGCAGACACATTTGTCTTTTTTGTTTCTCTCAAACGACACAACATATGAACTTTAACTTTTGCAGAACAACAATACATTCTAACTACAATCTAGGAAAAAAACTTTCAGATTTTTTCATGCATTTTAAATACTTGAAATAATATTTTTATTCAAAGAAAATCTCATTTTGTATATTTATATCAGACCAAAAAATTTGAAAGTTTTTTCACACATTGATGTTCTAATGTTTGTTCGATCTGCAAAGTTTGAAGTTCATATGTTGTGTCCTTTGAGAGAAACAAAAAAGAGAAATCTTCTTGTTGTTTGTTAGTTGGAGAGTACGGATCTCAAAGCAAGGTTGGACGGTTGAGGATAAGAGGTTCCATGTAGCCTGAGGTACAAAGAAACTTTGTCGACATGCCTCGAGGCGGGGCATCCGCCGTCGTGGAGCGCGTAGGCGCATCTGAAGTAGTGCCTGGGGTGGTCGCTGCCCCGGATGTGCTTCTGCCCGTACTTGGTCCACATGAAACCGTCGTCCCAGTTCCGCTTCCACTCCACCCTGGTCGTCTCTCCGCTGCTCGCGCGCGTCCTGAAGGCAGAAAAAGTCGTGGTTGGCTCATTAGTCGGCGTGTATGTTATTCATGTACTACCCCCGTTCCAAATTACTCGTCGTGGTTTTGAACTAAAAGTAACCACGACGAGTAATTTGAAACGGAGGGAGTAGGAGTAATGGAGTATAGACTATAGCATGGTTTTGGTTACCGCTCGAGATATTCGGTTACCGCTGAGCCGTACCTTGTTTTGGTCTTTGTCTGAGTGGCTGCGCCGCCATGGCGGGCCGGCTTGCGCTTATGCCGGCCAGCAGGTTTGCCGTGGAGGGCGGCGAGGGCGCGGTCGCAGCAGCGGAGGATCTCGGCGGTGAGCTCCCGCATCCCGGCATGTTCCTGGACCTGGAGCAGGGCCTCGAGGGCAGCGGCAGACTTGCGGCCCTGCGCCATCATCTCGGACACCAGCGCCGCTGAAGTGGCCGGAGTGATCAGTGCCGCCATGCCCCTCTCTCTCTCTCTCTGTGTGTGCGCGCGGTGTCTCAAGCTGCTAGCCGGGGTGGATCTTTATACACGAGATCTAAACATAGATCGTGTGTGTGTGTGTGTGTGTGTGTGTGTGTGTGTGTGTGTGTGTGAAGCAATGGATCTAGCTGGAGCAAGCAGCTAGCTAGCGAGGGCCGCCGAGCGACGAATGCCCCTGAGTTACTAAGTATTGACCAAATTAATTCAAGCACGTGCCGTTTCATATATACAATGAGGGTAAGGGGGGGGGGGGGTTCACTCGCTCACCCCCTTGGATTAATTTTTATTTTGAAAGATCCCCCGTTGTTTAGGGGAATTATATAGTCCTTGAGGGCATGCGTTGCATTTCGCATGCACGGCAATGATATACACTACTCCCTCCGTTCACTTTTAGTCGTTTCAGACAACTGAAATTGAGCTGTTTTGCACGCTGTCTGAAATGTCTACAACGCCTTATCAAACTGAACAGAGTGAGTAGTAAAACTACAAAAAAAATTAAGAGTGAATAAAACTACAAGTTGCTCCTACCTTAATACAAACGAAAGCGGCGCTACTGCTCTTCGTAAAAAAAAATTGCACTGGAAATTTGTTTGTTAGTTAATGTACTGGTCCAGCAGCGAGGACTTCAAAAGAGGCAAAATATCGATATATATCTATACTTCATGTACTCCGTCAGGTTTGGCAGAAACTTTGCAGCACCTTCTGCTTGGCTGTGTGTTTGCGCGACAGGTTTGGCATGAGATGAGCCGAGCAACAGGGCTTCGGGAGTTGGAGCCGTTACAGAATGAATCTCTGAGTGCATGGTGCCAAAGGCAGGATCGGGAACCGAGAGGCAGGAGATCAACTAGGCCTAAATGTATCCTGGCCTTGTGGATAATTTGGAAGCATCGAAATGATGTCGTGTTTAATGGGGTTCTGGTTTCTCTGTCACGAGTCAAAGAGCGGCTACTTGAGGAAGGAAGGCTCTGGGCGAAAGCTGGAATGTTAAAAGATGACATTAGAGGCTTTGAAGAGCTAGGTAGTGAGCGGGCAGCTAGTGAGTAGTTTGTAATACAAGTTGGTGCTTGGTGGACTCGGGACCTTTGTAATTATTGTAGCCCGCGTGGATTTTGGGGAGTCTCCCCCCCCCCCCCTCTCCTTTAATGAATGATACGCATACTCATGCGTATTCGAGAAAAAAAATGTACTCCGTCGCTGGTTGTAATGGTAGTATGATATATAGCTAGTATCATGCATGCCAACTAGGCAATTTTGATGAAGTGTCGTAGCATTAAATGAAGAAAGAGAGGGTGTAGTATCATATCATGATATCGTATCATATTAAATGCTATGCTACTTTGTGTCATGCATGGCAATAAATAGAGTACTACTCCTTCCGTTCCCAAATAATTGTCTTTCTAGCCATCTCAAATAGACTACAACATACGGATGTATGTAGACATGTTTTAGAGTGTAGATTCACTCATTTTGCTCCGTATGTAGTCACTTGTTGAAATCTCTAGAAAGACAATTATTTAGGAACGGAGGGAGTACATGATACTAATATATGATACTATGCATTAGGGAGGTAGTATCATACACTAGTATCATATGCATGATACTAGTATATGGTACTCCCCATTACAACCAGCCTCATACTGGCCATTGCATTGCATGAAACCCAAGATACTATACTACTAGTAGGTATAGTAGGTAGTGGTGGTATTAAATGGTTAAGCTTGTCCACTCCATCCACCATCCAGAACAGGAGTTCAATAAGCCCAAGTAGGTTAATTACACCCCAGTTGTTAGCTTGGCATTACAAAAACATGTGATGCTAGCTAGCTAGCTAGCTGCTAATTTTTTCAGGCAAAGTTAGCTGCTAATACCAAGGGCGGATCTAGCAGGCTTGGCATGGCAGTGGTCTGTACTAAAATAGGCTCAATTTGTCCTAATTTGTGCTCGGTTGGCTTCGGACTGGTTTGGAGGGGCTGAGATGAAACAGAAAAGTTTAGCCACGAAATTGCAGCATCTATTGATCCATAGCCTGTTCCTACTTCGTACTGTTAGAAAAGAAACGGAAACGTCTACCTTTTAAAGAGGAAAATGGTTATTGTCAAAGGAAAATGGTTACGTATAAACGTCTCTTTAGAAAAATAAAAGCAAGTTCATAGTGTTTTGCATAAGAAAAACCTTGTCTAAAACTCTAGCATTTTTTTTTTCCAAATGTCTCAAACAGCTAGTACCAAATAAGTTTTACCGAAGAAGAATAAGAAGGCTTATTATTTGAGAGTCCACCTGGCCCGAGATATCATCTTCTCCAAAGAATTGGACGGAGTTAGAGCAAGATTAAAGGATGTTCAGCGGACCCTACTTAATAAAAGTGCAATTACACCAAAGATGATCCCTGGTATTCTCCAGTAGCGCACAGAGAGAAGAGGGGAACCGCTATCATATCTCTGAAGAAATTTCGCCAGAGACAAGAATTGAGTCGGGTTGGGTCGGAGGGTGCCCCTTAGCCTCTCTTCGCGCCATCACCCGGATTGGGTCGGACCACGTCCCCTTGCTTCTCTCCTCCGCGGACGAGCGCCCTCCGATCCCCCCTCGGTTCCGTTTTGAGACCTTCTGGCTCTCCCAGGCCGGGTTTACCGACGCTGTTTGTGCGCGGTGGATCGAGGCTCGGGCCCACCCCCACCCTCGCCCCCCTTCTGTTATTGACACGTGGCACTTCAGTGCGAAGCGTGGTCGGCAATTTATGAAGGGGTGGGGGCCAACCTGGGCCGTGACGCCAGGGAGCGTAAGAAGGCGTTGCTAACTGCGATCCAGGCCCTCGACCTGACGCGGTGGGTCTCTCCCCGGACGAGTGGCTTTCCCGCTATGACCTCGAAGACCAGCTCTCCGTGATTTACACCGATGAGGAGGCCTATTGGCGTCTTCGGGGCGCTCAGCATTGGTTCCTGAAGGGCGATGCGAATACGGCTTACTTCCAGGCGATCGCCAACGGGCGCCGCAGACGCAACACCATTCCCTGCCTTTGGGATGGGGTAACTCTCCTCCAGGACCCCCGGGACATCCGCTCCCATGTTGATGGTTTCTATCATTCCCTCTTCTCTCCCGCTCCTCGGAGCGGTCTCTCTCTCGCCCATGATTGTTGGGCCGGCGCCCAACTTGTCTCTGACGCAGAGAACGCGTCTCTGACGGCCCCCTTCTCTGAACAAGAGGTCTGGGAGGCCATCAAGGGTATGAACTCCTCCTCTGCTCTGGGTCTGGACGGTCTTCCGGTCATTTTCTTCCAGACCTTCTGGAACGTGATTAAACCAGAGATCATGGCCATCTTCGAGGAATTCTTCGTGGGATCTATTGACCTTGGCTGCCTCAACTTCGGGACCATTTCCCTCATCCCCAAGGTCCCTGGGGCGACTGACATCCGCCAGTTCCGCCCGATTATGGTCATCAACGTGATCTTCCGGATCCTGGCCAAGGGGTACGCCAATAGGGTGACCCTGCTTGCAGATCAGATTACCCACCCTAACCAATCAGCCTTCATTAAGGGTCGGTACATCCTGGATGGTGTCCTGGTGCTCCACGAGGTCCTTCATGAGGTCCGGGTCAAACGCCTGAAGGCGGTCTTTCTGAAGATCGATTTTCACAAAGCCTATGATACGGTTAGCTGGTCCTTCCTTAGAGAAGTCATGCTGCGGAAGGGCTTTGACGACCGGTGGATCACGACAGTCATGCAAATGGTCTCTTGCGGTCGCACGACAGTCAACATTAACGGCGAGATCTGTCCCTTCTTCCCTACCCTATGTGGGGTGCGCCAAGGCGACCCCTTCTCCCCGTTCCTCTTCAATATGGTCGTGGACGCTTTGGCCTCCATTCTAGATAAGGCTAAAGCCGCGGGCCACATCCGAGGTATTACCCCCCATCTCTCTGGGGGCTCGGGAATCTCCATTCTCCAGTATGCCGATGACACGATCATCATGGTCGAAGGCTCGGAGATGGACATCACCAACCTCAAGTTCCTCCTCCTTTGCTTCCAACAGATGTCGGGCCTCAAGATCAACTTTGATAAGAGCGATGTTATGGTGATGGGATATTCCCCCGCTGAGTCTGTGGCCATTGCCAATAGACTCAATTGCCGCCTGGGCTCGTTCCCCACTACCTACCTTGGGACGCCCATCAGTGACTCGCGCCTCTCTGCCGCTGACCTTCGCCCCTCCGTGACCAAGCTCCAGACCAGGTGCTAGCCCTGGCAGGGGAGGTGGCTCTCCAAGGCGGCCCGAACTATCCTTATCAACTCCTTCCTCTCCAGCCTCCTCTTATTTCTTATGAGTTTCTACAGCCTCCATGAATCTCTCCATAAGGAGATCGCCAAAATCCAGTCCCGATTCTACTGGGCTGGCGAGCATGGCAAGCGTAGTATCACATGGTCACTGGCACGACATCCGCAAGCCCGAGAGCAGGGTGGATTGGGCATCATGTGCTCTAAACGGATGAATATTGCCCTCCTATCCCGGTGGCTGGGGCGATCACGCAGGTCATGGTGGCCTCTGGCTGGACATTATCCGAAATAAATACCTGCTGCCAGCCAGCCCCTTGCCTTCGCCAAGTCGGGAGGCTCTCGCCTGCAGTCCCTCGTCCAGCTCCTCCTCAGCTTCGCATTGGTACCTCTATCTCGGTGGGGTCCGGCCTCTCGACGCTCTTCTGGTTTGATCACTGGGCCGGCGACTCTCCCTTTGCGGCTCGCTTCCCCATCCTCTTCTCTATCTCTGTCGACCCCATGATCTCTGTTGATAGGGCCCTTCTTGACTTAGGGCGCCTCGCTTTCCGTCGGCCATTTGGGCCGGCGGAATCCGCCGCCTGGCGTGAGTTGCTTGACTGCGTTGCTCAGCATGAGCCGTTGGTGGACGGGCATCAGGACCTCGTAAGTTGGCACTTGGAGCCGTCGGGCCAGTTCTCTACCAAATCGCTTTACTTGGCCATTGCCCCCTCCACCGCTCGCCCCCCTTTCGATGGTTTGGTCCGTCCGTGTACCACTGAAGATCCGCATCTTCATGTGGCAGTGGATCCGTGGACGGATCTCATCCGGTGTGGAGGTCGGCAAGCGTAATGGCCCTGGCACTGGTATCTGCCCCCTCTGTGCTGTTCCCGAGGACTCCAATCACATCTTCTTCGCTTGCGTTTCCGCCCGGTTCCTCTGGAGCTGCTTTCGCGAGATTGTCGGAGGGAGTTGGACCCACACAAATTTCCCGGACTTATTTGCTGAACTCCAAGCGTCCCCTTCGTCCTCTTGCCACATTAGGTGGCTGGAGGTTGGGGTCCTTGCCTGGACTCTTTGGACTGTTCGCAATAAGCTTGTGATCCAGCGTACTCCTCTTCGTCGCGCTACTGACGCTCTCTACAAATTCTCGGGTTTCCTGCAGCTTTGGCGGCCGCTTAGCCGCCCCCTGGATCGAGACGCCATCTCTGCCTTCATCGCCGATCTTCGCTCGATGGCCATCCGCCTGTTGCCCCCGCCACCGCCGCCTCCGCCGGAGCCTGACTAGATCGCCTGCTGTGGACAGGCTTTGTTTTTTCTCTTTCTTTTGGGCTTGTTGAGTTGTGCCCTCAGCAGAACCTTATGACTTTGTTGTGATACTTGGGTGCGTGTGTGTGAACCTGTTGTGGCTGTATGTCTTGGTGCGGTTTGCTTTATTTATAAAGCGGGGCGAAAGCCTTTTTCGGTAAATCGAAGCTACCTGATCTATGGTGTTTAGCCTGTCATGAAAGAAGAGAAGCCAGGGGGGAAGATGTGAGTTTGGCTGCGCATTTAGTCTTCTAGATCCACGATGTGAAGGCAGGCAGGTGGTTCGACATGGACGAAGTTGCCGCGGTATATTTTACATGCAAAGAAGCCACCACCACATACGGGGAGCTCCAACCATCATGATCGGCGCGACTTATCTGAATTTGTTGCAGAAACTGTCTTTGCTCACTGAAGTCTGAATGCATCGAAATGCTGTGAAAACACTCGTTGCTGGTGCCCGTGGAGGTGTTGCATGCATGGTACCTAATTGAACGATTTTTTCATTTCATTTCGGTGACATGGATAAATAAAAGGGATTCTGCTTCTACTTGCCATCTATGGTTAACATCTTCAGTCTTGCTAGTGTAAGCCAAATCTGCTACAGCCAATAGGGCTCAGGATTAATCAGTTAACCGGTTGTCGCCTAGTACATATTATCTAGCGAGTCTAATTCTAGCTAGTAAAAAGGAACGGTTTCCAGCAACAACCAGTCAAAGAGAAAACCGGTCCAAATTTTACAAGCTTATATGATCCGCGCAAAACAAAACATAAAGTCGCAGTTTATTATATATCACACACACAAATCACCATTTGCATACAAGTGGGAGGAATTGTTTCGCATTACAGTAATCAGTCCATAGCTGACAAATCACACACCACAACACACAAATGGAGACCAACAGCAGGAGCAGGCAGGGTGCTCATGCCACCCAAGCTGAATGCCCTCTCTTATTTATTTGTCTCTTGAGTCAAAGCTTGTACCAAACAAACCGAATCAAGCCAAACCAAACCAAAGCAAATCAAACTGAACTGGAAGACGCACCGCCACACCATGGCAATGCAGATGCAGATTTCACACGGACCAATCAAGCAGCATCAAGTAAGACAGCAATCCACACAAACGTGTACACTCCAGAGAAAGCTTCAGCTAATTAAGCGCCGTAGCACCATAGGATCGACGTGCCTGTAGCGCTCAAATCATGGAAGGAATTGTTTACCTACAATGAAGCATAACAAATCGTTGATGATAAGATTGATTCCTTAAACATACATAGTATCCGAACTAAACTAGTATAGATAGAATGGTAAAAGTAAGTTGGCTAGCACACTAAGTAAGTTACTACTGAAATGAGACTTAGACCAAACATATCTTACCTGAGCACGGTGCCTCTTGGCAGGTGGGCTTTCTTGTAGTATCGCGAGTGGCGTGTTTCATAGAGCGAAGGGTCGTGGTTCGCCTCTAGACCGTCCCACTTCAGGTTGTCCCACCAGTCCTTCTCACAGTCCACCTTGGGCCGATGGCTAGTGCTGCCGCTGACGGCCGGCAGGCGGCTAAGGGCCCAACAACCCCTGATCTTGACAGTCTCCAAATTTGGTGCGGACATCCTGCTCCCACAGATGCTATGTAGAGTGGACAGCTCGTACAGGTGGATCCTCCTTAGCTTGGGAAATCTTATAATTTTGTGCTTCTCTTGGCGCTTGGGGTCCAAAGGGAAGACTTCCTTCAGATCACCGCAACACACGATCTCGAGCGTCTCCAGGCTAGGCAGGGTGTCCATATGCTCAGACAAGGGAAGCACATGTATGAGCCTGGGACAATAGTCCAGGTGCAATAATACTAGGTGTTCGAAAGATCTTCCACTTGGTTGGTATGTTGTACTCCAGTTCCAGATGTAGCACGCCATAGGGAGCTGGGATGCCCAGAATGTAGACAGATAGAAAAAGGCTTGCTTCCCACTACTTAGTTGGGGAGTAGCAAAGACAGAGCATAGCTTGGGGCACCTCTCTACTCTGCACCATTTGAGCCAGTACCAATCTGCAGCTTGTGGGCATGGAACGCAAGTGGTGGACGAGCTATCATGCACATACAACAACTTTGCATTATCACACATCAAAACAGGGGCTAAAGCAACACTGGTGCTAATCCTCCGAGTGTTGTGTTGTTGCTGTAACGATCCACTCTTCTCTTCATCTTGCATGTGGAAGTACCAGTCTTGGGGACTTGGAGTAGGAATAGGTGGGCAAGCCCACATCCAGCTGATCGCACCTTCGACAGCAGTGATAGCTTGCGGGTGCTCTTGAAAGACATCACTTGCATATAAGTATTTAGCAAACTGCTGCTGGCTCCCGATTCCTTGAGCAACTTCATGGCCACCAACAGCAGCTCCACTGGCAGGAGATGAATCAACCTCCATGTATACATAGATATTATAAATATAATGGTGAAAGGGCAGAAGCGACCGCATGAGCCTTGGGTCCACTACAGAAATGTACCACTTAAACTCAAAAGATGCAGTTCGACCGATGCCTTGTGGTGAAGCCCGAAAAGCAAGGATAGATGATGATCCTGCAGCAACACTAGCCTCCTTGGTCTTCTCTTCCCAATTAATCTCGCTAGGTGATGCAGATTGGACGGTGCTGATGTGCAACTTCTCCAAAACACATGTCATCTTGTCTTCCGGAGGCCATAATATTGAACGGAGCTTCTCACAGCCCAACAGCATGAGACGCTTGAGGTTTGGAGCTTCCACTTCTCTGAGGTCAAGGGTTTTCACTGCCGTACCCGAGAGGTCTAGCTCCTCCAGTCTCCCCAAATTTCCTCTGAGAAGTATATTCTTCAACCGAGAACAACCCTGAAAGGAGATGCTAGATATCTTGGCAGCAGTTGTAAATTTGTTGATGAAGCTAAATGACTCGAGCGATGGATACAAGACGTCGTTGATGAAGCTAGATGTCGTAAGGCTGTTTGTACTGGACATATTGGGGAATTGTGCTTGATTATTTGTGTCCTCGTACTCCGTAGGGACCGGATCTGCTGCTGTTACTAGAAGTATTACAAGGCTTGGTCTACCGCCACACAAGTCACTTATGCTCCCATGCTTGACTCCCTCCACATGCAGCTCCCTGAGTTCAACCATCAATCCCTTCATCTTTTCCGATAGCAGCAAGTACCAGTGTGTATACCTCAGATCCAGCACCCACAGCTTCTGGAAACATGACATGTTTTCATTGTGGCTTGGATGCTCATCATCCTCTGTGATATTTGTGCAATGGTCCAGATGGAGCAATCTTAGTTGGACACAATGGACGAAGGGGGGGGATGCAAAACTGAATGTGCAATGAGACAGATGTAACACATGTAGCTTGCTGCTTTGTGAATGTTGAAACATGCTAACCGGCAATATTGATGCTCTATCTGTTCTATCTGTTGGTGATTCATCTGCAAAAAGGAAGAAGGATGTCACTTGAGGAGGCAACGCTCCAGCCTTATCCTCTAGCAGTTGTTTGTGGGTGGTGAAATTCCAGCGGTTAACAAGTAAATCATCCGACACCTGTAGCATGGGAGCTGTTTTCTCATCATATCTTGTACCAAAATACAAGCACATGTTTCTGTGCAGAGAATTGCCAGTCTCCCATGCTGATGCATTGTCTTGGCCTTGTATAATACCATCACAGATCCAATAGTTTGGTGCATGTGTCTTCAAGTCCGTAGGAATCAGTGTCCTGTATATGAGGCACTCCATGACTATCTTGTGGCTTATATCATCGGGCTGAACAATCCCCGCACACCTGGCAACCTCCAAAGCCTCTTCATGCAGTAGATCTCGTATTTCCTCATCTTCAAGTTCCGCAGAAGCATCTAAGAGAACATCTGTCTGACTCTTCATCTTTCCCTCTTCCCCATCTTCTAGTATTGGATTGAGATCGTACCGAAACCACCCGTGCCAGGTCCACAACATCTTGTTACTCAAAAATGTTGTTATTGGGACACCACAATCATACAAATCAATGTATCTTCTGCTCCCGTTGTGAAAAACCACCACAAATATACTGTTAACGAGTTTTCTGAAGATTTCCCTTCTGATATCTGCTATCACTCCTCTAGAGCCTTGGTCTATCCCACTGAAGTCGTCGTCTTCCTCACACCGATCAAAGATGGCCATTACTGAACGCGGAAGCTCCAGCTCCTCCGCGATTGCCTTTTGCAGGGCTCTCATGCTTTTCCATACCGAGCAATCCACATGGATAACCTTATCAAACTTGTTCTGTCTTGTTGATGATTTCAGGCGTTGAGCGACCAGATTGAGAACAACTGATGCTCCTAATCCCTCCCAGCCCTTGAAGTAGATCACATTTCCTTTGCTTGTGTCCTCCAAAACACCAATTATCTCTGCTGCTGCAGCATTGATGTTTTTTGCCTGGAGCTTTATCTCCTGTAGTGTTCAACAATAATAACACAGAATGAGGTTCGCCATTTTTAGCTTTATTTCGCAACTCTTTCATTTCAAACTACAATGTGCATCTTAACTAAGAAAAATCATAAATCATTAGGACATAACTTATTAAGACAAATAAAAGGAATGATCAAGTGGTGCATATAAAAACATGCAAGTGAGTGATAACTGCATAATCACCAATCAAGTGTGTAAAAAATTAAGTGCGTTTATATTCTTGACTGTACAATCACTAAAAAAATCAAGATCCAAGTTACGCTCAGTAGCTAAGAAAACCGAAGTAGAACACAAACTGCAGCATTAATCACTGAAGATCAAGATGAGTCACGGATTACCTCTGGAGGCATGACGAATCGGACCAATTTTCCTTTTTGGCTATGATCTAGTTCTTGCTTAGCGACAAGGGCAGCAGCTCCATGTGGAAAATTCCTTCCTTTCCTACACATTTGAACAAGTTAACATCATTCCTTGTTAAAGAATTAATGACTCATACAGATGTGGAGAAGGAATTAACTAATCTGCAGATGTGTATTACAAAATGATTAAGGTTGGTACCTTGATAAATTGTGGTGCTGGCAGAAGCCTACAGAAGCAAAATAGATCGGGGAGGTGGAAACTGGAAGTTGCATGCAGACATGTGCCTTGAGTAGAAGGAATATGGATATAGCTTTGCTAGCATTATGAGCATGCATATGCAATTATGCATACACATGAGCTGGCATGCCTTGCGTCTGCTTTTCGTGCTTTTTCTTTGTGCTTTGTCTCTCTAAATAAAAGTTGTCAATTCCTTGCTTCACACACACCACACGCAGCCATCATCATATTCTTTGCTTGCTGTGTTTAAAGATACACAGGGATACAAAGGTAAAGATAAAAATGGAATGTCACTTTAATTTGTTGCATGTCATTCCGTCAGTTAACCAAGTTATGTATCAGGCTATACTTGTCAGTCTTGAGAAGCAGAAAATGACGTTTTGGCCACTAAGACAACCTCTGAAACATAAATTTAATTAACTAATTTCTATGTGCATATACTTGGACACCATCTTGATGCCAAAAATTGCATTTTGGACCACATATTTTTACCATAGTTGTAACTTGCACTGCAGACTGTTGAAAACATCAAACCGGACAAGGTACCGTTGTTGTAAAATTAAACCTGACCAGGTAATAAAAAACCGAGCCAGTTCGGTGGTGCGGACCCACATGTCTGCTTCCATGCTGAGGCCGCCTCATTACTTTGCCACGTCCGGGCAACCTAGTTCCCCTGCTGACCAGCCCCTCTCTATACTCTACTCGCCGCCGCCTGTGCGCGCTGCCAGGCAAAGCCCGACCAGCCTGGATGGCGGCAAGGCCTTCTCCCTCCTTGCTTGGCGGTGGCGCACTACAGGAATTTTCGTATACGCTGGGTGTCGGCGTCTTCGCGGAGAGCAAAACACGGGCACTCGGCAAAGTAAAGAACACCGAGAGTGGTACTCGGCAAAGGGAATAAGTAGGCAAACACACGACATTACCGACAGTATTGCTCAGCAAACAGGCTATACTCGGCAAAGGCACTATTTGCCGAGGGCCATCCGGCCACACACAGCAAAGTTTTGCCACGTGGCACATTCAGCGGCGACTAACGACACGGCTACGGTTGCAACTCTTTGCCGAGAGTGGCGCTCGGCAAAGATTTAGTCCCACCTCACCTGCCAACTAGCAAAATGACTTGTTTAAATAGTTCAATAGTCCAACCGTAGTAAGCTTCGGTCTTCTCTCATTACTAAGAGTCCATACAGTCACTATGAATCTTCTAGTGGCGGTTACCGAGAGTGGCTCTCAATATACGAGCAGTTGCCGAGAGTTGCTCTCGGTAAAGATAAGGCCACCATCAAAGTTTAGTCCCACACCTCGCCTACATACAAGCAACAAGAGCTGTTTAAATATAAATAGTGGGATAGTCCAGATATTATGTATTCATTATACTCTTGTTAAGGAGATGGACTATTTTGTGATGTCGATGGTAGGATTGCTCGGAATCTGGCATGGTATCATCATAGGGCCTCTGTAGGGTGTGGTAAAAGTTTGGACGTGTTTCGAGTAAGCCTCCCCGAGGCCGCTTGTAAACCGTGATCGCCTCGAGCTAGTTTCGGATATCGAGAGGAACGTGTCCAGTTTGTGTAGGAAGTGCTGGTCCTGTTGTTCCGCTGGCCTCAGAACTTCTCGTGCTCTAAGAGGGGGCAACCGCATGGCACATGCCACGGCCTCGCATTTTTCAGGGACACGAGCAATATTCAAGAAATTTATTGCTCTGCTAGGGTTTCATCGCCTGGAATTGCAGATCAGCAAGGTGACACATGAAATCATGCCGGTGAGCTTCATCCCCCCTCCCCGGTCTTGTATTTATGCATGAGTGTATGTATGGATGCATGGATTTTTATATGGATGCAAAGATTGATGGACTTTTATATGGATGCAAGGATTGATGGATGCATGGATGTATGAATGTATATATATGTGTATTAATTAATGCATGGATTGATGCATGAACTATTTTTTGTAGTTTTTGTTATGTATCAATATATAGATGTATGTATGTATGTAGATGCAAAGAAGTATGGATGAATGTAGATAATTGTTAATTTTTTTGTATAGATAATTAATTCTTGATGCATCTAATAATTAATTGTTGATGCATCTAATATGGAGGAAGAAAATCGACTTTCGACGATGGCGGTCAATCTGGGTGAGTTCTTCTTGTGATATATATTTGTCACGCGCAATGGACTCGCCAGCTTGACCATCACCGAAAGTCGAAATATCCATGAGAGAGTGTCCACCATATATACCACCACCAGAAAGAGTTCCACCATATATACGTGAGAGAGATGAGAGTTGTTCTTGGAGAAAGAAAATCGTCTTTTGCCGATGGCGGTCAATCTGGGCGAGTTTTTCTTGTGATATACAGTTGTCACGCACGATGGACTCGCCCAACTTGACCATCACCGAAAGTCTGAAATATCCGTGAGATAGTGACCACCATATATACCACCAGAGAGAGATGAGAGTTGTTCTTGGAGAAAGAAAATCGTCTGTTGCCGATGGTGGTCGATCTGTGTGAGTTCGTCATGTGATATACATTTTTCACGCACGATGGACTCGCCCAGCTCGACCATCACTTTAAGTCGAAATATCCGTGAGATAGTGTCCATCATGATTAATTTGCTTAGAAGTAATCTTTGGTGTTTGATTCTTATGCTATTTTTCATTGTGTGATGAAAGGTGTTAGCACCGATCGATTTCGTGGCTATGGCTTCCTCCGACGACGCATCTTTCATTAGGGTCGACTCCGCAGTCAAGGAGAAGCTCGCCAAGGACCGCTTGGCGGCGCTCATTGAGAAGCACCGGCAGCTGATCCTAATAAAGTATTTTGAGGTGTGGATGGAAGAACGTGATAATTCTTCTTCAGTTTGTGATAATTGTGGTGTTGCTTTTATCCTGTGGTCGCATGTAGAAATGATTGACCACTTTATTGTTTAGTAAGTAGGTATTTGTACTAAAGAGCTACCTTGTGATCTCAAAAGAAATTCATGTGAACTATTTTATGTAATGATTATGTGAGTTTGTTGTTAGACACTGAGACTTGAAATGCTTGTTTTTGTATTGTATATAAATATTTGCGGCAGGGATCAGGGGGGAAGCAGTAAAAAGTTGTCTGGAAACGGATCTTTGCCGAGAGCAGCTCTCGGTAAAGTAGCATGCGCCAGCTGTTGGCTGCTGCATCTTTGCCAAGAGCCACTCTCGGCAAACAGCTGACAGAACCAGCCGACCTAAAAGTCACTTTATTTTGCCGAGTTGTACTGTTCGGCTCTCGGCAAAGTCTTTGCCGAGTGCCCATGTCCTGGCTCCGAGCAAATTCCTGTTTGCTGGAGAGGTGTACGTCGAGTGGCTTTTGCCGAGTGCGGCACTCGGCAAAGGCTTTACCGGCGGTTATAGGCCCTTTGCCGAGCGTCCATGGCACTCGGCGTATAACTAGATTCCAGTAGTGGCAGCGCAAAATGCTGGATTCAGGTGGCGGCGCGGCACAGGCGTGGGGCGCGGTGGTGAGTCAGCATGAGCTAGCGCGGTTTTGACAGCATGGTGCCGCCGGAGGTCTGCGCGGTGGTGCCGTCTTCTGTGGTGGCGGCGGCTCGTCGTGGGGCTCGGACCTGGCGGTTGAGGCGGGCGGGCGGGCCGGCGGGGCGTGGCATGGCGGCAGCGAGGCACACGTTCGGCGCAGTTCCTTGCGGGCGTTGTTGCCGTGGTGGCTACGGGGACGGCAGCAGCGGAGTGCAGGCGGCGCATTTGGCTTGGGGGTGGATCTGCGGCTACGGGTGCTGCTTCTGCTTGTTTGCTGCGTGGCGCCGTAGACGAGCTAGGCAGGGTGGTGCTGCCCCGCTCAGGCTCGTCCGGATCTTGGTGGTGGCACACATCAACGGCGCGGCCTCGGCGGCTGCTGTGTGTTGGTGGGGTGCGGACGTCGGTGGTGGCGCCTTCTCGAAAAAAAGCAAGTTCATAGTGTTTTTGTAAAAAAACTTGTCAAAAACTCTCATTTCTTTGCTTCCAACTGTCGCAGACAGCTAGTACAAAATAAAAAATTGAAAGTATTTCAGTGTTTTACATATGATGTCACAGTGTTTTCAGAAGGATGCTACCGGATCTTACTATACTAGCAATTCCTCCAGAGGCGCACTGAGAGAAGATGGTAAGCTACCTGGTGTTTGCCTGCTGTCACTAATAATGAAGCCTAAGAGAAACCAGGGGAAAAAAGACGTGAGTTTGGCTTCGCATTTGGTCTTGTTGATCCACGATGTGAAGGCCGGCAGGTGCTTCAACATGGTCCAAGCAGTTGCTGCGGTAGAGTTTAGATGCAAAGAAGCCATCATGATCGGCTCGACTTATCTGAATTTGTTGCAGAAGCTGTCTTTGCTCACTCAAGTCTGAATGCATTGAAATGCCGTGAAAACAATCGTTGGTGGTTGCCCGTGGAGTGGTAGCTAATTGAAAAGATTTTTTCCTCTCATTGAAATTTCAGTGGCATACTGGCATGGATAAATAAAAGGGATTCTTATTCTACTTACTTGACATGTATGGTTAACATCTTCAGTCTTGCTAGTGTATGCCAAATCTGCTACAGCCAATAGGGCTCTGCATTAATCAGTCAACCGCTTTTCAACTACATATTATCTAGTGACTCTAAATCTAGCTAGTAAAAAGGAACGGTTTCCAGCAACAACCAGTCAGGAGAAAACCGGTCCAAATTTTACAAGCTTATATGATCAACGCAAAACAGAACATAAAACCGCAGTTTATATATCACACACACAAATCACCATTTGCATACAAGTCCAAGGAATGGTTTCACATTACAGTAATCAGTCCATAGCTGACAAATCACACATCACAACACACAAATGGAGAGCTACAGCAGGAGCAGGCAGGGTGCTCATGCCACCCAAGCTGAATGCCCTCTCTTATTTATTTGTCTCTTGACTCAAAGCTTGTACCGTGCATCATCTATACAACCAGATGATGCATACTTGCTTTGACGCATTCATGGCTTCGTCGAGCAATGATGGCCAAACAAACCGAACCAAAGAAAATCAAGCCAAACCAAACCAAATAAAATCAAACTGAACTGGAAGATGCACGACCACACCATGGCAATGCCGATGCAGATTTCACACGGACCAATCAAGCAGCATCAAGTAAGACAGCAATCCACACAAACATGTACACTCCAGAGAAAGCTTCAGCTAATTAAGCGCCGTAGCACCATAGGATCGACGTGCCTGTAGCGCTCAAATCATGGAAGGAATTGTTTACCTACAATGAAGCATAACAAATCATTGATGAGAAGATTAATTCCTTAAACATACATAGTATCAGAATCCAGAAATAGACTAGTACAGATAGAATGTTAAAAGTAAGTTGGCTAGCACACTAAGTAAGTTACTAATGAAATGAGACATGGACCAAACATATCTTACCTGAGCACGGTGCCTCTTGGCAGGTGGGCTTTCTTGTAGTATCGCGAGTGGCGTGGTTCATAGAGCGAAGGGTCGTGGTTCGCCTCCACACCATCCCACTTCAGGTTGTCCCACCGGTCCTTCTCACAGTCCACTTTGGGCCGCTTGCTGGTGCTGCCACTGACGGCCGGCAGGCGGCTAACACTGGTGGAAAAACAGGCTTTCCGTCCAGCCCATAAGTCGCGAAGCTGTAGGAACCGCGACCAATGGGACCTTTAGTCGCGGTTCTGGAGGTGAACCGCGACCAAAGGCCTGGGCCTGTGGCGCTCGGTGGCCACCGGTGCACGTGAGGGGCTTTAGTCGCGGTTGGCGGACCAACCGGGACTAAAGGTCCTCAGCTGCCCAAGGCCTTTAGATCGCGGTTGGTTGTGCCAACCGGGATTAAAGGTTAGACCTTTAGTCTCGGTTGGTCTGCCAACCGCGACTAATGGCCCAACCTTTAGTCGCTGGTTGGCAGACCTTTAGTCCCGTTGGTCCGCCAACCGCGACTAAAGCCTCATTTTCAAACTCTACCCCCGATCGCTTTTCAGTTTTAGAAAAACAAAAGAAAATTATGGAAATGTCAAAAAATAAAATAAAATAAGTTTTCCATGTGATATGTGGTCTAGTTGTTGGGAAAATTAACAAATATGAATTTCGACTTTATTTGCAAAATCTCTCGAAATTTTAAAATTGGCATAACTTTTGCATACTGAACTTGATGAAAAAGTTTTTATATGAAAATGATCTACTCGAAAAGTTACATCCAAATTTAACCGGGGAACCCGTTAAACATTTTAGAATCCCCAAAACCTAACAGAAAAAAAAGATACGGGCTTTTAAGTTCGAGAGGCAAAAAATTCAAAAATTTCAAATTGTGGTCAAACTGTGGTCAAACAATGGTCAAACTAATTATTCTAGAATATTAGTGTTACTAAATAATTATTTCAGTTTTTTAAATTTTGGTCAAATTTGGTCAAACTGTGGTCAAAAATGGTCAAACTAATTATTCCGTAAATATTAGTGTTACTAACTAATTATTGTTTTTAAAACAATAGTTTCAAACTCAAACAAAGGAAATGTGTCACTTCATGCTCAAGCTAAATACCGAGGGTTAATAGAATTGACATCCTACTATTGTCGAAAACAACAAGTGCAGACTTGGAAACGCGGAGAATAGAACCCGGAAGTTAAGCGTGCTCAGTGGGGGAGTGGAGGATGGGTGACTGCTCGGGAAGTTAGATGATTTGGAATTATGAGGGGTGATTAGAGATTAGAGGATAAATTGAGCAAAGATGAGGGTGGTGATTAGAGATTAGAGGTTAAAATAATTCAGAAATTTGAAAATAAAAAAATGAAAAATTCACAAAAAAATTAGAAAAAATTTAAACTCATGGAGGAGGCCTTTAGTCCCGTTAGCCACGAGAACCGGGACTAAAGCCTTTAGTCGCTGATTCAGAAGAGGCCGCGACTAAAGGGGGGGGGTCTTTAGTCGCGCCTATGTGGTCGCGGTTGCACAGCCGCGACTAAAGGCCTTTGCGAACCGCGACTAAAGGCCTTTTTTCCACCAGTGTAAGGCCCCAGCAGCCCCTGACCTTGATGGTCTCAAGGTTGGGCGCGAACATCCTGCTCCCGCAGATGCCCTGTATGGTGGAGAGCTGGTATAGGTGGATGTGCCTTAGCTTGGGAAATCTTATAATTTCCTTCTTCTGTTGGCGCTTAGGGTCCAAAGGGAAGACTTCCTTCAGATCACCGCAGCACACGATCTCGAGCGTTTCCAGTCTAGGCAGGGTGTCCATATGCTCAGACAAGGGAAGCACATGTATGAGCCTAGGGCAATAGTCCAGGTGCAATAATACTAGGTGTTTGAAGGATCCTCCAGCTGGTTGGTATGTTGTACTCCAGTTCCAGATGTAGCAAGCCATAGGGAGCTGGGATGCCCAGAATGTAGACAGAGATAAAAAGGAGTGCTGACCACTACTTAGTTGGGGAGTGGCAAAGACAGAGCATAACTTGGGGCACCTCTCTACTCTGCACCATTTAAGGTAGTTCCAATCTGAATCTTGTGGGCATGGAATGCAAGTGGTGGACAACCAATCATGCACATACAACATCCCTGCATTATCAAACATCAAAACTGGAGCTGAAGCAACAACAGTACTAATCCTTTCAGTGTTGTGTTGTCGCTGTAACGTTCCTCTCTCCATCCTCTCTTCATCTTGCATGTGGAAGTACCAGTCTTGAGGACGTGGAGTAGGAATAGGTGGGCAAGCCCACATCCAGCTGGTCACACCTTCGATAGCACTGACAGCTTGCGGTTCTTCTTGAAAGACATCACTTGCATATAAGTATTGAGCAAACTGCTGCTGGCTCCCGATGCCTTGAGCAACTTCACGGCGACCAACAGCAGCTCCACTGGCAGGAGATGAATCAATCTCCATGTATACAAAGTTTCCCTCAATTTCTTCCTCAAAGGGCAGAAGCGACCACATGAGCCTTGGATCCACAACAGATATGTACCAATTAAAGTCAAAAGATGCAATTTGCCCGGTGCCTAGTTGCGATTCCCCAAAAGCAAGGATGGATGATGATCCTCCAGCAACACTAGCCTCCTTGGTCTTCTCTTCCCAATTATTCTGGCTAGGTGATGCAAGTTGGACGGTGCTGATGTGCAACTTCTCCAACGCCCATGTCCTTTTATCTTCCGGTGGCCATAATATTGCACGGAGCTTCTTGCAGCCCATCAGTATGAAACACTTTAGGTTTGGAACTTCCAATTCTCCGAGGTCAAGGGTTTTCACTGCCGTGTCCGAGAGGTCCAGCTCCCCCAGGCGCCCCAAATTTCCTCTGAGAAGTATATTCTTCAACTGAGAACAACCCTGAAAGGAGATACTAGATATCTTGGCAGCAGTAGCACCACTGTTGATGAAGCTAAATGACTCAAGCAATGGGGGCAACATGAAAGGGGTGATTTGTTCCAATTCAGCACAACTCTCAAGGATGACTGTCTTCAGGAGACTTGCCATGGACAAGTTGAGGAGTGATGCATCATTATTTTTGATGATGTCTTGTGAATGAATTGTGACTGAGTTGGCTGTTACTCGAAGTACTACAAGGCTAGGAATGTCACCACACAAATCGCTTATGCTCCAATGCTTGACTCCCTCCACAATCAACTCCCTGAGGTGAGTCATTAAACTCATCATCTTTTTCGATAGAAGCCAATACCAATCTGTATACCTCAAAACCAGCACCCATAACTTCTGGAAACATGGTATGTTTTCATTGTGGCTTGGATGCTGCTCATCGTCTGTGATATTTGTGCAATGGTCCAGATGGAGCAATCTTAGTTGGGCACAATGGACGAAGGGAGGAGATGCAAAACTGAAGGTGCAATGAGACAGATGTAACACACGAAGCTTGTTGCCTTGTGAATGTTGGAACATGCGAACCGGCAATATTGATGTTGTATTTGTTGGTGGTTCATTTGCAGAAAGGAAGAACGATGTGACCTGAGGAGGCAGCACATGAGTGTTATCATTTCGCAGTTCTTTGTGGGTGGTGAAATTCCAGCGGTTAACATGTGAATCATTAAATACATCTAGCAAAAAAGCTGCAGCCTTGTCAGATTCTATAATAGGTGAATCCAAGCTCATGTTTGTGTGCAGAGAATAGCCAATCTCCCATGCTGATGCATTGTCTTGGCCCTGTATAATACCATCGCAGATCCAATAATTTGGTGCATGTGTCTTTAAGTCCATAGCAATCAGTAACCTGTATATGAAGCACTCCATGACTATCTTGTGTTTCATGTGGTCGGGCTGAACAATCCCCGCACACTTGGCAAACTCTAAAGACTCTTCATGCACTAAATCCCGCAATTGATCTTCACATTCAACATAAGCATATAAGTGAGCATCTGTTTGACTCTTCATCTTTACCTTTTCCCCATCTTCTAGTCTGGGACGGATCCGAAACCTCCCGTGCCAGGTCCACAACACCTTGTTACCCAACACTGGTATTACTGGGAGGCCACACTCATACAAATCAATGTATCTTTTGCTTCCGTTATGAAAAACCACCACAAGTCTACTGTTAAGAAGTTTTCTGAATATTTTCACTCTGATATCTGCTATCACACCTCTGGAACCTTGATCCATACCATTGAAATCATCCTCCTCCTCGCACCTATCAAAGATGGCCATCACTGAACGCGGAAGCTCTAGCTCCTCCGCGATTGCCTTTTGCAGGGCTCTCATGCTTTTCCATACTGAGCAATCCACATGGATAACCTTATCAAACTTGTTCTGTCTTGTTGATGATTTCAGGCGTTGAGCGACCAGATTGAGAACAACTGATGCTCCTAATCCCTCCCAGCCCTTGAAGTAGATAACGTTTCCTTTGCTTGTATCCTCCAAAACATCAAATATTTCTCCTGCTGCGGCATCGATGTTTTTTGCCTGGATCCTAATCTTCTGCAGTGTTCAACAAGAATAACACCAAATGAGGCTCGCCATTTTTAGCTTTATTTCTGCAAGTCTTTCATTTCAAACTACAATGCGCGTCATAACTAAAAAAAACCATAAATCAATTAAGACATAACTTATTAACACAAATAAAAGCAAGGATTAAGTGGTGCATATAAAATCATGCAAGTGAGTGATAACTGCATAATCACTGATCAAGTTGTAAAAAATTAAGTGCCAAAGACCACACTGAAAATTAACTTCAAATGCTAGCGTATAAGTGTAAATAAATAGGAGAAAAGTTCTCGCCATGATGGCCTTTAATTGTTGGGCATACCACTCATCAAGATCCGATTGACCTCACAGCTCACTAACTAAAGAAATTAAGAAAGTAGGACACAACTCGCAGCATTAATCATCAAGATAAAGGTGGGTGTTACATTACCTCTGGAGGCATGATGAATCAAACCAATCTACTATTTTGGCTAGGATCTAGTTTGCACTTAGCAACAAGGCCAGCAGCTTCATGTCAAACGATGTGCAGCAGCAAATTCCTTCCTTTCCTACACATTTGAACAAGTTAACATCATTTCTCGTTAAAGAATTGGTGACTCGTATAGATTTGGCGAAGGAATTAACTAATATGTTGATATGTATACAAAATGATTTGAGCTGGTACCTTGATTAATTGCAGCTGGCGTAAGCCTAGATAGACCATGTAGCAAAATAGATCGACGAGGTGGACAAGGAAACCGGACGCTGTAAGGAGACATGTGCCTTATGCATAAGGAATATGGATATATCTTCGCTAGTTAGCAAGTAAAGGAAACAGAGCTGGCATGTGCAGCTATGCTTGCATACACATATGCTGTCATTCCTTGCGTCTGCTTTGCGCTCTTATTCTTTGTGCTTTATCTCTCTAAATAAAAGCTGTGAATTCCTTGCTTCCCACACCACATCCATCATCAGTGTTAAATTATGATCTAAATTCTAGTACCGTATTGGACTAGTCGTAGTACATACGGTGTGGGCCTTTTGTGTTGGTACCGACGCGAGTACAACTCGTTTACTTGTCCTACAAGGACTCCTATGTGTTGCCCTCTTATATACCCCCATGTAGTCGCACCTCAGACGGTCTGTCGTCTCGTGCTTGTAATACTCCTCCTCATAGTGATTGCGCCTTCGTGCGTCCGTGGTTTTCTTCTGCAAGGGTTTCCACGTAAAAATCCGTGTCTCGTTGTCTCGTTTATTTTTCGTTATTATCTAACAAGTGGTATACAGAGCCAGATTGATCTGAGATTATATACGAGATTTTTGAGACGAGAGAATTAGGGTTACGTGTGCCGCCGCACATGTCTCTGGCGATCCGACGAATCCGAAGTTGGATCGATATCTGCTGCTACCCACCGCTGTCAAATATCAAGTCGCCAGACCAAGTTTTTCCGCTGCAGCCATTCGTACCAAGTCGGCGAGAGTTCCGCCAGAGTTTTGCCACTGCTGTTGCACTAGGGGCGCTGTTCACGCTGCCCTGCTACTACGTCAAATCAGAAGGCTTCAAGTCCCAAGGGAATCAACCACATCGCTGCTGCTACTTTTTCCTGGCGTGAAGACTGGTACAGTATTGCACAAGTACGTGACCAAGCTAGTACTAATTGACAGATCAATTTTTCTGTCTTCGGTTGCTACTACGTACCACTACCAAAGCTACCAGGTGCTATTTATCTAGTATTTTTTATTTTGCTCCGCAAACTAATTCTGTCAAGAATTATTCCACTCCGACTTGTACTGCTTTGTGCACAGTTTATCGACTCATGGCATCCATGAAGTACGATCTTCCGCTGCTGGACCGTGACACAAGGTTTACCCTATGGCAAGTCAAGATGCGGGCGTTGTTGGCACAGTCTGACTATGATGAAGCATTGGATAGTTTTGGGAAGAACCGCATTCAAGATTGGACTGATGAGTGTTGGGGAACGTAGCAGAAATTCAAAAATTTTCCTACGTGTCACCAAGATCTATCTATGGAGAGACCAGCAACGAGTAGAAAGAGAGTGCATCTACATACCCCTGTAGATCGCTAAGCGGAAGCGTTCAAGTGAACGGGGTTGATGGAGTCGTACTCGTCGTGATTCAAATCACCGATGATCAAGTGCTGAACGCACGGCACCTCTGCGTTCAACACACGTACAGCCCGGTGACGTCTCCCACGCCTTGATCCAGCAAGGAGAGAGGGAGAGGTTGAGGAAGACTCCATCCAGCAGCAGCACAGCGGCATGGTGGTGATGGAGGAGCGTGGCAATCCAGCAGGGCTTCGCTAAGCACCACGGGAGAGGAGGAGTACTTGGGAGAGAGGAGAGGGCTGCAACCAAAGGCGAGATCGAATCACGGTATTCTGTGTGTCTCCGGGCAGCCCCTAGGCCTCACTATTTATAGGGGAGGGGCTGGCGCCTCTAGGGTTTCCCACCCCAAGGGGTGCGGCCAGCCCTAGATGGGATAGGGGTGGCGCCAAGAGGGGAGGAGAGGAGGCGCAGGAGCATGGGCCTTAGGGCCCATTTGCCCTAGGGTTTGCCCCTCCCACCCTCCCCGCGCCTTGGGCCCCTTGTGGGGCGCACCAGCCCACCGGGCTGGTTCCTCCCACACATGGCCCACGCAGCCCTCCGGGGTAGGTGGCCCCACTTGGTGGACCCCCGACCTCCCGTGGTCCCAGACGTTACCGATAAAACCCAAACTTTTCCGTGACCAAAACAGACTTCCCATATATAAATCTTTACCTCCGACCATTCCGAACTCCTCGTGACGTCCGGGATCTCATCCGGACTCAACAACATTCGCAACCACATACAAGCTTCCTTTATAACCCTAGCGCCATCGAACCTTATGTGTAGACCCTACGGTTCGGGAGACATGTAGACATGACCGAGACGTTTAGGTCTACCACCACACAATCACTTATGCTCCCATGCTTAACTCCCTCCACATTTAACTCCTCGAGTTCAACTATCAATTTCTTCATCTTTTCCGATAGCAGCCTAGTACAAAGGGTATACTCAGATCCAAAGACCCACGCCTTCTGAAACATGACATGTTTTCAGGCTTGATGCTCATCATCCTCTCGTGATATTTGTGCAATGGTCCGATGGAGCAATCTTAGTTGGGCACAATGGTAAAGGAGGAGATGCAAACTGAAGGAATGAGACAAATACAACACATGTAGCTTGTTGCTTTGTGAATGTTGGAACATGCCAACTGGCAATATTGATGTTGTATTTGTTGGTGGTTCATCGCAGAAAGGAAGAACGATGTGACTGTGGAGGCAGACATGAGTGTTATCATTTCGCAGCTTTGTGGGTGGTGAAATTCCAGCGTTAACATGTGAATCATTCAATACATGTAGCAAAAGAGCCGCAGCCTCATCGATCCTATAACAGAATCCAAGCTCATGTTTCTCTCAAGAGAATTGCCAATGTCCCATGTCGATGCATTATCTTGGCCCTCAGATAATACCATCATGATCCAATAGTTTGGTGCATGGGCATTCAAATCTATAGCAATCAAGGTTCTCAGATATGAGGCACTCGATGACTATCTTGTGGCTCATATCATCGGCTGAACAATCCCAAAGGCACTTGGCAACATCCAAAGCCTCCTCATGCAAGATATATCTCATTTTTCAACATTCCATTCAAGAAAAGAAGCATAAGTTTAACATCTGCTTGACTCTTCATCTTTACCTTTTCCCCATCTTCTAACTGAGACTCATCCGAACCTCCTGCCAGTCCACAAGACCTTGTTACCCAAAAGTGATATTATCGACACCACACTCATATACAGACAATGTATTGGCTGCCTCTAGGAAAACCACCGTAAATCCATCATATAGAGTCAATATTTCCATCCCGATATCTCGAATCACCTCCGAGCCTTCATCTTTCCCATTGAAGTCGCCGCCTCGCCATATCGATCAAGATGGCCATCACGACCGTGGTAGCTCTAGCTCCGCCATCGCTTTTGCAGAGACTCATGTTTTTCCACACGAGCAGTCCACATGGATAACCTTATCAAACTTGCTCGATCTTGTTGATGATTTCAAAGGCATACCAGATTGAGAATCGCGGATGCTCCCAATCCTTTCCAGCCCTTGAAGTAGATAACGCTTTGCTTGTATCCTCCAAAACATCAAATATTTCTCCCGCCGCTGCATCGATGTTTTTTGCCTCGATCTTAATCTTCTCGCAGTTGTTCAACAAGAATAACACCAAATGAGGCTCGCCATTTTTAGCTTTATTTGCAAGTCTTTCATTTCAAACTACAATGCGCCATAACTAAAAAACCATAAATCAATTAAGACATAACTTATTAACACAAATAAAAGCAAGGATCAAGTGGTATATAAAATCATGCAAGTGAGTGATAATCGCATAATCACCGATCAAGTTGTAAAAATTATGCCAAAGACCACAATCAATATGCTATAGATTTTCAAACTTCAAATGCTAGCGTATAAGTGTAAATAAATAGGAGAAAAGTTCTCGCCATGATGGCCTTTAATTGTTGGGCATACCATCAAGATCCGATTGACCTCACAGCTACTAACTAAAGAAATTAAGAAAGTAGGACACAACTCAAAGATTAATCATCAAGATAAAGGTGAGTGTTACATTACCTCTCGAGGCATGATGGATCAAACCAATCTACTATTTTGGCTAGGATCTAGTTTGCACTTAGCAACAAGGCCAGCAGCTTCATGTCAAACGATGCAGCAGCAAATTCCTTCCTTTCCTACACATTTGAACAAGTTAACATCATTTCTCGTTAAAGAATTGGTGACTCGCATGAGACGCATGGGAATTAACTAATCAGAGATATGTATACAAAATGATTCGGTTGGTACCTTGATTAATTCCGCACCGCGTAAGCCCAGATAAATCGATGAGGTGGACAAGGAAACCGGAAGTTGCATGGAGACATGTCCTCATGAGAAGGAATATGGATGTAGCTTCTTAGCTAGCAAGTACAGAAACGGGCATGCATATGCAGTGCATACACATATGGTGGCATTCCTTGCGCCTGCATTGAGCGCTTTTTTCTTTGTGCTTTGTCTGCCTAAATAAAAGCTGTGAATTTTGATTCCCACACACCGCATCCATCATTATATTCTTTGCTTGCCGTGTTTAAAGATACACAGGAAATAGTAGAGCATCAGCTATATCTCGTCCGGCTTTTTTTCAAAAGTTGAGTTATTTCGCCTCGTGATCAAAAAGATGCATACGGCCATATTATTAATAAGCAAAGGTTTAATAGAAGTCTCAGAGTCTCCAACTAAAGAACAGTGCTCAACAGAGAGCATGAAAGCAAAAAAAGGGACAGCCAATCGGTAGGCAAAAAAGATAGAAAACTAAACACTTATCCTATTACATGACCGCCTTCCAAACGGTTAAGATAGCGCCTCCCATCGGATAGATCCAAGAACCAAATGTTCCCTGCCTCCATCGGAGTGAGTAGCCACTACATACTTAATGAGTGTAGTAGTCTCAAGATAACTCCGCAAGAAATGAATATTTGTTGTTCCGTGAAAACCAAATCGCTTCGCAGTTCCATTGCCCATAGTAAAGCACATACCCTACGCTGGATATGTCTCAAGAAATAGTACGCCAATCCCATCTAGCCACGCCCCAAATAACGGTTGATGGAATTCGAGGAGTTATATTAAAAGCTATGTGGATGGACTCCACAAAATCTTTGCCAAAGGGCAATGAAGAAAGAGGTGTCTGATTGATTCATCACTATCACCAAAACTACATCTTTTAGAACCCGCCCAGCTTGCGCTTCGCCAAATTGTCTTTGGTTAAGATGACCTGCTTGTGGACAAACCACATAAACACTTTGATTTTTAAAGGCCCTTTGACTTTCCAAACATGTTTCAACTAGGAATAACGCTAGTGTTTAGAATATCCAACACGGATTTAACTGAAACTCCCATTCTTAGCTAGTTTCTCAGGTTGATCCGTCGTTGAGAGAGTTGTACATCCATCAATCGCCTCACAAGATGGAGCCAAGCTTTTCAACGCTTTCCTACTATCGCCCTCCCGAATCTAATATTAAGAGGATTTGACCGTAGTATCGCTAGTAACGTAAGAGTCTCTTCGCTAAACAATATTATAGAGAGAAGGATATTGGATCGCAAGGGCACTACTAGGAAAAGGCAAAATTGGTGCGCCATTAGTATTTTTACGCCATTAGTATTCAGAGAATGAGATTGTGCGCCATTAGTATTCAGAGTAATAATGGCGCACTCATATAAGCGCTTATTAACAATTTTTTTTCAAATTTTCACAGAATTTTTTAAATTTTTTTTTTCAAATTTTCAAATTTTTTTCGCTTTTTTCTTAATCTCAGGTCACTATGGCTTAATCTCGGTCAAATCACGCTCAGGACAAACTTCCCAAAAGGTCACCCATCCTCACACTACTCCAAATTCAAGCACGCTTAACTTCGTAGTTCTATCCAACCCCAAAGAATAAACTCACTTCACATGCAATTGTTGATATATCCGCATATTAATCCTATTATACCTTGTTGATGTCTAGGACTTTGTTCATGTTCATTACTATGATGAAATTTTGAAAAATATTACAAACTTCCCGGTCATATTACGATTTTTCGAAAATACAAAAAAATTTCAAAACCAATTTTTTTTGAATTTTTTGCCTCTAGATCTTGAAAGCCCCCCGAACTTTTTTTTCTGTTAGGTTTTTGATTTTGAATGTTTAACGGGTGCCCCTGCTAAATCTGGATGTAACTTTTCGAGTAGATGATTTTTCTTATATAAAACTTTTAATCCTGAGTTGTGATGCAAAAGTTAAGCCCATTTTACAAATTTCCAGAGAGATTTTGCAAATAAAGTCAAAATTTATATTTGTAAATTTTCCCAACAACTAGACCACATATCACATGGGAAACTTATTTTTATTTATTTATTTTGACATTTTATCATTTTTATTTTTTTCAAACTGAAAAGGCGGTCCACTAGGTGCTCGTGGAAGCCGAATTTAGTAATGGCGACCGGGTGGTGCGCCATTAGTAGTTAACTAGTAATGGCGCACCACACCCACGGTGCGCCTATTAGTAGTTTTGAAAAATATATAAAAAAATTTGAAATTTTTTCAATTTTTTTGAAAAATCTTAGTAATGGCGCACTGCTGACAGTGCGCTATTACAGTTAGTAATGGCGCACTGCCCACCGGTGCGCCATTACTAACAAATTTATTTTAAATTTTTACCTTTTTTCCAAAAGTTCTAATGGCGATGGTGGTGTGGTGCGGCCATTATTATGTCACTAGTAATGGCGCACTACTCCCACGGGCGCCATTAGTAGTTTTGAAAAATTAAAAGTTTTTACTAATGGCTAACGCGGGATGTGGTGCGCTATTAGTGTAATACTAATGGCGCACCAACACATGGTGCGCCATTAGTAGTTTAGTAATGGCGCACTACATGCATGCTGCCAGTGTCCATTCCATCTATAGCCCTTTTCCTAGTAGCGGGTGCCTCCCCAAATATGTATCCTTCAAAAATCTTGTGGAAGTACCATTTCCAACTACTTAATTTTGTCCTATTGAAGAAGGCTGATTTACCATCGCATGAGTCCTTTCAAAAAAGCTTAATCAATCACACACAAATCATAATTTGTATAGAAGTCGAAGGAATTGCTTAGCATTACGATAATTAGTCCTTAGTCGACAAATCACACTCCACAACACACAAATGGAGAGCAACAGGATAGTGTTGGGGAAAGTAATTTAAAATTTCCTAAGCAACGCGAAGATCATGGTGATGCATAGCAACGAGAGGGAGAGTATTGTCTACGCATCATCAGAGACCGGCGAAGCGCTGACGCAACGTAGAGGAAGTAGTCAGACGCCCTCCCGTCCGACCGATCCAAGCACCGCATTCGCACCTCCGAAGTTCTTGACACGCAGATAGCTCGATGACGCACCCCGATCTCCGATCTAGCAAAGGCGCCGGGTGTTCACAAGACGACGGCGGTGACGATCTTGATGTTCTCGTCAGAGGCTTCTAAGCACCGCTACAATATGACCGAGGTGTAATATCATGGAGGGGGCACCGACACGGCTAAGGAACGATCTCAATGATCAACTTGTGTCTAGGGTGCCCTCCTACCCTCTGATATAAAGGAGGAAAGGAGGAGGAGGCCGCCCAAGGGGTGGCGCTGCTTAGGGGGCAATCCTACTCCAAGTAGGTTTCGCTTCCTTTCCTATTCGGAGTAGGAGAAGGAAGGAAGAGGGGAGGAGAGATGAGGGGGGCCTCCCTTCCCAATTCGGATTACGGGGGCGCGCCTCCCTTGCTCCTTCTCCCTCCTTCCACTAAGGCCCAATAAGGCCCATATACTTACCGGGGTTCAGAACCTCCCGAGCTCCAGATATTCCAAACTCTCCCGAACCTTTCCGTGTCCAAATATATCCGCCCAATATATCAATCTTTATGTCTCGACCATTTCGAGACTCCTCGCCATGTCCGTGATCACATCCGGACTCAACAACCTTCGCACATCAAAATACATAAACTCATAATATAACCGCCATCGAAACCTTGCTGCAGGACTTCTACTGCCGAGAACATGTAGACATGACCGAGACACGCCTCCGTCAATAACCAATAGCGGACCTGGATGCCCATATTGGTTCCTACATATTCTACGTAAGATCTTTATCGGTCAAACCGCACAACAACATACGCTGCTTCCCTTTGTCATCGGTGATACATTTGCCCGAGATTTGATCGCCGGATCCAATACCTAGTTCAATCATCGCAAGTCTCTTTACTGCTTTGAATATATCATCTCATAACTAACTCATTAGTTACATGCTTGCAAGGCTTAGGTGATGAGTATTACCGAGGGCCCAGATTCCTAACTCCTCGTGACGTCCGGGATCTCATCCGGACTCAACAACATTCGGTAACCACATACAAGCTTCCTTTATAACCCTAGGCCATCGAACCTTAAGTGTGTAGACCCTACGGGTTCGGGAGACATGTAGACATGACCGAGACGTTCTCCGGTCAATAACCAACAGCGGGATCTGGATACCCATGTTGGCTCCCACATGTTCCACGATGATCTCATCGGATGAACCACAATGTCAAGGACTTAATCAATCCCGTATACAATTCCCTTTGTCTAGCGGTGTTTTACTTGCCCGAGATTCGATCATCGGTATACCGATACCTTGTTCAATCTCGTTACCGGCAAGTCTCTTTACTCGTTCCGCAACACATCATCCCGTGATCAACCCCTTAATCACATTGTGCACATTATGATGATGTCCTACCGAGTGGGCCCAGAGATACCTCTCCATTTACACGGAGTGACAAATCCTAGTCTCGATCCGTGTCAACCCAACAGACACTTTCGGAGATACCTGTAGGGCACCTTTATAGTCACCCAGTTACGTTGTGACGTTTGATACACCCAAAGCAATCCTACGGTATCCGGGAGTTACATGATCTCATGGTCTAAGGAAGAGATACTTGACATTGGAAAAGCTCTAGCAAACGAACTACACGATCTTTGTGCTATGCTTAGGATTGGGTCTTGTCCATCACATCATTCTCCTAATGATGTGATCCCGTTATCAACGACATCCAATGTCCATAGCCAGGAAACCATGACTATCTGTTGATCCCAAAAAGCTAGTCAACTAGAGGCTCACTAGGGACATATTGTGGTCTATGTATTCACACGTGTATTACGGTTTCCGGATAATACAGTTATAGCATGAATAAAAGACAATTATCATGAACAAGGAAATATAATAATGCTTTTATTATTGCCTCTAGGGCATATTTCCAACAATGAGGAGAAAAGAATTGATTGTAAGGCTTTGTCACAAATTCAACTCCATTTGCATAATAATATTTTGCAGGAAGTTTTGAGCGAGAAAACTACCGCCGCTCTATGGTTAAAGCTGGAAGGGATTTGCATGACTAAAGATCTCACCAGCAAGATGCATCTGAAGCAAAAATTATTCCTGCACAGGTTACCCGAGGGAGGTAATGTTTTGAATCATATTTCAGAATTTAAAGAGATCATATCTGATCTAGCTGCAATGGAGGTTAAGTATGAGGAGGAAGATACTGCTTTAATGTTACTTTGTTCACTGCCAAGTTCTTATACCAATTTTAGAGACACCATATTATACAGTCGTGATACTCTCACGCTTAATGAAGTTTATGAAGCTTTGAACTCTAAAGAGAAGATGAAATTGATGGTGCCTCATGATGGTTCGAGTTCATCCCAAGCCGAGGGATTATCTGTTCGTGGCAGGACAAAGGAGAAGAACTCACATAATGGAAACAGAGGCAAAAGTAAAAATGGCTACAGGGGTCGGTCGCAATCCAGAGACAAGAAGTATTGCAGATATTGCAAGAGAGACGGGCATGACGTCTCTGAGTGTTTCAATTTGAAGAACAAGGAAAAGAGGAAAGGTAACAAACAAGGTGAAAATTCTGCTAACGTTGCTCGTGATGATAGTTCCGATGATGCTCTTGTCGTTATTGCTGGATGTGCTGAGACCAATGATGAGTGGGTACTTGACACTGCATGCACTTTTCATATGTGTCCACATAGAGATTGGTTTAATACTTTTGATTCCACTACTTCTGCTGGTTCCGTTTTGGGTTTTGATAATTCACCATGCAAGATTGAAGGCATAGGTTCTATTCGAATCAAGATGTTTGATGGCATAATCAGAACTTTGACAGATGTTCGGTATATTCCGAAGATGAAGAGAAATCTTATTTCTATGAGTGCCCTTGATGCAAAGGGGTACAAGTATTCAGGTGGAGATGGTGTTTTGAAAGTCACCAAAGGCTCCCTTGTTGTGATGAAAGGTGACTTAAGTTCGACCAATGGTCTTTATTACCTTCGAGGTTCTACCGTTTCAGGTAACGCTACTCCAGTTGTTTCAAAGAATTCTGATTGTGATGTTGCTAACCTTGGCATATCGCCTTGGACATATGAGTGAACTTGGTTTAGCAGAGTTAAATAAGAGAGGTCTTCTTGATGGATATGAACCTAGAAAATTGAAATTTTGTGAGCATTGTATCTTCGGCAAGCACAAGAGGGTGAAGTTCAATACTTCGACCCATACAACTGAAGGTATTCTTGATTATGTGCATTCTGATTTATGGGGACCATCTCGCAGAAAGTCACTAGGTGGTGCTAGTTACATGTTGACTATTATTGATGATTATTTGAGAAAAGTTTGGCCTTATTTCTTGAAGCATAAATATGATGCATTCTCAGCTTTTAAGGAGTGGAAGATTATGGTTGAAAGACAAACTGAAAGGAAGGTAAAAATACTTCGCACTGATAATGGTATGGAATTCTGTTCTAAGCAATTTAAGAATTATTGCAAGTCTGAAGGCATTGTCACACATTACACCGTTCCTTATACTCCTCAACAAAACGGTGTTGCTGAGCGTATGAACAGGACCATTATTTCCAGAGCCCGTTGCATGTTGTCCAATGCAGGTTTGCATAGGCGCTTTTGGGCTGAGGCCGCTTCCATCGCTTGTTATCTCATTAATCGCTCACCATCTATTGCTCTTAATAAGAAAACTCCAATTGAGGTATGGTCGGTTCACCGCTCATTATTCACAGCTTGAGAGTTTTTGGTTGCACCGCTTATTCTCATGTTGATAATGGAAAGTTGGAGCCTAGGGATGTTAAGTGCATCTTTCTTGGTTATAAGTCCGATGTTAAAGGTTTTAAATTGTGGAATCTCAAACCCGTAAGGTTGTTATTAGCGAAATGTTATCTTTAATGAAACTGCTATGTTACATGATGTTTCATCTACTAATGTTCCCGTTGAGAGTGAACAACAGCCTATTGTTCAGGAGCCTACTGTTCAGGTGGAGCATGTTATTGATTCAGATGATACATCTGGTAATGAAATTGTTGTTGCACATGATGAACCCGTCGTTGATGATGATCATGTCACTCCCACTCCAAATCAGCCTATTGTTCCACCCAGTTGGAATCTTGCACGTGACGAGTTAGACGGGTATTAACAAACTGACAAAGTTAATTGAAGAGTGCAATATTGTTTCTTTTGCTTTATCTGCTGCGTAAGAAATTGAAGGTAATGCTGAGCCTTCTTCATATTCCGAGGCTATTATTTCGGTGATAGTAATAAGTGGATGACCGCTATGCATGATGAGATGGAATCACTTGAAAAGAATGGCACTTGGGATTTAGTAAAATTGCCTAGAGAGAAGAAACCTATTCGCTTGCAAGTGGGTTTTCAAGAGGAAAGAAGGTGTTTCTCCTAATGATGAGACAAGATATAAAGCAAGGTTAGTTGCTAAAGGTTATAGCCGATTCCGTATTGACTATAACGAAGTTTTTTCTCTGTTGTGAAGCATAGCTCTATTCGCACTTTACTCAAAGATTGTTGCCGTGCATGATCTTGAGCTTGAACAATTGGATGTTAAAACCGCATTCTTACATGGAGAATTAGAAGAAGATATTTATATGGAACAACCTGAAGGTTTTGTTATTCCTGGAAAAGAAAAGCTTGTCTATAAGTTAAAGAAATCTCTTTATGGATTGAAGCAATCCCCGAGACAGTGGTACAAGAGATTTGACACCTTTATGCTCTCTCAAGGTTTCAAAAGGTCTAATTATGATAGTTGTGTTTATTTGAAAACTGTCAATGGTTCAACTATTTATTTGCTCCTTTATGTTGATGATATGCTTATTGCTGCAAAGAGTATGTCAGAGATTAATGAACTAAAGAAGCAATTGAGTAATGAATTTGAGATGAAGGATTTGGGTGCAGCAAAGAAAATTCTTGGCATGGAAATATCCGAGATAGACCGTCGGAAAAGTATATCTAAGTCGGAAGGATATATTGATAAAGTTCTTCGTCGTTTTAATATGCATAATGCCAAGCGGTGAGTACACCGTTAGCTGCACACTTCAAATTATCATCGACTTTATGCCCTAAGTCGATGCGATATTGAGTACATGTCTAGAGTTCCCTATTCGAGTGCAGTTGGTTCACTTATGTATGCCATGGTTTGTTCTCGTCCTGACTTATCATATGCATTGAGTGTTGTCAGTAGATACATGGCTAATCCTGGAAAAGAGCATTGGAGAGCAGTTCAGTGGATTTTCAGATATCTGCGTGGTACTTCTAATGCTTATTTACAGTTTGGGAAAACTGGAGATGGACTTGTTGGTTTTGTTGATTCTGATTTTGCTGGTGATTTGGATAAGAGAAGATCACTCACAGGTTATGTTTTCGCCATTGGTGGTTGTGCTGTGAGTTGGAGAGCAACTTTGTAGTCTATTGTGGCTTGTTCCACTACTGATGCCGAGTATATGGCTATTTCTGAGGCATGCAAAGAAGCTATCTGGTTGAGAGGTTTGTACACTGAGCTTTGTGGAGATTTATCTTGCCCTACCGTATTTAGTGACAGTCAAAGTGCTATATATCTTACCAAGAATCCAATGTATCATGAGAGGACAAAGCACATTGATGTCAGATATCACTATATTCGAGATGTTGTTGTTTGAAGGTGATTTGAAGGTATGCAAGATAAGTACTCATGATAATCCTGCGATATGATGACAAAGCCAGCCCGACTAATAAGTTTGAGCTTTGCTCAGCTTAGTTGGTATTTCTCATTAGTCCTATGGACTTTGACGCACAAGGTGTTTATGCTGATTTGGATGGAGTTATTCGCTTTCTTTGACTCTTTGAGGGAATTTGGATCAAGGTGGAGATTGTTAAATTATGATCTAAATTCTAGTACCGTATTGGACTAGTCGTAGTACATACGGTGTGGGCCTTTTGTGTTGGTACCAACGCGTACGAGTACAACTCGTTTACGTGTCCTACAAGGACTCCTATGTGTTGCCCTCTTATATACCCCCATGTAGTCGAACCTCAGACGGTCTGTCGTCTCGTGCTTGTAATATTCCTCCTCATAGTGATTGCGCCTTCGTGCGTCCGTGGTTTTCTCCCGCAAGGGTTTCCACGTTAAAATCCATGTCTCATTGTCTCGTTTATTTCTCGTTATTATCTAACAATCAGATTCTTTGCTTGTCGTGTTTAAAGATACACAGGGACATAGTAAAGGTAAAGGTAAAAATGGACTGCTACTTTGTTGCCTGTCATCCCGTCAGTTGACCAAGTTATGTATCTGGCTATATTTCGTCAGCCTTGAGTTGCAGAAAATGATGTTTTGGCCAAGAGAATACCTCTGAAACATAAATTTAATTACTAACTAATTTCTATTTGCATATAATTGTACACCATCTTCATGCCAAAAATTGCATTTTGGACCACATAGTTTTACCACATAGCTGTAACTTGCACTGCAGATTTTTCTAAAAAATAAAACATCAAACCGGACCAGGTACCATTGTCGTAAAATTCAAACCGGACCAGGTAACAAAAAACGAGCCAGTTCAGTGGTTCGAACCCACATGTATTTCTGCTTCCATGTTGAGGCCCCCTAATTACTTTGCCACGTCAGGGCAACCTCACTCAAGTCAAGCCTATGTCTGTTGATCTTATGTTCTGAACCATGTCCTGAGTGTTCGCAGTCAATATTTATCAGTCTACCAACATTTCCACTTACCAATGAGCAATTAGTTGAGACAGCTTGCAAATGGAATGAGCGAAAAATTACCAAAAACTCACTGTGTAAAAAATTGGAAGCAACTATACTTCAGTTTCTTCCCTTAAGTTAAGAAACATGGGCAGCTCATTTTCAAAAAAAGAGTATAATCGAGCTACAAAAATGTGATGGCTTAGAGCATTAACATTGTCTCTACTTTTAACAAATACTCCCTCTGTTCCTAAATATTTTTCTTTCTAGAGATTTCAACAAGTGACTACATACGAAGCAAAATGAGTGAATCTACACTCTAAAATATGTCTATATACATCCGTATATGGTAGTCCATTTGAAATCTCTAAAAAGACAAATATTTAGAAACGGAGGGAGTACATGTTCTTTAAATTCCTCTATCAAGGAATGAAACACATTAATTCACAGCAAAAGAGAGAAGCAGAAACACTGCTACCCAATTCATGAACTCTCTCTCTCTCTCTCTCTCTCTCTCTCTCTAAGGCTGTTGAAACAAAAACATATCGACTTGGAAAGAGAGTAATGAAACTGAGGCCATGTCTAAAGGTTCTATCCATGATTTTAAGTCGTATAAAATGGCGCAACCTCACCGGGAAAGCTCGGCGCGATTTGCGGTGCAGGAGATGGCGGCGGTTTAGGCTGAAATTTTGCTGCCCAAAATGCTGGTTCTATCACAGTATTCTATCATGGAAACAATTAAAGCGAAAACATCAGTTCCCCGCCAGGGTACCGCCGGTCTGCAGTACTGCGATACATATATCTCATGAGACAAGGGGAATTCCATGTTATACCCTGGAGGCGATCCCAATGGTGCAGCAGCCCCTGGCCCCATTGATATGTCAGCAATGGATGCCGAGAAGAGCTCTTTGCAGCGCCCCACCAGTGGCAGTAGCAGTACCAGGGGACGCGCCCTCCGTTTAGCACCAGCGGAGGCAGCTACCACAGTTCAAACTTCACCAAAGAAAAAGGCATATTCAAAGACCTCCTAGCCTAGCCTAGCCTGAGAGAGATATCATCTTCTGCAAAGAATTACCTGGAGTAACTAAGGTGAATGAAGATTAAAGGATGCTGGTCAGCGGTCCCTACTTAAAAAGAGCAATTCCTCCAAAGACGATGATCCCACCGGATGTGCACACCGCACAGAGAGCAGACGGGACCATTATCTCTGAAGAAATTTCGTCTTTAATTAAAGCTAGCTCTGCTCATCTATGGTATTTACTATTTACTTTAGCCTGGCATATAAGAGGAGAAGCCAGGCAAATAAAGCCTGGAGTATGGCTGTGCATTTGGTCTTGAACATGGTCAAAGTTACCACTGTAGATTTTAGATGCACCCTGCCCCCATGTGGAGATCTGATTAGCGACACTTTTTCTCAATCTGCTGCGTAAAACATCTGAATTAGTCGAAATGTCACGAAAACACATGTCGGTGGTTGCCCTAGAGGTGCTGCAGCAACCTAGTTGAGAAACTTTGTCTGTCATTTCACTTCAAAGGACATGGATAAGAAAAAGGATTCCATTCTGCTACTACTTCCTGCCATGTATGTACTTGTTCTGGTTGTTAACATCTTCAGTCTTGCAGTCTTGCTAAATTCAGAGTTGCCTAAGTCACATCTTCTACAGCCAATAGGACTTAGAATTAATTAGTTAACCCCCTGTGGCTTATTATCTACTCTAATCCAGGTCTAAATCTAGGTAATAAAGAGCACCGGTTTGCAGCAAGAACCAGTCCAGAAAAAACTGATCCAAATCACCATTTGTATATGATCAGCACAAAACAAAACATAAAGCTGCCGTTTGTACATGATGACACACACAAATCACCATTTGTATACAAGTCAAGGAATTGCTTAGCATTATAATAATCAGTCCATCGCTGAAAAATCACACACCACAACACACAAATGGAGGGCAGCAGCATGAGCAGGCAAGGCGCTCATGCACCACAGGCTAAAGACCCTCTCTTTTTTATTTCCCTTAAAGCTTGTATCATCTATCCAACCAGATGATGCATACTTACTTTGACGCTTATATGGCTTTTATCGAGCAAAGCTGAGCAAACCAAACAAGATCAAGACAAACCAAACCAAATCAAATCAAACTGAACTGGAAGACGCACCGCCACACCGTGGCAATGCAGATACAGATTTCACACGGACCAATCAAGCAGCATCAATTAAGGCAACAACACACACAAACGTGCACTCCAGAGAAAGCTTCAGCCAATTAAGCACCGTAGCACCACAGGGTCGATGTGCTCAGAAGATCATCGACCATGGATGGATTTGATTACCTACAGTAGTGCAGCAGAACAAACCATCAATGGGATGATACTATGCACACATAGTATCGGGACAAAATAAAAGTAGTACAAATAGAAACAATAAGTTTATGTTCGCTAGCTTGCCAAGTTATTGATCAAAGTAGGGACGGAAACCACATATTTATCTCACCTGAGAACGGTGACCCTTGGCAGGTGGGCGTTCTTGTAGTATCGTGAGTGGCTCAGCTCGTAGAGAGAAGGATCGTGATTCGCCTCCACCCCTCCCCACTCCAGGTTGTCCCACCAATCCTTCTCACAGTCCACCTTGGGCCGCTTGGTGGTGCTGCTGCTGACAGATGGCAAGCGTCTAAGGCCCCAGCAACCCCTTATTCTGATGGTCTCAAGGTTGGGCGCTGACATCCTGCTCCCACAGATGCTCTGTAGAGTGTAGAGCTGGTATAGGTGGATCCTTCTTACGTTGGGAAATCTTATAATTTCCTGCTTCTGTTGGTGCTTAGGGTCCAAAGGAAAGACTTCCTTCAGATCACCACAGCACACGATCTCAAGCGTCTCCAGGCTAGGCAGGGTGTCCATATGCTCAGACAAGGGAAGCACATGTATGAGCCTGGGGCAATAGTCCAGGTGCAATAATACTAGGTCTTCGAAGGATCTTCCACTTGGTTGGTATGTTGTACTCCAGTTCCAGATGTAGCACGCCATAGGGAGCTGGGATGCCCAGAATGTAGACAGCCAGAAAAAGGTGTGCTCCCCACTTCTTAGTTGGGGAGTAGCAAAGACAGAGCAAAGCTTGGGGCACCTCTCAACTCGGCACCATCTAAGATACCTCCACGTTGCACCTTGTGGGCATGGAATGCAAGTGGTGGAATAGCTATCATGCACATACAGCATCCGTGCTTTATCACACATCAAAACAGGGGCTAAACAAACACCAAAGATTAATCCTTCTAAGCGTTGTATTGTTGCTGTAAAGATCCTCTTCCAGCTTCTCTTCGCCTTGCATGTGGAAGTACCAGTCTTGAGGACTTGGGTAGGAATAGGTGGGCAAGCCCACATCCAGCTGGTCACACCTTCGATAGCACCGACACTATGGGTGCTCTTGAAAGACATCTCTTGCATATAAGTATTGAGCAAACTGCTGCTGGCTCCCGATGCCTTGAGTAACTTCACGGCCACCAACAGCAGCTCCACTGGCAGGAGATGAATCAATCTCCATGTATACAAGGTTTGCCTTAATTTCTTTCTAAAAGTGCATAAGCGACCACATGAGCCTTGGATCCACAACAGATATGTACCAATTAAAGTCAAAAGATGCAATTTGCTTGCTGCCTAGTTGGGATTCCCCAAAAGCAAGGATGGATGATGATCCTGCAGCAACACTAGCCTCCTTGGTCATCTCTTCCCAATTAATCTCGCTAGGTGATGCAGATTGGACGGTGCTGATGTGCAACTTCTCCAAAACCCATGTCCTCTTGTCTTCCGGAGGCCATAATATTGAACGGAGCTTCTCACAGCCCAGCAGCATGAGACACTTGAGGTTTGGAGCTTCCACTTCTCTGAGGTCCAGGGTTTTCACTGCCGTACCCGAGAGATCTAGCTCCTCCAGGATCCCCAAATTTCCTCTGAGAAGTATATTCTTCAACTGAGAGCAACCCCAGAAGGAGATGCTAGATATCTTGGCAGCAGTTGTAGATTTGTTGATGAAGCTAAATGACTCGAGCGACGAGGACAGGGCGTCGTTGATGAAGCTAGATGCCGTAAGGCTGTTTGTACTGGACATATTGGGGAATTCTGCTTGATTATTTGTGTCTTCGTTCTCGGTATGGATTGGATCTTCTGTTACTCGAAGTATGACAAGGCTAGGTCTACCACCACACAAATCACTTATGCTCCCATGCTTAACTCCCTCCACATTTAACTCCCTGAGTTCAACTATCAATTTCTTCATCTTTTCCGATAGCAGCTAGTACCAGTGTGTATACCTCAGATCCAGCACCCACAGCTTCTGGAAACATGACATGTTTTCATTGTGGCTTGGATGCTCATCATCCTCTGTGATATTTGTGCAATGGTCCAGATGGAGCAATCTTAGTTGGGCACAATGGACGAAAGGAGGAGATGCAAAACTGAAGGTGCAATGAGACAAATACAACACATGTAGCTTGCTGCTTTGTGAATGTTGGAACATGCCAACTGGCAATATTGATGTTGTATTTGTTGGTGGTTCATCTGCAGAAAGGAAGAACGATGTGACCTGTGGAGGCAGCACATGAGTGTTATCATTTCGCAGTTCTTTGTGGGTGGTGAAATTCCAGCGGTTAACATGTGAATCATTCAATACATGTAGCAAAAGAGCTGCAGCCTCATCAGATCCTATAACAGGTGAATCCAAGCTCATGTTTCTCTGAAGAGAATTGCCAATGTCCCATGTTGATGCATTATCTTGGCCTCAGATAATACCATCACAGATCCAATAGTTTGGTGCATGGGCATTCAAATCTATAGCAATCAAGGCCTCAGATATGAGGCACTCGATGACTATCTTGTGGCTCATATCATCGGGCTGAACAATCCCAAAGGCACTTGGCAACATCCAAAGCCTCCTCATGCAAGATATATCTCATTTTCTCAACATTCCATTCAAGAAAAGAAGCGAGATAAGCGAACATCTGTTTGACTCTTCATCTTTACCTTTTCCCCATCTTCTAATCTGAGACTCATCCGAAACCTCCCGTGCCAGGTCCACAAGACCTTGTTACCCAAAAGTGATATTATTGACACCACACTCATACAGATCAATGTATCTGCTGCTTCCGCTAGGAAAACCACCGAAATCTCTCGTTATAGAGTTTTCGAATATTTCCATCCTGATATCTGCAATCACCTCTCTGGAGCCTTCATCTTTCCCACTGAAGTCGTCGTCCTCGTCATACTGATCGAAGATGGCCATCACGGACTGTGGTAGCTCTAGCTCCTCCGCTACTGCCTTTTGCAGAGACCTCATGTTTTTCCACACGGAGCAGTCCACATGGATAACCTTATCAAACTTGCTCGATCTTGTTGATGATTTCAGGCGTTGGGCTACCAGATTGAGAACTGCGGATGCTCCCAATCCTTTCCAGCCCTTGAAGTAGATAACGTTTCCTTTGCTTGTATCCTCCAAAACATCAAATATTTCTCCTGCTGCGCATCGATGTTTTTGCCTAGATCTTAATCTTCCGCAGTGTTCAACAAGAATAACACCAAATGAGGCTCGCCATTTTTAGCTTTATTTCGCAAGTCTTTCATTTCAAACTACAATGCGCGTCATAACTAAAAAACCATAAATCAATTAAGACATAACTTATTAACACAAATAAAAGCAAGGATCAAGTGGTGCATATAAAATCATGCAAGTGAGTGATAACTCGCATAATCACCGATCAAGTTGTAAAAATTATGCCAAAGACCACACTGAATATGCTATAGATTTTTCAAACTTCAAATGCTAGCGTAAGCAAGTGTAAATAAATAGGAGAAAAGTTCTCGCCATGATGGCCTTTAATTGTTGGGCATACCACTCATCAAGATCCGATTGACCTCACAGCTCACTAACTAAAGAAATTAAGAAAGTAGGACACAACTCTGCAGCATTAATCACTAAAGATAAAGGTGGGTGTTACATTACCTCTGGAGGCATGATGAATCAAACCAATCTACTATTTTGGCTAGGATCTAGTTTGCACTTAGCAACAAGGCCAGCAGCTTCATGTCAAACGATGTGCAGCAGCAAATTCCTTCCTTTCCTACACATTTGAACAAGTTAACATCATTTCTCGTTAAAGAATTGGTGACTCGTACAGATTTGGCGAAGGAATTAACTAATCTGTAGATATGTATACAAAATGATTCGGGTTGGTACCTTGATTAATTCCGCGCTGGCGAAGCCTAGATAAATCGATGAGGTGGACAAGGAAACTGGAAGTTGCATGGAGACATGTGCCTTGCGTAGAAGGAATATGGATGTAGCTTCGCTAGCTAGCAAGTACAGGAAACGGGGCATGCATATGCAGTCATGCATACACATATGGTGGCATTCCTTGCGTCTGCATTGAGCGCTTTTTCTTTGTGCTTTGTCTGTCTAAATAAAAGCTGTGAATTCCTTGATTCCCACACACCGCATCCATCATTATATTCTTTGCTTGCCGTGTTTAAAGATACACAGGGAAATAGTAGAGCATCAGGCTATATCTCGTCCGTCTTTTTTTCGAAAAGCGGGTTTGCCCCGGCCTCTGCATCAAAAAGATGCATACGGCCATATTATTAATAAGCAAAAGGTTTAATAGAAGTCTCGTAGTCTCCAACTAAAGAACAGGTGCTCAACAGAGAGCATGAAAGCAAAAAAAAAGGGACAGCCACAACTGGTAGGCAAAAAAAGATAGAAAACTAAACACTTATCCTATTACATGACCGCCTTCCAAACCGGGTTAAGATAGCCCGAGCTACAGTCTCCCATCGGATAGATCCAGTAACCAAATGTTCCCTGGCCTCCATCGGAGTGAGTAGCGACCACATACGAATGAGTGTAGTAGTCCTGAAGATAACCTGCAAGAAATGAATATTTGTTGTTCTGTGAAAAACCAAATCGTTTCTGCAGTTCCAGATTGCCCATAGTAAAGCACATACTCCTACGCGGATATGTCTCGTTGTTAGTACGTCAATCCCATCTAGCCACGTCCCAAATAACGTGTTGATGGAATTCGGAGGAGTTATATTAAAAGCTATGTGGATGGACCTCCACAAAATCTTTGCCAAAGGGCAATGAAGAAAGAGGTGTCTGATTGATTCATCACTATCACCAAAACTACATCTTTTAGAACCCGTCCAGTTGCGCTTCGCCAAATTGTCTTTGGTTAAGATGACCTGTTTGTGGACAAACCACATAAACACTTTGATTTTTAAAGGCCCTTTGACTTTCCAAACATGTTTCGAACTAGGAATAACGCTAGTGTTTAGAATATCCAAATACGTGGATTTAACTGAAAACTCCCATTCTTAGCTAGTTTCCTGCGAAGCTGATCTGGCTGTTGAGAGAGTTGTACATCCATCAATCGTCTCACAAGATGGAGCCAAGCTTTTCAACGTTTTCCTACTATCGTCCTCCTGAATCGAATATTAAGAGGATTTGACTGTAGTACTGTTGCAACGTAAGAGTCTCTTCGCTAAACAATATTATAGAGAGAAGGATATTGGATCGCAAGGGGCACTACTAGGAAAAGGCAAAATTGGTGCGCCATTAGTATTTTTTACGCCATTAGTATCTGGTATTATAATGGCGCACCGCTGGTGCGCCATTAGTATCTGGTATAATAATGGCGCACCACATATAAGTGCGCCATTAGTAACAATTTTTTTTCAAATTTTCTTTACAGAATTTTTTTAAATTTTTTTTTCAAAATTTTCAAATTTTTTTTCGTTTTTTTCTTAATCTCAGGTCACTATGGCTTAATCTCGGGTCAAATCACGCTCTGTGGACAAACTTCCCAAAAGGTCACCCATCCTCACACTACTCCAGCCCAAGCACGCTTAACTTCGAGTTCTATCCAACCCCAAAGAACAGCTCACTTCACATGCAATTGTTGATATATCCGCATATTAATCCTATTATACCTTGTTGATGTCTAGGACTTTGTTCATGTTCATTACTATGATGAAATTTTGAAAAATATTACAAACTTCCCGGTCATATTACGATCATTTTTCGAAAAAATACAAAAAAATTTCAAAACCAATTTTTTTGAATTTTTTGCCTCTAGATCTTGAAAGCCCCGTAACTTTTTTTTCTGTTAGGTTTTGGGATTTTGAATGTTTAACGGGTGCCCCGTTAAATTCGGATGTAACTTTTCGAGTAGATGATTTTTCTTATATAAAACTTTTTAATCTGAGTTCGTATGCAAAAGTTAAGCCCATTTTACAAATTTCCAGAGAGATTTTGCAAATAAAGTCAAAATTTATATTTGTAAATTTTCCCAACAACTAGACCACATATCACATGGGAAACTTATTTTTTATTTATTTATTTTGACATTTTTATCATTTTTTTTTTTTTCAAACTGAAAAGGCGGTCCACTAGGGGGGTGCGTTCGGTGGAAGCCGGGCAAACTAGTAATGGCGCACCGTGGGGTGGTGCGCCATTAGTAGTTAAACTAGTAATGGCGCACCACACCCACGGTGCGCCATTAGTAGTTTTGAAAAAATATATAAAAAAATTTGAAATTTTTTTCGAATTTTTTTTGAAAAAAACTTAGTAATGGCGCACCAGTGGACAGTGCACCATTACTAGTTAGTAATGGCGCACTGTCCACTGGTGCGCCATTACTAACAAATTTATTTTAAATTTTTTTACCTTTTTTCCAAAAGTTCTAATGGCGCATGGTGGGTGTGGTGCGTCATTACTATGTCAACTAGTAATGGCGCACCACTCCCACGGTGCGCCATTAGTAGTTTTGAAAAAATTAAAAAAAGTTTTTTTACTAATGGCGCACCGTGGGATGTGGTGCGCCATTAGTGTGCAAATACTAATGGCGCACCAACACATGGTGCGCCATTAGTATTTAGTAATGGCGCACCACATGTACAGTGCGCCATTAGTGTCCATTCCATCTATAGCCCTTTTCCTAGTAGTGGGGTGCCTCCCCTAGCCATGTATCCTTCAAAAATCTTGTGGAAGTACCATTTCCAACTACGAATTTTGTCCTATTGAAGAAGGCTGATTTCACTCGCATGAGTCCCTTTCAAAAAAGCGAATCAATCACACACAAATCATAATTTGTATAGAAGTCGAAGGAATTGCTTAGCATTACAATAATTAGTCCTTAGCTGACAAATCACACTCCACAACACACAAATGGAGAGCAACAGGATAGTGTTGGGGAACGTAGTAATTTCAAAAAATTTCCTAAGCACACGCAAGATCATGGTGATGCATAGCAACGAGAGGGGAGAGTATTGTCTACGTACCATCGTAGACCGAAGCGGAAGCGTTGACGCAATGTAGAGGAAGTAGTCGTACGTCCTCCCGGTCCGACCGATCCAAGCACCGCATTCGGCACCTCCGAAGTTCTTGACACGCGTACAGCTCGATGACGCACCCGATCTCCGATCTAGCAAAGGCGCTGGGGTGTTCATCAAGACGACGGCGTGGGTGGCGATCTTGATGTTCTCTGTCGCAGGCTTCGCCTAAGCACCGCTACAATATGACCGAGGTGTAATATCATGGAGGGGGGCACCGCACACGGCTAAGGAACGATCTCAATGATCAACTTGTGTCTAGGGTGCCCTCCTACCCCCGTATATAAAGGAGGAAAGGAGGAGGAGGCCGGCCCAAGGGGTGGCGGCTTAGGGGGCAATCCTACTCCAAGTAGGTTTGCCCCCCTTCCTATTCGGAGTAGGAGAAGGAAGGAAGAGGGGAGGAGAGAAGGAAAGGGGGCCGCCCCTTCCCAATTCGGATTGGGCTTGGGGCGCGCCTCCCTTGCTCCTTCTCCTCCTTCCACTAAGGCCCAATAAGGCCCATATACTTACCGGGGTTCCGTAACCTCCCTGAGCTCGGATATTCCCAAACTCTCCGGAACCTTTCCGTGTCCAAATATATCCGTCCAATATATCAATCTTTATGTCTCGACCATTTCGAGACTCCTCGTCATGTCCGTGATCACATCCGGACTCAACAACCTTCGTACATCAAAATACATAAACTCATAATATAAGCATCGCCATCGAAACCTTAAGCGCAGCGGACCCTACGGTTCGAGAACAATGTAGACATGACCGAGACACGTCTCCGGTCAATAACCAATAGCGGGACCTGGATGCCCATATTGGTTCCTACATATTCTACGAAGATCTTTATCGGTCAAACCGCACAACAACATACGTTGCTCCCTTTGTCATCGGTATGTTACTTGCCCGAGATTTGATCGTCGGTATCCAATACCTAGTTCAATCTCGTTACCGGCAAGTCTCTTTACTCGTTTTCGTAATATATCATCTCATAACTAACTCATTAGTTACATGCTTGCAAGGCTTAGGTGATGAGTATTACCGAGAGGGCCCAGAGATACCTCTCCGACAATCGGAGTGACAAATCCTAACCTCGAATTATGCCAACTCAACATGTACCTTCGGAAACACCAGAGAGCACCTTTATAATCACCCGTTACGCTGTGACGCTTTGGTAGCACACAAAGTGTTCTTCGTAAACGGAGTTGCACAATCTCATAGTTGCAGGAACTTTGTATAAGTCATGAAGAAAGCAATAGCAGATACTAAACGATCAAGTGCTAGGCTAATGAATGGGTCATGTCAATCACATCATTCTTCTAATGATGTGATCCCACTAATCAAATGACAACACATGTCTATGGTCAGGAAACATAACCATCTTTGATTAATGAGCTAGTCAAGTAGAGGCATACTAGTGACTAAAGTTTTGTCTATGTATTCACACATGTATTATGTTTCCGGTTAATACAATTCTAGCATGAATAATAAACATTTATCATGATATGAGGAAATAAATAATAACTTTATTATTGCCTCTAGGGCATATTTCCTTCAGTCTCCCACTTGCACTAGAGTCAATAATCTAGATTACATAGTAATGATTCTAACACCCATGGAGTCTTGGTGTTGATCATGTTTTGCTCGTGAGAGAGGCTTAGTCAATGGGCCTGCAACATTCAGATCCGTATGTATCTTACAAATCTCTATGTCTCCCACTTGGACCTGGTCCCGAATGGAATTGAAGCGTCTCTTGATGTGCTTGGTCCTCTTGTGAAATCTGGATTCCTTTGCCAGGGCAATTGCACCAGTATTGTCACAGAAGATCTTCATCGGTCCCGATGCACTAGGTATGACACCTAGATCGGAAATGAACTCCTTCATCCAGACTCCTTCATTCGCTGCTTCAGAAGCAGCTATGTACTCAACTTCACATGTAGATCCCGCCACGACGCTTTGTTTAGAACTGCACCAACTTACAGCTCCACCGTTTAATATAAATACGTATCCAGTTTGCGATTTAGAATCGTCCGGATCAGTGTCAAAGCTTGCATCGACGTAACCATTTACGACCAGCTCTTTGTCACCTCCATATACGAGAAACATATCCTTAGTCCTTTTCGTATTTCAGATGTTCTTGACCGCTGTCCATGATCCACTCCTAGATTACTTTGGTACCTTCCCGCCAAGCTTATTGCTAAGCATACGTCGGTCCGGTACACAACATTGCATACATGATAGAGCCTATGGCTGAAGCATAGGAACATTTTCATTTTCTCTCTATCTTCTGCTGTGGTCGGGCATTGAGTTCGACTCAACTTCACACCTTGTAGCATAGGCAAGAATCCTTTCTTTGCACGATCCATTTTGAACTTTTTCAAAATTTTGTCAAGGTATGTGCTTTGTGAAAGTCCTATTAAGCGTCTTGATCTATCTCTATAGATCTTGATGCCTAATATGTAAGCAGCTTCACCGAGGTCTTTCATCGAAAAACTTTTATTCAAGTATCCCTTTATGCTATCCAGAAATTCTATATCATTTCCAATTAATAATATGTCATCAACATATAAAACTAGAAATGCTACAGAGCTCCCACTCACTTTCTTGTAAATACAGGCTTCTCCAAAAGTCTGTATAAAACCATATACTTTGATCACACTGTCAAAACGTTTATTCCAACTCCGAGATTCTTGCACCAGTCCATAAATGGAATGCTGTAGCTTGCACACTTTGTCAGCACTTTTTGGATCAACAAAACCTTCCAGCTGCATCATATACAACTCTTCTTCTAGAAATTCATTCAAGAATGCAGTCTTGACATCCATTTGCCAAATTTCATAATCATGAAATGCAACAATAGCCAACATGATTCGGACAGACTTAAGCATCGCTACGGGTGGGAAAGTCTCATCATAGTCAACCCCTTGAACTTGTCGAAAACCTTTTGCAACAAGTCGAGCTTTATAGACAGTAACATTACCATCAGCGTTAGTCTTCTTCTTAAAGATCCATTTATTCTCAATTGCTTGCGGATCATCGGGCAAGTCAACCAAAGTCCATACTATGTTTTCATACATGGATCCCATCTCATATTTCATGGCCTCTAGCCATTTTGCGGAATCTGGGCTCATCATCGCTTCCTCATAGTTCGTAGGTTCATCATGGTCAAGTAACATGACTTCCAGAATAGGATTACCGCACCACTCGTGCGAATCTTACTCTGTAGACCTCGAGGTTCATGAGATACTTGCTCAAGTTTCATGATCAATATCATTAGCTTCCTCACTAATTGGTGTAATTGTCACGGGAACCGGTTCTCGTGATGAACTACCTTCCAATAAGGGAGTAGATACAGTTATCTCATCAAGTTCTACTTTCCTCCCACTCACTTCTTTCGAGAGAAACTCCTTCTCTAGAAAGGATCCATTCTTAGCAACGAATGTCTTGCCTTCGGATCTGTGATAGAAGGTGTACCCAACAGTTTCTTTTGGGTATCCTATGAAGACACATTTCTCCGATTTGGGTTCGAGCTTATCTGGTTGAAGTTTCTTCACATAAGCATCGCAGCCCCAAACTTTAAGAAACGACAACTTTGGTTTCTTGCCAAACCACAGTTCATAAGGCGTCGTCTCAACGGATTTTGATGGTGCCCTATTTAACGTGAATGCGGCCGTCTCTAAAGCATAACCCCAAAATGATAGCGGTAAATCGGTAAGAGACATCATAGATCGCACCATATCAAGTAAAGTACGATTACGATGTTCGGACACACCATTTCGTTGTGGTGTTCCAGGTGACGTGAGTTGCGAAACTATTCCGCATTGTTTCAAATGTAAGCCAAACTCGTAACTCAAATATTCTCCTCCACGATCAGATCGTAGAAACTTTATTTTCTTGTTACGATGATTTTCTACTTCACTCTAAAATTCTTTGAACTTTTCAAATGTTTCAGATTTATGCTTCATTAAGTAGATATACCCATATCTGCTCAAATCATCTTTGAAGGTGAGAAAATAATGATATCCGCCACGAGCCTCAACATTCATCGGGCCACATACATCTGTATGTATGATTTCCAACAAATCTGTTGCTCTCTCCATAGTTCCGGAGAACGGTGTTTTAGTCATCTTGCCCATGAGGCACGGTTCGCAAGTACCAAGTGATTCCAGAAGTCCATCAGTATGGAGTTTCTTCATGCGTTTTACACCGATATGACCTAAACGGCAGTGCCACAAATAAGTTGCACTATCATTATCAACTCTGCATCTTTTGGCTTCAACATTATGAATATGTGTATCACTACTATCGAGATTCAATAAAATAGACCACTCTTCAAGGGTGCATGACCATAAAAGATATTACTCATATAAATAGAACAACCATTATTCTCTCGATTTACATGAATAACCGCCTCGCATCAAACAAGATCCAGATATAATGTTCATGCTCAACCAGGCACCAAATAACAATTATTCAGGTCTAAAACTAATCCCGATGGTAGATGTAGAGGTAGCGTGCGATCGCGATCACATCGACTTTGGAACCATTTCCCACGCGCGCCGTCACCTCGTCCTTGGCGCTGCTCGCTTATTCCGTAGTCCCTGCTTCGAGTTGCAAATATTAGCAATGAACCAGATATCAAATACCAGTGCTACTACGAGCTCTAGTTAGGTACACATCAATAACATGTATATCACATATACCTTTGTTCACTTTGCCATCCTTCTTGTCCGCCAAATACTTGGGGCAGTTCCGCTTCGAAAGGACTATCCGCTTGCAGAGAAGCACTCGGCCCAGGCTTAGGTCCAGACTTGGGTTTCTTCTCTTGAGCAGCAACTTGTTTGCCGTTCTTTTGAAGTTTCCTTCTTCTTCCCTTTGCCCTTCTTCTTGAAACTAGTGGTCTTGTTGACCATCAACACTTGATGCTCTTTCTGATTTCTATCTCCGCTGCTTTCAAAGATCGCCAAGAGCTCGGAATAGTCTTGTTCATCCCTTGCATATTATGGTTCATCACAAAGCTCTTGTAGCTTGGTGGCGTGATTGAAGAATTATGTCAATGACACTATCATCGTGAAGATTAACTCCCGCTTGAATCAAGTGATTGTTATACCCAGACATTCGAGTATATGTTCACCGATGTAACTATTCTCCTCCATCTTGCAGCTATAGAACTTATTGGAGACTTCATATCTCTCAATCCGGGCATTTGCTTGAAATATTAACTTCAACTCTGGAACATCTCATGTGCTCCATGACGCTCAAAACGCCGTTGAAGACCCGGTTCTAAGCCGTAAAGCATGTCACATCGAACTATAGAGTAGTCATCAGCTTTGCTCGCCAGACGTTCTTAACGCCGCTGGTTAGATCAGCAGCAGGCTCGCACCCAGCGGTGCTTCCAGGACGTAGTTCTTCCGTGCAGCAATGAGGATAATCCTCAGGTCACGGACCCAGTCCGTGTAATTGCTACCATCATCTTTCAACTTTGCTTTCTCAAGGAACGCATTAAAATTCAACGGAACAACAGCACGAGCCATCTATCTACAAACAAACATAGACAAGCAAGACACTATCAGGTACTAAGTTCATGATAAATTTAAGTTCAATTAATCATATTACTTAAGAACTCCCACTTAGACAAACATCTCTCCAGTCATCTAAGTGATCACGTGACCCAAATCAACTAAACCATAACCGATCATCACGTGAGATGGAGTAGTTTTCAATGGTGAACATCACTATGTTGATCATATCTACTATATGATTCACGCTCGACCTTTCGGTCTCCGTGCTCCGAGGCCATATCTGCATATGCTAGGCTCGTCAAGTTTAACCTTAGTATTCTGCGTGTGCAAAACTGGCTTGCACCCGTTGTAGATGGACGTAGAGCTTATCACACCCGATCATCACATGGTGTCTGGGCACGACGAACTTTGGCAACGGTGCATACTCAGGGAGAACACTACTTGATAATTTTAGTGAGAGATCATCTTAAAATGCTACCGTCAATCAAAGCAAGATAAGATGCATAAAGGATAAACATCACATGCAATCAATATAAGTGATATGATATGGCCATCATCATCTTGTGCTTGTGATCTCCATCTTCGAAGCACCGTCATGATCACCATCGCCACCAGCGCGACACCTTGATCTCCATCGTAGCATCATTGTCGTTACGCCATCTATTGCTTCTACGACTATCGCTACCGCTTAGTGATAAAGTAAAGCAATTACAAGGCGTTTGCATTTCATACAATAAAGCGACAACCATATGGCTCTGCCGATTGCCGATAACTTCGTTACAAAACATGATCATCTCATACAATAAAATATAGCATCACGCCTTGACCATATCACATCACAACATGCCCTGCAAAAACAAGTTAGACGCCCTCTACTTTGTTGTCGCAAATTTTACGTGGCTGCTACGGGCTTAGCAAGAACCGTTTTACCTCGCATCAAAACCACAACGATAGTTTGTCAAATAGACTCCGCTTTTAACCTTCACAAGGACCGGCATAGCCACACTCGGTTCAACTAAAGTGAGAGAGACAGACACCGCCAGCCACCTTTAAGCACGAGTGCTCGTACGGTGAAACCAGTCTCGCGTTAAGCGTCTGGCGTAATGTCGGTCCGGCCGCTTCATCTCACAATACCGCTGAACCAAAGTATGACATGCTGGTAGGCAATATGACTTATATCGTCCACAACTCACTTGTGTTCTACTCGTGCATATAACATCAACGATAAAACCTAGGCTCGGATGCCACCGATGGGGAACGAGTAATTTCAAAAATTTCCTACGCACACGCAAGATCATGGTGATGCATAGCAACGAGAGGGAGAGTATTGTCTACGCACTCGTGAGACCGAAGCGAAGCGTTGACGCAACGTAGAGGAAGTAGTCGACGCCCTCCCGTCCGACCGATCCAAGCACCGCATTCGCACCTCCGAGTTCTTGACACGCGTACAGCTCGATGACGCACCCCGATCTCCGATCTAGCAGAGGCGCGGGGGGGGGAGTTCTGTCAGCACGACGGCGTAGTGACGATCTTGATGTTCTCCTGTCGTAGGGCTTCGCCTAAGCACCGCTACAATATGACCGAGGTGTAATATCGTGGAGGGGGGCACCGCACACGGCTAAGGAACAATCTCAATGATCAACTTGTTTCTAGGGTGCCCCCCTACCCCCGTATATAAAGGAGGGAGGGAGGAGGAGGCCGGCCCAAGGGGTGGCGTGCCCTAGGGGGGGCAATCCTACTCCAAGTAGGTTTGGCCCCCCCCTTTCCTATTCGGAGTAGGAGAAGGAAGGAAGAGGGGGGAGGAGAGAAGGAAAGGGGGGCCGGCCCCCTTCCCAATTCGGATTGGGCTTGGGGCGCGCCTCCCTTGCTCCTTCTCCTCCTTCCACTAAGGCCCAATAAGGCCCATATACTTACCGGGGTTCCGTAACCTCCCGAGTCTCGGTATATTCCCAAACTCCCCGGAACCTTTCCGTGTCCAAATATATCCGTCCAATATATCAATATTTATGTCTCGACCATTTCGAGACTCCTCGTCATGTCCGTGATCACATCCGGACTCGAACAACCTTCGTACATCAAAATACATAAACTCATAATATAACATCGCATCGAAACCTTGCGTGCGGACCCTACGGTTCGAGAACAATGTAGACATGACCGAGACACGTCTCCGGTCAATAACCAATAGCGGGACCTGGATGCCCATATTGGTTCCTACATATTCTACGAAGATCTTTATCGGTCAAACCGCACAACAACATACGTTGTTCCCTTTGTCATCGGTATGTTACTTGCCCGAGATTTGATCGTCGGTATCCAATACCTAGTTCAATCTCTTTACCGGAAAGTCTCTATACTCGTTTCCATAATATATCATCTCATAACTAACTCATTAGTTACATGCTTGCGAGGCTTAGGTGATGAGTATTACCGAGAGGGCCCAGAGATACCTCTCCGACAATCGGAGTGACAAATCCTAATCTCGAATTATGCCAACTCAACATGTATCTTCGGAAACACCTGTAGAGCACCTTTATAATCACCCATTCACGCTTGTGACGCTTGGTAGCACACAAAGTGTTCTTCAGGTAAACGAGAGTTGCACAATCTCATAGTTGCAGGAACTTTGTATAAGTCATGAAGAAAGCAATAGCAATATACTAATCGATCAAGTGCTAGGCTAACAGAATGGGTCATGTCAATCACATCATTCTTCTAATGATGTGATCCCACTAATCAAATGACAACACATGTCTATGGTCAGGAAACATAACCATCTTTGATTAATGAGCTAGTCAAGTATTCACACATGTATTATGTTTCCGGTTAATACAATTCTAGCATGAATAATAAACATTTATCATGATATGAGGAAATAAATAATAACTTTATTATTGCCTCTAGGGCATATTTCCTTCAGATAGCAGTAGCATGAGCAGGCAGGGTGCTCATGCAGCATAGGCTGAATCCCCTCTCTTATTATATTTCACTCGAAGCTTTTACCCTGCATCATCTATCCAACCAGATGATGCATGCTCACTTTAAAGCCTATATGGCTTTCATCAAGAAAATATGAGCAAACCAAACAAGATCAAGATAAACCAAATCAAATCAGACTGAACTGGAAGACGCGCCGCCTAACCAATGGCAATGCAGATGCAGATTTCACACAACCACATGGACCAATCAAGAAGCATCAAGTAAGACAACAACACACACGAACACGCACTCCAGAGAAAGCTTCGGCTAATTAAGCACCGTAGCGCCATAGGGCCGACGTGCCTGTAGCCATCATCAACCATGGATGGATTTGATTACCTACAGTTGTGCAGCAGAACAAACCATCAATGGGATGATACTATGCATGCATAGTATCAGGACAAAACAAAAGCTGTACAGATAGAAACAGCAAGTTTAAGTTCGCTAGCACACCAAGTTATTGATAGACATATCTCACCTGAGAACGGTGACCCTTGGCAGGTGGGCCTTCTTGTAGTATCGCGAGTGGCTCGGCTCATAGAGCGAAGGGTCGTGCTTCGCCCCCAGCCCTTCCCACTCCAGGTTGTCCCACCAGTGTTTCTCATGATCCACCTTGGGCATATAAAGGAGGGAGGGAGGAGGAGGCCGCCCAAGGGGTGGCGGTTCTAGGGGGGCAATCCTACTCCAAGTAGGTTTGGCCCCCTTTCCTATTCGGAGTAGGAGAAGGAAGGAAGGGGGGAGGAGAGAAGGAAAGGGGGCCGCCCCTTCCCAATTCGGATTGGGCTTGGGGCGCGCCTCCCTTGCTCCTTCTCCTCCTTCCACTAAGGCCCAATAAGGCCCATATACTTACCGGGGTTCCGTAACCTCCCGAGTCTGTATATTCCCAAACTCTCCGGAACCTTTCCGTGTCCAAATATATCCGTCCAATATATCAATATTTATGTCTCGACCATTTCGAGACTCCTCGTCATGTCCGTGATCACATCCGGACTCAACAACCTTCGTACATCAAAATACATAAACTCATAATATAACTGCATCGAAACCTTGCGCAAGGACCCTACGGTTCGAGAACAATGTAGACATGACCGAGACACGCCTCCGTCAATAACCAATAGCGGACCTGATGCCCATATTGGTTCCTACATATTCTACGAAGATCTTTATCGGTCAAACCGCACAACAACATACGTTGTTCCTTTGTCATCGGTATGTTACTTGCCCGAGATTTGATCGTCGGTATCCAATACCTAGTTCAATCTCTTTACCGGAAAGTCTCTATACTCGCTTCCATAATATATCATCTCATAACTAACTCATTAGTTACATGCTTGCAGGCTTAGGTGATGAGTATTACCGAGAGGGCCAGAGATACCTCTCCGACAATCGGAGTGACAAATCCTAATCTCAATTATGCCAACTCAACATGTATCTTCGGAAACACCAGAGAGCACCTTTATAATCACCCATTACGCTGTGACGCTTGGTAGCACACAAAGTGTTCTTCGTAAACGAGAGTTGCACAATCTCATAGTTGCGGAACTTTGTATAAGTCATGAAGAAAGCAATAGCAATATACTAATCGATCAAGTGCTAGGCTAATGAATGGGTTTATGTCAATCACATCATTCTTCTAATGATGTGATCCCACTAATCAAATGACAACACATGTCTATGGTCGGAAACATAACCATCTTTGATTAATGAGCTAGTCAAGTATTCACACATGTATTATGTTTCCGTTAATACAATTCTAGCATGAATAATAAACATTTATCATGATATGAGGAAATAAATAATAACTTTATTATTGCCTCTAGGGCATATTTCCTTCAGATAGCAGTAGAGCATGAGCAGCAGGGTGCTCATGCAAAGATAGGCTGAATCCTCTCTTATTATATTTCACTCGAAGCTTTTACCTGCATCATCTATCCAACCAGATGATGCATGCTCACTTTAAAGCCTATATGGCTTTCATCAAGAAAATATGAGCAAACCAAACAAGATCAAGATAAACCAAATCAAATCAGATCGAATCGAAGACGCTACGCCTAACCAATGGCAATGCAGATGCAGATTTCACACAACCACATGGACCAATCAAGAAGCATCAAGTAAGACAACAACACACACGAACACGCACTCCAGAGAAAGCTTCGCTAATTACAATCAGAGCGCCATAGGGCCGACGTGCTCAGTAGCCATGATCAACCATGGATGGATTTGATTACCTACAGTTATGCAGCAGAACAAACCATCAATGGGATGATACTATGCATGCATAGTATCAGGACAAAACAAAAGCTGTACAGATAGAAACAGCAAGTTTAAGTTCGCTAGCACACCAAGTTATTGATAGACATATCTCACCTGAGAACGGTGACCCTTGGCAGGTGGGCCTTCTTGTAGTATCGCGAGTGGCTCGGCTCATAGAGCGAAGGGTCGTGCTTCGCCCCCAGCCCTTCCCACTCCAGGTTGTCCCACCAGTGTTTCTCGCAGTCCACCTTGGGCCGGTTGGTGGTGCTGCTGCTGACTGCCGGCAGGCGTCGAAGGCCCCAACAGCCCCGGATTCTGACGGTCTCAAGGTTCGGCATGGACATCCTGCTCCCACAGATGCTCTGTAGGTGGGAGAGCTGGTATAGGTGGATCCTTCTTAGCTTGGGAAATTCTATAGTTTCCTGCTTCTCTTGGCGCTTAGGGTCCAATGGGAAGACCTCCTTCAGATCACCACAGCACACAATCTCAAGAGTCTCTAGGCTAGACAGGGTGTCCATATGCTCAGACAAGGGAAGCACATGTATGAGCCTGGGGCAATATCAAGGTGCAAGAATTCTAGGCCCAAAAAGGAATATTTAGCAGGTTGGAATACTGTGTTCCATTTCCAGATGTCATTTGCATTCAGTAGCTGGGACGCCCAGAATGTCCTCAACCACCCATAGATGCTTTTACCACCATGTAGTTGGGGAGTAGCAAAGACAGAGCACAGCTTGGGGCACCTCTCTACTCGGCACCATTGAAGCCACCCCCAGTCTGCACCTTGTGGGCATGGAATGCAAGTGGTGGACGAGCTATCATGCACATACAACAACCGTGCATTATCACACATCAAAACAGGGGCTAAGGCAACACTGGTACTAATCCTCTGAGTGTTGTGTTGTTGCTGTAACGATTCTCTCTCCATATTCTCTTCATCTTGCATGTGAAAGTACCATGATTGAAGACTTGGAGTAGGAATAGGTGGGCAATCCCACATCCAGCCGGTCGCACCTTCAATAGCAGTGACAGCTTGCGGGTGCTCTCGAAAGACATCTCTTGCATATAAGTATTGAGCAATCTGCTGCTGGCTCCCAATGCCTCGAGCAACTTCACGACCACCAACAGCAACTCCACTTGCAGAAGATGGGGAATCAGTCTCCATATATCCAAAGTAATACTCAATATATACCTTAAAGGGCAGAACCGACCACATGAGCCTTGTATCCACTACAGATATGTACCAACTAAAGTAAAAAAGTGCAGTTCGACGGATGGCAGTTCGACGGATGCTATTTCGACGGATGTCTCGTGGTGAAGCCCCCAATATAAAGATAGATGATGATCCTGGAGCAGCACTAGCCTCCATGATCTTCTCTTTCCAATTATTCTGGCTAGGAGATGCAGATCGGACGGTGCTGATGCACAACTTCCCCAAAACCCATGTCCTAGCTTCTGACGGCCATAATATTGCACGGAGCTTCTCGCAGCCCAGCAACATGAGACGCTCGAGGTTTGGAGCCTCCACTTCTCTGAGGTCAAGGGTTTTCACTGCCGTACCCGAGAGGTCTAGCTCCTCCAGGCTCCCCAAATTTCCTCTGAGAAGTATATTCTTCAACTGAGAATAAACCCAGAAGGATATGCTACATATCTTGGCAGCAGTTGCAGCTTCGTTGATGAAGATAAATGACTCGAGCCACGGAGGCAGGACATCGTTGATGTAGCTAGATGTCGTAACACTGTTCGTACTGGACATATTTGGGAATTGTTCTTGATTATTTCTGTCCTCATTCTCTGTAGGGACCGGATCTGCTGCTGTTACTCGAAGTATTACAAGGCTTGGTCTACCGCCACATAAGTCACTTATGCTCCCATCTGAGTTCAACCATCAATCTCTTTATTTTTTCCGATAGCAGCCAGTACCAGTGTGTATACCTCAGATCCAGCACCCACAGCTTCTGGAAACATGACATGTTTTCGTTGTGGCTTGGATGCCCATCATCCTCTGTGATATTTGTGCAATGGTCTAGATGGAGCAATCTTAGATGGGCACAATGGACGAAGGGGGGGAATGCAAAACTGAAGGTGCAATGAGACAGGTGTAACACACGTAGCTTGCTGCTTTGTGAATGTTGAAACATGCTAACCGGCAATATTGATACTCTATCTGTTGGTGATTCATCTGCAAAGAGGAAGAAAGATGTCACCTAAGGAGGCAACGCTCCAGCCTTATCCTCTAGCAGTTGTTTGTGGGTGGTGAAATTCCAGCGGTTAACAAGTAAATCACCGGACACCTGTAGCAAGGGAATTGTTTCCTCATTATATGTTAACTCAACATCCAAGCACATGTTTATGTGCAGAGAATTGCGAATCTCCCATGCTGATGCATTGTCTTCACCCTGTATAATACCATCGCAGATCCAATAGTTTGTTGCATGTATCTTCAAGTCCGTAGCAATTAGTGTACTATATATGAGGCACTCCATGACTATCTTGTGGCTCATATCGTCAGGCTGAACAATACCCGTGCACATGGCAACCTCCAAAGCCTCTTCATGCAGTATATCTTGTACTTCCTCAACATTACATTTAGGAGAACCAGATAAGCGAACATCTGTTTGACTCTTCATCTTTACCTTTTCCCCTTGTTCTAGTATGAGATTGTTCAAACCTCCCGTGCAGTCCACAACACCTTGTTACTCAAAAGTGATATTACCGACGCCACACTCATACAAATCAATGTATCTCTACTTCCGCTAGAAAAAACCACCACAAATCTATCATTATAAAGCTTTACAATATTTGCATTCAGATATCTGCTATCACCCTCTAGACCCTTCATCCATCCCATTGAAATCGCCCTCCTCATCGCAGAGATCAAAGATGGCCATCACAGATCGGAAGGTCCAGCTCCTCTGCTATCGCTTTTGCAGGCCCTCATGCTTTTCCACACCGAGCAATCTACATGGATAACCTTATCAAACTTGTTCTGTCTTGTCGATGATTTCAAAGCGCTAATGCCAGATTGAGAACAGCCGATACTCCAAATCCTTGCCAGCCCTTGAAGTAGATCAAGTTTCCTTTGCTTGTGTCCTCCAAAACACCAAATATCTCTCTCTAAACATAGTACAACAGCCCATAGGGCGACCGCCGAACTCTGGCCTAGCTAGATAGATAGAGCCCATCTTGTTGTAACTTCTTATCTCTATCTCTCTAGATCTTCCTTGTTTCTCAAGATGTAATCCCAACAAACCTTGTATGCTTATCAGGGAGATGCCCCTGCCTATATAACACGCACACCCAAAAACCAACGAGGTACGACATTCTCCGCTCGTTTACATGGTAATCAGAGCCTCCTCTATCCATCACATCTAGCAAAAACCTACCACCAGCCATGTCGTCCTCAAGCTCTGTCCAGACCGCCTTCATGGGGCCGGTCGCCGAGAAGCTCACCCGCACCAACTACGTTCTGTGGCGTGCGCAGGTGACTCCGCAGCTGAGAGGTGCTGGTTACTTCGGCTACGTCGACGGAACGATGCCGGAGCCCGCCCAGTTCATCGTCACGAAGGACAAGGACGGGAAAGAGGAGAAAACACCCAACCCTCTCTATCCGATCTGGTTCAAAGAAGGGCAGCAGGTACTTGGATACTTGCTCAATAACCTCACCAAGGAAGTCCTCATGCAGGTCACGTCCATAGCCACGCCGCACGAGCTCTGGGCAGCCCTTGCCCACATGTTCTCCTCGCAGTCCAGGGCGCGCGTCAACAACATCAGGGTTGCGCTCTCCACGGCGCAGAAGGGAACGCAGCGGTGGCTGCCTACTACCACATGAGTCCCTTGCGATGAGTCGCAGCTGCCGGCAAGCCCATCGATGATGATGAGCTTATCTCCTACATCACCTCCGGCCTTGACATGGAGTATCAACCTCTCGTCTCCGTCAACGACGCCCGCACCGAGCCCATCAGCATCGACGACCTCTACGCCCAGATGAATAACTTTGATCAGCGCCTCGCCCTCTACAGCACGACAGGATCCGGTGGAGGGTTCACGTCCTCTGCCAACGCGGCCTCTCGCGGCCGTGGTGGCGGCGGCCGTGGCAGCGGTGGCTCATCTCGCTACCGTGGGCCGCAGCGCTCCAAGGGCAAGTCTTCGGGCGGCGACGGCAACCCTCCTCCACGCAGCAGCAACGGCGGCGGCGGTCGGCCCTACAACAACAGCAACAAGGGCCGCCGCGGAGGCCGCCCACGCGCTGCTCCGGACGTCCCGCGCTGCCAAATTTGTGGCAATCCAGGCCACACCGCACGGGACTGCTGGTACCGTTACGAGGAAGATGGAGAATCTTCCCAAGATGAGAAGGTTGCGGGGGCGGCAGAAGGCTCCTACGGCGTCGACACGAACTGGTACGTGGACAGCGGCGCGACAGATCACATCACAAGGGAGTTGGAGAAGGTAACCATGCGCGAGAAGTATCGCGGGCAAGACCAAGTCCATACCGCCAATGGAGAAGGTATCAGCATTAGTCATATTGGTCATTCAAGAATAAAACTCCCCACAAAAATATTCGTCTCAGAAAAATTTTGCATGTTCCTAGTGCATCCAAAAATCTCCTTTCCGTTCATCGCATTGCCATCGATAATCATGTGTTCCTTGAATTTCATCCTTTTTCTTTTTGATCAAGGATCAGGTCACGAGGAAAATTCTCTATCGAGGTAGATGTGTTCGAGGGCTCTACCCGTTGATTCCGGAGCTTATGAGATTGAATAAACAAGCCTATGGTGTCACCAAAGTGTCTTCAACACGATGGAACGATTGATTAGGACATGCATCGTTTTCTTTGATTGAAAAATTGCTTAGAAAGAATAAGCTCCCGTTTGTTGGTGAGCGTAGTTGTGAGACTGTTCGTGACTTATGCCAACGTGCTAAAAGTTACCAGTTAGGTTATCCTATATCTACAAGTGTTTCCACCAAGCCTCTTGAACTCATTTTTTCTGATGTGTGGGGTCCTGCACCTACCTCAGTTGGGCGTCACACCTACTACGTGAGTTTCATTGATGATTCAGTAAGTACACATGGATATATCTCCTCAAAAAAGTTTAACTGCAAAATTCTAGCTATACAATCTGATTGGGGAGGGGAATACAGAAACCTAAATTCCTTCTTTCAACAGATTGGCATATCTCACCACATATCATGTCCCTATGCTCACCAACAAAACGGATCCGCCGAGCGTAAGCATAGGCATATCGTTGAAGTAGGACTAGCTCTTCTTGCAGCTGCCTCCATGCCACTAAAATTCTAGGATGAAGCCTTTCTCACCGCAGTTCATCTTATCAATATCCTACCTAGTCGAGATATCAATAATGAAACTCCGGTAGAACGCCTTCTTCACACCAAGCCTGACTACAAATCACTCCGAGTGTTTGGTTGTGCGTGCTGGCCAAATCTTTGTCCCTACAACAATCGCAAGCTTCTATTCCGATCAAAACAGTGTGTTTTTATTGGTTACAGTCCACAACATAAAGGTGTAAAATGCCTTGATGTATCCACAGGTCGTGTCTACATCTCCCGTGATGTCGTATTTGATGAGACTGTTTTCCCTTTTGCACACCTCCATCCAAACGCCGTCGCTCTCCTTCAAAAGGAAATCCTTCTTCTCCCATCTCACCTCACCGGCCTTGACAATGGGGATGCTTTTACTACTAATGATCAGTTACTGACTAATTATCCTACTAATGCTGGTGATGAGTTTTGTGATGAAGCAAAAAAAATCGGTGCAGAAAATACTGAAGAAATCAGCCAAATTCGTCATTTTATGCCTCCTGCATGCAGCAGCCGCGCCATCGAGGCGGATCCGCCGATCGTATCGACGTATCAGCCGCGGGCTCCGCGCATGATGGGACGGACGAATCTTCATCGAGCCCTGTGCCACGCCACGCCAGCGGTGGCAGCAGCGGCTCCGCGTCGCGACAAGTTGACAGCGCCCCAGCCAATCACGGCGCGCCTGCGCGGGTGGACCCTGCGCCCGGCCGGTTCGGCCGAATCAAGGCACTACACGCGGCGCGCGCCTTGGCAGGATCCGGGTGTGGAGTCCCGCGCCGCATCTGCGGGGGGCCACTCATCATTGCCCCATCATGAGCCGGGCGCCGCTGCCCCTGCTGCCGCCGGATCTTCCGTGGCGCCATCCTCCCATACGTCACGCCCGATGGCCGCAGAAGATCCCGCCTCGTCGCATGCGCCTGAGGCCCCCGGCACGTCTTCTTCGGGATCTGCAGCAGCTCCAGGGGCCGGATCTTCTGTGCCCGCTTTGTCACCATCACGGACCAGACTTCAAAGGGGAGTAATTCAACCCAAAGACTATAAACATATAGCAAAATTTGGTTATGCTTGTAACACACATAGTGCAGACACTGTTCCACGTACTGTTGCAGAAGCTTTGGATGATCCACGGTGGAAGAAAGCCATGGAAGAAGAGTTCATGGCGCTTCACAAAAATAAAACATGGCACTTAGTCTCTGCACATCAAGGCAAAGGTAAAAATGTGATCGACTGTAAATGGGTTTTCAGAGTAAAGAAGAAGTCTGATGGAACCATTGATCGTTACAAAGCTAGGCTAGTAGCAAAAGGATTTAAGCAAAGGTATGGCTTAGACTATGAGGATACATTCAGTCCTGTTGTAAAGGCTGCCACTATTCGCCTCGCTTTGTCTATTGCCATGTCCAGGGGATGGTGTCTCCGCCAGCTAGATGTACTAACGCTGCTTTCTCCATGGTGTTCGAAGAGGAAGTATTCATGAAACAACCTCCTGGGTTTGATGATAAAAGTAAGCCTCTTCACATTTGCAAGCTTGATAAGGCTTTGTATGGATTAAAACAAGCCCCTAGAGCATGGTATTCCAGGTTGAGCCCAAAACTTCAGGCACTTGGTTTTGCTCCTTCCAAGTCTGACACCTCATTATTTATTTATAATAAGTCAAATACCTCTATATTTGTACTTATATATGTTGATGATATCGTAGTCACAAGTTCATCAGATGAGGCTGTTACAGGATTATTAAAAGATCTAAATTCTGAATTTGCTCTCAAGGATTTGGGAGACCTGCATTATTTTCTTGGTATTGAAGTAAAAAGAGCAGGAGATGATCTCTATCTTAGCAATGAAAAGTATGCAACTGATCTTGTAGCAAAATCAGGGTTGAAGGGTTGCAAGCCAGCATTAACACCATTGTCCAGCTCAAAAAATTGTCCTTGTCAGAGGAAGAACTCTTGAATCAAGAGGATAGCACCAGGTACAGAAGTATGGTTGGTGCATTACAATATTTAACCTTGACTACGCCTGATATTTCCTTTGCTGTGAACAAAGTTTGTCAGTTTCTTCATGCACCCACTACAGTACACTTGACAGCTGCCAAACGATACTTAGATATGTCAAAAATACCTTGAGTATTGGACTAACATTCAGCAAGTCACCATCAACACTTGTCAGTGCATTTTCTAATTCTGATTGGGCAGGCTGTCTAGATGATAGACGATCAACTGGTGGCTTTGCAGTGTTCTTTGGTCCAAACCTGATTTCTTGGTGTGCTAAAAAGCAAGCTATCAGATTCAGATCCAAAGATGTATAGAATATAAGGCACTAGCAAATGCTACTGCTGAAATTATCTGGGTTCAGTCTCTGCTCAAGGAGCTTGGCATACGCTGTAAACAAGCTCCATGCTTATGGTGTGATAACCTTGGTGCCACATATCTTTTTGCCAATCCAGTTTTTCATGCACGGACCAAACATATCGAAATATAATTTCACTTTGTCAGAGAAAGAGTTGCTGCCAAGAAGTTGGATGTTCGGTTTATTCATTCTCAAGATCAAGTTACTGATGGGTTTACTAAGGCCTTGCCTACAAGAAGTTTTGAGGAATTTAAGCGTAATCTCAACTTGTCCAAGTTGTGATTATGGGAGGGTGTTAAACATCGTACAACAGGCCCATATATAGGGCGCACCGGCCGAACCTGGCCTAGCTAGATAGATAGGGTCCATCTTGTTGTAACTTCTTATCTCTATCTCTCTAGATCTTCCTTGTTTCTCAAGATGTAATCCCAACAAACCTTGTATGCTTATCAGGGAGATGCCCCTGCCTATATAACACGCAACCGTCGCCTCCAACGAGGTACGACGTTCTCCGCTCGTTTACACTCTCCTGCTGCAGCATCGATGTTTGTTGCCTAGAGCTTTATCTTCTGCAGTGTTCAACAATAATAACACCAAATGAGGTTCATCAGTTTTAGCTTTATTTCTATGACTCATTCATTTCAAGGTACAAGGCGCATGATAACTATGAAAATATCTGTAAATCATTAAGACATGACGTGTTACTGCAAATAAAAGCAGTGACCTATACAAACATGCGAGTGAGTGATAATCGATAATCACCGATCAAGTTTGTAAAAATTATGCCAAAGACCACACTTGAATATGCTATAGATTTTTCAAACTTCATATGCTAGCAGCGGCAAATGTAAATAAATAGGAGAAAAGGTTCTCATCATGATGGCCTTTAATTGTTGGGCATACCACTACTGAAGATCCAAGTTGAGCTCACTAACTAAAGAAATTGTAGGACACAAATCTGCAGCATTAATCACTGAAGATAAAGGTGAGTGTCACATTACCTCTGGAGGCATGATGAATCAAACCAATCTTCTATTTTGGCTAGGATCTAGTTCACACTTAGCAACAAGGCCAGCAGCTTCATGTCAAACGACGTGCGGCAGCAAATTCCTTCCTTTCCTACACATTTGAGCAAGTTAACATCATTTCTCGTTAAAGAATTGGTGACTCGTACAGATTTGGCGAAGGAATTAACTAATCTGTTGATATGTATACAAAATGATTCGGCTGGTACCTTGATTAATTGCAGCGCCGCGTAAGCCTAGATAGACCATGTACAAAATAGATCGACGAGGTGGACAAGGAAACCGGACGCTGTAAGGAGACATGTGCCTTGCGTAAAGGAATATGTATATATCTTCGCTAGTTAGCAAGTAAAGGAAACGGAGCTGGCATGTGCAGCTATGCTTGCATACACATTAGCTGGCATTCCTTGCGTCTGCTTTGCACGCTTTTTCTTTGTGCTTTATCCCTCGAAATAAAAGCTGTGAATTCCTTGCTTCCCACACACCACATCTATCATCATATTCTTTGCTTGTTGGGCTTAAAGATACACATGGATTTAAAGGTAAAGATAAAAATAGAATGTTACTTTGTTGCCTGTCATCTTGTCAGTTGACCAAGTTATGTATTGTTGCAGAAAATGATGTTTTGGCCACTGAGAATACCTCTGAAACATAAATTTAGTTACTAACTAATTTCTATTTGCATATACTTGTACACCATCTTCATGCAAAAAATTGCATTTTGGACCACATAGTTTTACCACACATATATCTCATGAGTCATGAGACAAGGGGAATTCCATGTTATACCCTGGAGGCGATCCCAATGGTGCAGCAGCCCCTGGCCCCATTGATACGTCAGCAATGGATGCAAGGTGTACAGTGCTGCAAGGTCGACGATGCAATTGTTGGCACAACTCAAGGCCCAAAGGGCATTAGCAAGATTGGGGACGCGCCCTCCGTTTAGCACCAGCGGAGGCAGCTAGCACAGTTCAAACTTCACCAAAGAAAAAGGCATATTCAAAAAACTCTTAGCCTAGCTGGCCTGAGAGAGATATCATCTTCTGCAAAGAATTACCTGGAGTAACTAAGGTGAATGTGGGAAACGTCGCACTTTGCTCGGGCGACGCCAGATAAGTTATATTGCCAGGGGCGCGACTCCCTGGATAGTGTACAAGTGGTTGAGATTACAACTTGGGAGAGAGGAAAGAGATATCTAGTTACAAAGGATAACAGAGAATATAAACTGACTATCTCTATCTCTACCTCTAGTCTTCGGCTACAAGGAAAGGAAGGAAGGGGCCGGCTAGGCTGCCGGACCACATGTACATACGTGCTGGTTTAACACCCCCCCTTAATCACAACTTGGTCAAGTTGAGATTACGCTTGAATTCCTCAAGACTCCTTGTAGGTAATGCTTTTGTGAACCCATCTGCAACTTGATCTCGTGAGTGCACAAAACAAATCTCCAATTGCTTATTAGCTACCCTTTCTTGAACAAAGTGAAAGTCTATCTTAATATATTTGGTCCTGGCATGGAAGACTGGATTAGCAGATAAATAGGTAGCACCAAGATTATCACACCATACACACGGGAGTCGAGTGTGCTTCACACCAAGCTCTTTCAACATGGACTGAACCCAGATAATCTCTGATGTGGCATTAGCTAGTGCTTTATACTCAGCTTTTGTACTTGATCGTGACACTGTGGCTTGTTTCTTTGCACATCAAGATATTAAATTTGGTCCAAAGAATACTGCAAAACCTCCAAAGGAGCTGCCTCATCATCCGGACATCCCGCCCAATCGTAATCGTAAAAAGCACTAACAAGGGTTGAAGAGGACTTGCTGAAAGTACGACCAAGTGCCATAGTATCTTTTACATATCTCACTATACATTTTGCAGCAGTCCAGTGAGTTGTAGTGGGAGCATGAAGAAATTGGCATACTTTGTTAACAGCAAAGGAAATGTCGCCTTGTTAAGGTTAAATATCAAGAGCTCCCACTAAGCTTCAGATTCTGTAATCGCCTTCTTGACTCAAAGATTTTCCTCAAAAAGTGACCGTTTTTCTGTGCTAGATAGTGGTGTTGTTGAAGGCTTACATCCTTGCAATCCAACTCTTCTACCGAAAAAGGGTTTCCCACCGCTTTGTATTCCAAAGCAACTAACATCAAGTACAGATAACGCTGTGGCGAGCAGCACAACACACAAGGAAAAAGAAGAAGAAACAAATGCCAACCACGGCAGCTTGGCAAAGCACGGAGGAACCGCCACTGCGGCGCCCACCGAACACAAATCACCACAGACCGAGGCTTCGATCCGCCACGTACCAAGCAGCACCTCCAAGAAGGGATGCGACGCCGACGATGCTGCTGTCCGGACGAGTCCTCAGGTTTCCCCGGGCCCGCGGAGGGAGGTGGGGGGTGGATACCACCGACACCCTCCAGGAAGGAATGGTGGTACCCGCAGGTGTCACCGCATCGGGGCCGAAGCAGGCAGGGATTTCTCCCGCATTCCAACCCCAACCGCCCAACCGGACGGAACCGACCCGCCAAACCGACGCCCACCACCATGCGCCAACGCAGTAGAGCCGACACCCACGCTGCCTCACTACGAACACCACCACGAGGCCAAGAGGACCGGAGAGAAGCTCACCACGACGGGAGCAGCAACACCGGCCGAACGGGAGGGAACCACCTCCACCGCTGCGTGCGGGAGGCCCGTGCCTCCGGCACCGCCGCGTAGCCGTCCCGGACGCGGCAGCGGGCATGCTGGCCACCTCGCCCAGCCAGTTCGGCGCGAGCCTGTTAAGCCCGGCCGCCGCGATGCAGCAGTCAAGGCTGCTGCCGCTGCACCCAGCCGCCATCGCATCTCCCCGCCTCCCGGCCACGCCGAGACCATCTCGCCGCCCGCCCGCCCAGCCTCAGATCGGGCCCAAGGGCCTAGATCTGGGCCGAGCGGGCGATGCGAGATCTCCGCCAGGCCGCCGCCCGCCTGCTTGCTTGCATGCGCCACGGAACCTCGCCACAAAGAACAACCACCAAAGAGAAAACCGTCCAAATTTTACAAGCTTATATGATCAGCGAAACAAAACATAAAGTCGCAGCTTTATTATATATCACACACACAAATCACCATTTGCATACAAGTGGGAGGAATTGTTTCAGACACAAGAATCAGTCCATAGCTGACAAATCACACACCACAACACACAAATGGAGAGCAACAGCAGGAGCAGGCAGGGTGCTCATGCCACCCAAGCTGAATTCCCTCTCTTATTTATTTGTCTCTTGACTCAAAGCTTGTACCGTGCATCATCTATACAACCAGATGATGCATACGTACTTTGACGCATTCATTGCTTCGTCCAGCAATGATGGCCAAACAAACCGAATCAAGTCAAACCAAACCAAAGCAAATCAAATCAAACTGAACTGGAAGATGCACGACCACACCATGGCAATGCAGATGCAAATTTCACACGGACCAATGAAGCAGCATCAAGTAAGACAGCAATCCACACAAACGTGTACACCCCAGAGAAAGCTTCAGCTAATTAAGCGCCGTAGCACCATAGGATCGACGTGCCTGTAGCGCTCAAATCATGGAAGGAATTGTTTACCTACAATGAAGCATAACAAATCGTTGATGATAAGGTTAATTCCTTAAACATACATAGTATCCGAACTAGACTAGTACAGATAGAATGGTAAAAGTAAGTTGGCTAGCACACTAAGTAAGTTACTAATGAAATGAGACATGGACCAAACATATCTTACCGAGCACGGTGCCTCTTGGCAGGTGGGCTTTCTTGTAGTATCGCGAGTGGCGTGTTTCATAGAGCGAAGGGTCGTGGTTCGCCTCCAGACCGTCCCACTTCAGGTTGTCCCACCAGTCCTTCTCACAGTCCACCTTGGGCCGATGTCTAGTGTTGCCGCTGACGGCCGGCAAGCGGCTAAGGGCCCAGCAGCCCCTGATCTTGACAGTCTCCAAATTTGGTGCGGACATCCTGCTCCCACAGATGCTGTGTAGAGTGGACAGCTCGTACAGGTGGATCCTCCTTAGCTTGGGAAATCTTATGATTTTGTGCTTCTCTTGGCGCTTGGGGTCCAAAGGGAAGACTTCCTTCAGAGCACCGCAGCACACGATCTCGAGCGTCTCCAGGCTAGGCAGGGTGTCCATATGCTTAGACAAGGGAAGCACATGTATGAGTCTGGGGCAATTGTCCAGGTGCAAGAGGTTTAGGTCTTTAAAGGATTGTCTACCAAGTTGAGCTACTGCACTCCAATTCCATATGTAGCACGCCTTCGGGAGCTGGGATGCCCAGAACGTAGACAAGTACACAAAGATGGTTTGGCCATCTCTTACTTGGGGAGTAGCAAAGACAGAGCATAGGTTGGGGCACCTCTCGACACGGCACCATCGGAGGTAGCGCCAGAGGGAACCTTGTGGAAATGGAATGCAAGTGATGGATAAGCTATCATGCACATGAAGCATGTAAGCCCAATCATACACGAAACTAGGGGGTAAAGTAGCACTAGTAGTAGTTCCTTCAATGCTTCTCTGTTCTTGCTATAGTAATATCCCCTTCATCTCCTGTTCATCTTGTACTTGAACGTACCAGTCTTCTTCAGCACTTGGAGTACACCGAGGTGGGCAAGGCCATATCCAGCTAATCACGCCTTCATTACCAGCACCAGCCTGCAGGTGGCCTTGAAAATCAACATCCCTTGCATATAAATGACGATAAGGCTGCCGTAGGCTCCCGATTCCTTTGGCAACTTCACTGTCGTCAACAGCAACTCTACTTGCAGGAGATGAATTCATTTCCATAGGTATGTTGCCCAAGTAAAATCTTCCTCCGAAGGGCTCAAGAGACCTAAGGAGCCTTGCATCCCTTACAGCGATGTACCAGATCCACTTACTGGAAAAGATGTCTCGTTGTGCAGCAGCAACAGGAAGAATAAATGATGATCTTGTAGCAGAACTAGTCTCAGTGGTCTTTTCTTTTGAATTATCTTGGCAAAGTAGCGGAGATCGGATGGTGCTGACGTGCAACTTCTCCAAAGCCCATGTCATTATATCGTCAGCTGGCCATAATATTGCACGGAGCATCTCGCAGCCCAGGAGGATGAGACGCTTGAGGTATGGAGCTTCCATTTTACTGAGGTCAAGGGTTTTCACTGCCGTTCCCGAGAGGTCCAGCTCCTCCAGGCTCCGCAATTTTCCTATGAGAAGTATACTCTTCAACCGAGAACAACCCCGAAAGGAGATGCTAGATATCTTGGCAGACGTTGCAGCTTTGTTGATGAAGCTAAATGACTCGAGCGACAGAGGCAGGACGTCGTTGATGAAGCTAGATGTCGTAAGGCTGTTTGTACTGGACATATTGGGGAATTGTGCTTGATTATTTGTGTCTTCGTTCTTTGTAGGGACCGGATCTGCTGCTGTTACTCGAAGTATTACAAGGCTTGGTCTACCGCCACACAAGTCACTTATGCTCCCATGCTTGACTCCCTCGACATGCAGCTCCCTGAGTTCAACCATCAATCTCTTCATCTTCTCCGATAGCAGCCAGTACCAGTGTGTATACCTCAGATCCAGCACCCACAGCTTCTGGAAACATGACATGTTTTCATTGTGGCTTGGATGCTCATCATCCTCTGTGATATTTGTGCAATGGTCCAGATGGAGCAATCTTAGTTGGGCACAATGGACGAAAGGAGGAGATGCAAAACTGAAGGTGCAATGAGACAAATACAACACATGTAGCTTGCTGCTTTGTGAATGTTGGAACATGCCAACTGGCAATATTGATGTTGTATTTGTTGGTGGTTCATCTGCAGAAAGGAAGAACGATGTGACCTGTGGAGGCAGCACATGAGGTTTGCCTTAATTTCTTTCTGAAAGTGCATAAGCGACCACATGAGCCTTGGATCCACAACAGATATGTACCAATTAAAGTCAAAAGATGCAATTTGCTTGCTCCCTAGTTGGGATTCCCCAAAAGCAAGGATGGATGATGATCCTGCAGCAACACTAGCCTCCTTGGTCATCTCTTCCCAATTAATCTCGCTAGGTGATGCAGATTGGACGGTGCTGATGTGCAACTTCTCCAAAACCCATGTCCTCTTGTCTTCCGGAGGCCATAATATTGAACGGAGCTTCTCACAGCCCAACAGAACATGAGACACTTGAGGTTTGGAGCTTCCACTTCTCGAGGTCCGGGTTTTCACCGCCGCATTCTGAGAGATCTAGCTCCTCCAGGATCCCCAAATTTCCTCTGAGAAGTATATTCTTCAACTGAGAGCAACCCCAGAAGGAGATGCTAGATATCTTGGCAGCAGTTGTAGATTTGTTGATGAAGCTAAATGACTCGAGCGACGAGGACAGGGCGTCATTGATGAAGCTAGATGCCGTAAGGCTGTTTGTACTGGACATATTGGGGAATTCTGCTTGATTATTTGTGTCTTCGTTCTCGGTATGGATTGGATCTTCTGTTACTCGAAGTATGACAAGGCTAGGTCTACCACCACACAAATCACTTATGCTCCCATGCTTAACTCCCTCCACATTTAACTCCCTGAGTTCAACTATCAATTTCTTCATCTTTTCCGATAGCAGCCAGTACCAGTGTGTATACCTCAGATCCAGCACCCACAGCTTCTGGAAACATGACATCTTTTCATTGTGGCTTGGATGCTCATCATCCTCTGTGATATTTGTGCAATGGTCCAGATGAAGCAATCTTAGTTGGGCACAATGGACGAAAGGAGGAGATGCAAAACTGAAGGTGCAATGAGACAAATACAACACATGTAGCTTGCTGCTTTGTGAATGTTGGAACATGCCAACTGGCAATATTGATGTTGTATTTGTTGGTGGTTCATCTGCAGAAAGGAAGAACGATGTGACCTGTGGAGGCAGCACATGAGTGTTATCATTTCGCAGTTCTTTGTGGGTGGTGAAATTCCAGCGGTTAACATGTGAATCATTCAATACATGTAGCAAAAGAGCTGCAGCCTCATCAGATCCTATAACAGGTGAATCCAAGCTCATGTTTCTCTGAAGAGAATTGCCAATGTCCCATGCTGATGCATTATCTTGGCCCTGTATAATACCATCACAGATCCAATAGTTTGGTGCATGGGCATTCAAATCTATAGCAATCAGTGCCCTGTATATGAGGCACTCGATGACTATCTTGTGGCTCATATCATCGGGCTGAACAATCCCAGTGCACTTGGCAACATCCAAAGCCTCCTCATGCAGTATATATCTCATTTTCTCAACATTCCATTCAAGAAAAGAAGCAGATAAGCGAACATCTGTTTGACTCTTCATCTTTACCTTTTCCCCATCTTCTAATCTGAGACTCATCCGAAACCTCCCGTGCCAGGTCCACAAGACCTTGTTACCCAAAAGTGATATTACTGGGACACCACACTCATACAGATCAATGTATCTGCTGCTTCCGTTGTGGAAAACCACCAGAAATCTACTGTTATAGAGTTTTCTGAATATTTCCATCCTGATATCTGCAATCACCTCTCTGGAGCCTTCATCTTTCCCATTGAAGTCGTCGTCCTCGTCATACTGATCGAAGATGGCCATCACGGACTGCGGTAGCTCTAGCTCCTCCGCTATCGCTTTTGCATAGACCTCATGTTTTTCCACACGAGCAGTCCACATGGATAACCTTATCAAACTTGCTCGATCTTGTTGATGATTTCAGCGCTGGGCTACCAGATTGAGAACTGTGGATGCTCCCAATCCTTTCCAGCCCTTGAAGTAGATAACGCTTCCTTTGCTTGTATCCTCCAAAACATCAAATATTTCTCCTGCTGCGCATCGATGTTTTTGCCCGGATCTTAATCTTCTGCAGTGTTCAACAAGAATAACACCAAATGAGGCTCGCCATTTTTAGCTTTATTTCTGCAAGTCTTTCATTTCAAACTACAATGCGCCATAACTAAAAAAACCATAAATCAATTAAGACATAACTTATTAACACAAATAAAAGCAAGGATCAAGTGGTGCATATAAAATCATGCAAGTGAGTGATAACTGCATAATCACTGATCAAGTTGTAAAAAATTAAGTGCCAAAGACCACACTGAATATGCTATAGATTTTTCAAACTTCAAATGCTAGCAGAAGCAAGTGTAAATAAATAGGAGAAAAAGTTCTCGCCTTGATGGCCTTTAATTGTTGGGCATACCACTACTGAAGATCCGATTGGACCTCACAGCTCACTAACTAAAGAAATTAAGAAAGTAGGACACAACTCTGCAGCATTAATCACTGAAGATAAAGGTGAGTGTTACATTACCTCTGGAGGCATGATGGATCAAACCAATCTACTATTTTGGCTAGGATCTAGTTTGCACTTAGCAACAAGGCCAGCAGCTTCATGTCAAACGATGTGCAGCAGCAAATTCCTTCCTTTCCTACACATTTGAACAAGTTAACATCATTTCTCGTTAAAGAATTGGTGACTCGTACAGATTTGGCGAAGGAATTAACTAATATGTTGATATGTATACAAAATGATTTGAGCTGGTACCTTGATTAATTGCAGCGCTGGCAGAAGCCTAGATAGACCACAGAAGCAAAATAGATCGACGAGGTGGACAAGGAAACTGGACGTTGCAAGGAGACATGTGCCTTGCGTACAAGGAATATGGATATATCTTCGCTAGTTAGCAAGTAAAGGAAACAGAGCTGGCATGTGCAGCTATGCTTGCATACACATATGCTGTCATTCCTTGCGTCTGCTTTGCGCGCTTATTCTTTGTGCTTTATCTCTCTAAATAAAAGCTGTGAATTCCTTGCTTCCCACACACCACATCCATCATCAGATTCTTTGCTTGTCGTGTTTAAAGATACACAGGGACATAGTAAAGGTAAAGGTAAAATGGAGAGTGCGAATTTTAGCGGACGAGCGTCTCATTGCACGGTATCCTGATCGTTCTAATGGGCCTTGTGATTCGAGCCTGTCAGGCGGGTGTCTCCCACGCCGGCCTGCTAGGAATAGTGTGTAGGCTTCGTAGGCGTACATGGCTGGAACACATGCAACCCGTCGTGGAGCAAGATAGAGTTTCGAAATGGCACATATGCTTGTCACGTGGACCTGCAAGCTCGTATGCCACGTTATTGGTGCTCGCCCCAGCTAGACAAGCAAGGTCCTGCCCTGCCCCTGCCCATCTCGCCTTCCTCCTTTCGACCTGAAGCGCGGCTGCGACATGGATGCTCCCATGGAAGCTCCCCATGATGGACCATCCAGGTAATTAGTGTTCCCCTGATTGGCTGTCAACAATCTCCGCATGATGTTTCGTTGCCTGTTTGTTTGATATATGAGACTCAAACAGTCAAAGAAAACATACATATATTTGATTGGTTCTTTTTTTTTTTGCCGAAGCAGCATATATTTGACTTGTTGTAATGATGTTCTACATTTTCAGCCGACCAGTCCTACACGATATGAATTTGCTCTGCATGCGTTTTCTGATTTGTTGATCGATCATAGGACAAAGATGGAGTGTTCATAAGATAAACTGCTATTCTAGCTTGATTTCTTGTAAGTTAAAGTGTTCTGGTTTGTGTGTTCAGATTCAAAAGTTATTTGTAGATTGGACAAAAGATGTGTTTTATTGACAAAATTAGACTAGACGAATCGAGTAAAATGTAGCCATCGTTAATTTAGGTAAAATATAGCCAGTTAACATTTATTTAGTCAAACATAGACAAATCAATTTAGATTAACAATGAATTAGGTAATCGAGTAAAATATAGCCATCGTTAATTAGGTAAAATTAGACTCGATTTAATGGAGTAAAATGTGTTTTGTTTACATTTATTTGATAGATCTCATGGGATAATTAGGAATGCAAGTAATGTCCCGGGGAGATCTAAAGCTGTAATAACGGTTAAACATTCAGGTCATTACCATGATAAGTGTTTCTGTTGAGTAAGTTTGGTATTGTGGGACTGAAATTAATTAGTTACTGTGTAACCAACATGCTTACACACTTTAACAGCCACTCAATAACCGTGACTTAAAATGTTCTATAAACAAGTTGATTAAAAGAACCGCCCCGTAATTAGTATTTCAAGAACTACATTTATCTTTTTTTTGCGGGGAACTACATTTATCTTAATGAACAAAGGTCCGAGATGTAATGCTTCGTCATTACCAGGGTCAGATTTTTTTTTGTTGCACATGTATTACCAGAAAACGTATTCTGTACGAAGATTAGGTGTACATATAAACTTAAATAGGACTGGAAGAAGCAATCAACGATTTTTTCCTTGCGAGATTAACAAGTCAGTACTTGACTGGTCAAAAAGTTCCTAATCTCTTCGTCTCAAAATAACCTGATTAACACATGTCTGCGGGTGGAACATGTCTAAACTCATCGAAATATTTTTCTCGCTGCTTGTAGTCACATCAGCTCGTCACATGTGCAGCCCCAGCAATGCTGTTGCCTTTAGGCTAGTCATAGTGGGAATAACTTAGCTAATAACATAGTGCTCTCCAAGAAATTTTTGCTTATGTGGCAAGTATTTAATGTGAGGTGGTAACATAATATGTTACTGTAACATAGCGCTTCTCAAGATAAGATGAGTCTACAAGCTAATAAATGAAGCCATCTATGACACTTCTATCATGTTACTCTGCATTATGAAGGTAGTAACTTAGGGGGTGCTTGGATCCAAGGGACTATTTTTAGTCTGACTAAAAATAGTCACTTTTAGAGGATAAAGTTCCAAGCACCCCTGACTAAAGAGAGGCTAGGACTAGTCTTGAGGCTAAAAGTTTTTAGTCATAGGAAACCTACTAAAATATGTATTAGCCCTCTCTCTCCTCATTTAATTCATCTCCTTTAACACATGCGAGTTCTAGATTGGAGGGTTTGGAGGATAATAAATGCTCAATAACTAGATTTTAGTCTCTTTAGTATTTGGATCCAAGCATGGGTGAGGCTAGCAAGTTTTAGTCCCACTACTTTTAGTCATGGGACTAAAACGTATCCAAGCATGCTCTTAGACTAGTGTCATGCATATGACACTAGTCTAAGTTAGGGCATCTCCAGCCGTTGGCCCCCCTGGGGGCGTCTAAAAGCGCCGCCTGGGGGTGAGCCGGCGAAAAAAAAGGCCCTGGGCGAAGTCGTCGCCAGCCAGCCGACTTCAGTGGCCGCCACAAAGCGAGTGTAAAGAAAAGGGGGGCGTCGCTAAGATATGACAAAGAGCAGTTAAATTTCGTCCGAACATGGTGAATTTTGGCCAAATTCTCCCATTTTCATTACATTATTAAGCTAATCTAAAAAAGAAAGGCGTTGAAGTTGTCGCCGCCGCCATCGCCATCGCTGCTGCCGGCCTTCTCTCGACGCGACGCCTGCTGGACCTAACGCCGCCGTGGTGGATCTGGCGGCGCGCTGTCGTCGTTGCCGCTGTCGCGACAGACGACGACTCCGTTTCGCCGCGCCGCTGCCGGCGCTCCTCGGCGCGCAGCAGTCGGCGCTACTGGCGCCTTCGCTTTCTCCCGCGCGCTTTCTCCATCGCAATGGAGTCTCGTGCGCCCATTCTGTGGCCGCTGTTGCCGACGAAGCCCGCCGCCAGCGCAGTTCGCTCCGCTTTCACCGGCGCCAGCCCGCCCGCTTTCACCGGGCGCTTATTCCCGCCCGCTTTCGCTTGACGGCGCGGAGGAACCGAGGACGGCGCGCGGCCGCCTCGTGGATGACGATGTCGGCGCTGCGAAAAGCGCCGATCGAGCGGGCGATTTCGACGCAGGCTCGGCCTTGACGGCGAGCAGGGCCGGAGTTCCGGAGGAGTGCGAGGAGGATCGGGAGGAGGAAGAGGAGGAGGAAGATCCGAACCGCCTTGGCGCCCATGTCTCGGCGCGTCGGTGCATCGCCGGGGGGTATGCCAACGGCGGGTCGTTGCCGCCCTCGAGGTGCGTGAGTACGCCCTCGAGTGTGCGGCCGGGACGCCACCGCAGGTGGCGCCGCTGTTCGCCGCCGCCGACCACCGCGCGCGCTACAGGACGCCAGACGCTGCTGCGGGCGGCGTTAAATACGCCACCAGCGGCGTGGTTGTCGGCGGCGCATCGGGAGGGAGCGCGGCGCCGGTGAGGGACGACGACGATCTCAACCTCGCCGGGCGGCATCCAGCCGCCAAGGCGCCGGGCAACGGGGAATGGGCACTTCGGCGCCGAGCCTCCATCCCGACGGCCCGGCGCGCATGTCCGGCGGCACCGGATGTTCGCCGAACAGAGCCAGACTCGTAAGGCGGAGCGAACGGCGGCGGGCTGCCGCCGCCGAAGCGTTTCGCCATGGCGCCGGGCGACGGCGCACGGAAGAGGCAGGAGAGGGAGGGGCTGGACGGCGGCGAGGGGCGGGCGGGCTGGTGTGGGCACAGAAGTGGAGGGAGGCCGCCGCTTTATAGCCGGGCCGCGCTGTGTACGCTGCGTCAGCGAGGGATGGAGGCGCCGGCGCCGCCCGTGATGCGCCGCTGCGAAGGAATCAATGGCAAGGCTGACCGGCGGCAGCCTTGCCATTGATTCCCGCGAAAACCGAGGCCGTTGGGGAAGACGAGGCGCTGGTCGCCGACGCTGCTGGCCCGCGGCTTCTTCGCCAAAACACCGCCTGGCGCCACGGGCGCCCAAAGGCCGGTTCGCTGGGTCCGCTGGCGCTGTTTTCGCCCAAGCCGGCGATTTTCGGCCCTGGGCGCGATCGGGCTGCTTTTTCGCGCCGGCGCGAATAAATCGCCTGGAGAGGCCTTCTTGGGGGCGCGGCTGGAGATGCCCTTACTCCCCAGTATGACCAGCCTTACACGCTAGGCAATGGACTGTAGTACTACTCCCTCCTTTCCGGTTTATAAGGCTCAATTCAAAAATCTCACCAACCAAGGTAGATGGTGAGTGGTGGAATACTTTTTGTAGTTTGCAAAAGCACCCAATTAATGCTCTTGTTTTCCTCAAAAAAGTATGTTTACCAATGCATTAATTGCAATGCATGCATGCATAAATTACATGCATTGGTCAATTTTCTCTTGATACTTGCATGCAATGATTTAATGCACCTTGGAATCTGAACATGTGATGAGAAACAACCAAATTGAGCCTTATAAAATGGAAAAACTAAAATTTAGAGATGAGCCCTATAAACCGGAAAGGAGGGAGTACTAGCTAGATTCGGTACCTGCTGCTGCCTGCCTGACGCGGAATACACGCTGTGGCCAGCCTCTACGAGGGAACAAGAACCGGAAATACAGGGGAAGCTCGGATCCCCAAACAATGCCAACGGACGGGATAAAGTCCTACCTGGTGCGCAGCCTCTATTGGGCATTTTGGTAAAAATGGACTGCTACTTTGTTGCCTCTCATCCCGTCAGTTGACCAAGTTATGTATCTGGCTATATCTCGTCATCCTTGAGTTGCAGAAAATGATGTTTTGGCCACTGAGAATACCTCTGAAACATAAATTTAATTACTAACTAATTTCTATTTGCATATACTTGTACACCATCTTCATGCCAAAGATTGCATTTTGGACCACATAGTTTTACCACACAGCTGTAACTTGCACTGCAAGTTTTTGTTTAAAAAAAACATCGAACCGGACCAGGTACCATTGTCGTAAATTCAAACTGGTCCAGGTAACAAAAACCGAGCCAGTTCAGTGGTTTGGACCCACATGTATGTCTGCTTCCATGTTGAGGCCCCGTAATTACTTTGCCACGTCAGGGCAACCTCACTCAAGTCAAGCCTATGTCTGTTGATCTTAAGTTCTGAACCATGTCCTGAGTGTTCGCAGTCAACATTTATCAGTCTACCAACATTTCCACTTACCCATGAGCAATTAGTTGAGACAGCTTGCAAATGGAATGAGCGAAAAATTACCAAAAACTCACTGTGTAAAAAATTGAAGCAATCAGATTTCAGTTTCTTCCCTTAAGTTAAGAAACATGGGCAGCTCATTTTTTTAAAAAAAGAGTATAATCCAGCTACAAAACTGTGATGGCTTTACAGCATTAACATGGTCTCTACTTTTAACAAATACATGTTCTTTAAATTCCTCTATCAAGGAATAAAACACATTAATTCACAGCAAAAGAGAGAAGCAGAAACACTGCTACCCAATTCATGAACTCTATCTCTATCTCTCTCTTAGGCTGTTGAAACAAAAACATATCGACTTGGAAAGAGAGTAATGAACCAGATAGAACCAGCACTTTTGGCAGCAAAATTTCAGTTTCAATAGGCAGACGGGACCATTATCTCTGAAGAAATTTCGTCTTTAATTAAAGCTAGCTCTGCTCATCTATGGTATTTACTATTTACTTTACCCTGGCATATAAGAAGAGAAGCCAGGCAAATAAAGCCTGGAGTATGGCTGTGCATTTGGTCTTGAACATGGTCAAAGTTACCACTGTAGATTTTAGATGCACCCTGCCCCATGTGGAGATCTGATTGGCGACACTTTTTCTGAATCTGTTGCAGAAAACATCTGAATTCGCTGAAATGTCACGAAAACACATGTCGGTGGTTGCCCCTAGAGGTGCTGCAGGCAAGCTAGTTTTTCTTTTCTTTTTTTAGAAAAGGAGGATGACCCCCGGCCTCTGCATCTGGGCGATGCATACGGCCACTTTATTAATTATTCTCACAAGACCTTACAAAGTCATACAACAGTAAGACTAAAGCCGCCATCTAAGCAACAAATGTCGCTACACCTATCCAGTTGATGAAGGGGCGCAGATAGCATGGGCCTAATACCAAACAGACATCGCAGCCAAGCCTAACATTTAAGACCTGAGACCCCAACCTAGCCACTTGCCGGGTCTGGGGCACACACTGGTCCGGCATGCTCTCAGAGGCCGCCGCCGCCAACTGCCACCGCTCCATCTTCAGAATTGTGGTGATGCATCAACCTTGCTTGGTCTAGCTATCGTCGACGCCATCACGGCGCCCAACGGCACCTCCTCCCTGCACGCAAACAGCTGAGCACGTCGCGGTCGCCACTGATATACATCAGCGCCATGCTGCCAAATACCACCAGCCAACACAGCTTGAAGTCCTTGGAAGATCTGTCGTGCGTAGCACCTGCCGACCAGGCATGACCAAGCGTAGCACCTCTTGGTCAGGCATGACTTGATATCTCCACCAAAGCTCCGCAAGACGGCCGCCCACCTCCCGCCTCGACTTCCAAATACTGCTCCACAAACGATGCTCCCAAGAGAGAAACGACACCGCAGTGCCGCCATCGTCCAATCTGGAACACCAGATCCTAGGGTTTCCCCCGGAGCAGCACGAGTGGGTCGACAGTAGTTACACGACGATGCCTTCATCAAGGTAACGGCGTAGAACGCCGCCATCGCCTGCTATCGGCTCGGTTTTCACCGACAACCATGTCTCCCCAACTCGCAGCCGGGACTAGATGATGGATCTCGAGATCCGATCACCAAGCTTCCGCCGCCACCACCGACGAAGAAGATGACCACCACCACCGCTACACCGCCGTAACAGATCCGCCATGGTGCCGCCAAGCACCACCAGCCCTCGACGCCGCCGATCTAAAGCCGATGACATGCCGCCAAAGAACGATCGGGCCGCCGCCGATCCAGGCCAGCCGCCGCAGCCGCCGCCCGAGGCCCGAGGCAGGCCGACCGCCGCAGCTGCCGGGCCAACGCCGTCAAGATCTAGATCGGACGCACTCCACACATGTTGGGGCCCCATCACCCCTGAGATGCGGGAGGGAGGAAGAGCCCCCGCCACCGCCGTCGGCCTCCGGGCACAAGCCAGCAGCGTCCTCTGGCGGTGGCGGAAGGAGGGGAGGAAGATGGGTTGGGCCCGGCGGCAGCTAGGGTTGGGGAGCCCCCGAGTCGCCCGAGCGGGGGGCAGACGCGGGGGGCTGTTGCAGGCAAGCTAGTTGAGAAACTTTGTCTGTCATTTCACTTCAGTGACAAGGATAAGAAAAAGGATTCCATTCTGCTTCTACTTCCCTGCCATGTCTGCACCGGTTCTGGTTGTTAACATCTTCAGTCTCGCAGTCTTGCTAAATTAAGAGTTGCCTAAGTCACATCTTCTACAGCCAATAGGACTTGGAATTAATCAGTTAACCCCCTGTGGCGTATTATCTACTCTAATCCAAGTCTAAATCTAGGTAAAAAAGAGGAACTGTTTGCAAGAACAACCAGTCAAGAAAAAACTGATCCAAATCACCATTTGTATGTGATCAGCACAAAACAAAACATGAAGCTACAGTTTGTATATGATGACACAAACAAATCACCATTTGTATACAAGTCAAAGGAATTGCTTAGCATTACAATAATCAGTCCATCGCTGAAAAATCACACACCACAACACACAAATGGAGAGCAGCAGCATGAGCAGGCAGGGCACTCATGCAGCACAGGCCGAATACCTTCTCTTATTTATTTCTCTCAAAGCTTGTATCATCTATCCAACCAGATGATGCAAACTTACTTTGACGCTTATATGGCTTTTATCGAGCAAAGCTAAGCAAACCAAACAAGATCAAGACAAACCAAACCAAATCAAATCAAACTGAACTGGAAGACGCACCGCCACACCGTGGCAATGTAGATGCAGATTTCACACGGACCAATCAAGCAGCATCAATTAAGGCAACAACACACACAAACGTGCACTCCAGAGAAAGCTTCAGCCAATTAAGCATCGTAGCACCACGGGGTCGACGTGCCTGTAGCGATTATCGACCATGGATGGATTTGATTACCTACAGTAGTGCAGCAGAACAAACCATCAATGGGATGATACTATGCACGCATAGTATCGGGACAATAGAAAAGTAGTACAAATAGGAACGATAAGTTTAAGTTCGCTAGCTTGCCAAGTTATTGATCAAAGTAGGGACGGAAGCCACATATATATCTCACCTGAGAACGGTGACCCTTGGCAGGTGGGCCTTCTTGTAGTATCGTGAGTGGCTCGGCTCGTAGAGAGAAGGATCGTGGTTCGCCTCCACCCCTCCCCACTCCAGGTTGTCCCACCAATCCTTCTCACAGTCCACCTTGGGCCGCTTGGTGGTGCTGCCTCTGACGGCAGGCAGGCAGCTAAGGCCCCAGCAGCCGCTGACCTTGACGGTCTCAAGGTTGGGCGCGAACATCCTACTCCCACAGATGCCCTGTAGAGCGGAGAGCTGGTACAGGTGGATGTGCCTTAAGTTGGGAAATCTTATAATTTCCCGCTTCTGTTGGTGCTTAGGGTCCAAAGGGAAGACTTCCTTCAGATCACCGCAGCACACGATCTCGAGCGTCTTCAGGCTAGGCAGGGTGTCCATATGCTCAGACAAGGGAAGCACGTGAATGAGCCTGGGGCAATAGTCCAGGTGCAAGAATACTAGATCTTCAAACGAATTACAACCAGGTTGAGCTAGTGCACTCCAGTTCCAGATGTAGCATGCCATTGGGAGTTGGGACGCCCAGAACGTAGACAAGCGCCAAAAGGCGATCTGGCCATCACTTAGTTGGGGAGTAGCAAAGATAGAGCAAAGCTTGGGGCACCTCTCAACTCGGCACCATCTAAGATACCACCACTCTGCACCTTGTGGGCATGGAATGCAAGTGGTGGAATAGCTATCATGCACATACAAAGATCCGCATTATCACACATCAAAACAGGGCTAAAGCAACACCAGATTAATCCTTCGAAGCCAGGTTGTTTCAGAAAGATCCTCTTCCATCTTCTTTCGCCTTGCATGTGGAAGTACCACTTTTGAGGACGGAGTAGGAGTAGGTGGACAAGCCCACATCCAGCTGATCACACCTTCGATAGCACTGACAGCTTGCGGTTCTTCTTGAAAGACATCACTTGCATATAAGTATTGAGCAAACTGCTGCTGACTCCCGATGCCTTGAGCAACTTCACGGCTACCAACATCAGCTCCACTGGCAGGAGATGAATGAATCTCCATATATACAAAGTTTCGCTTAATTTCTTGTTGAAAGGGCAGAAGCGACCAGATGAGCCTTGCATCCACAACAGATATGTACCATTTAAAGTCAAAAGATGCAATTCGCCGGCTGCCTAATTGTGAAGCCCCAAAAGTAAGGATAGATGATGATCCTGCAGCAGCAGTAGCCTCCTTGGTCTTCTCTTCCCAATCATTCTGGCTAGGCAATGCAGATTGGGCGGTGCTGATCTGCACTTTCTCCAAAACCCATGTCCTTGATGGCCATAATATTGCACGGAGCTTCTCGCAGTCCAGCAGCATAATACGCTTGAGGTTTGGAGCTTCCACTTCTCCTGTGTCAAGGGTTTTCACCGCCGCGTCGAGAGGTCCAGCCCTCTAGGCTCCCCAAATTTCCACTGAGAAGTATATTTGTCAACTGAGAACAACCCCGGAAGGAGATACTAGATATCTTGGCAGCACTAGCACCACTATTGATGAAGCTAACTGACTCGAGCAATGGGGGTAACATGAAAGGGGCGACTTGTTCTAATTCAGCACAACTCTCAAGGCTGACTGTCTTCAAGAGACTTGCCTTGGACAAGTTGAGGAGTGATGCACCATTATTTTTTATGATGTCTTGTGAATGAATTGTGACTGTGTTGGCTGTCACTCGAAGTACGACAAGGCTAGGAATATCACCACACAAATCCCTTATGCTCCATTGCTTGACTCCCTCCACATTCAACTCCCCGAGGTCACCATTAAACTCATTATCTTTTTCGATAGAAGCCAATACCAATCAGATACCTCAAAACCAGCACCCATAACTCCTGGAGACATGTCATGTTTTCATTGTGGCTTGGATGCTCCTCATCGTCTGTGATATTCGTGCAATGGTCCAGATGGAGCAATCTTAGTTGGACACAATGAACGAAGGGAGGAGATGCAAAACTGAAGGTGCAATGAGACAGATGAACACACGTAGCTTGCTGCTTTGTGAATGTTGGAACATGCCAACTGGTAGTATTGATGTTGTATTTCTTGGTGGCTCATCTGCAGAAAGGAAGAATGATGTCACCTGAGAAGGCAGCACACGAGTGTTATCCTTTAGGAGTTGTTTGTGGGTGGTGAAATTCCAGCAGTTAACAAGTAAATCATTTGACACCTGTAGCAAATGAGTTGTGTTCTCGTCAAACTGAATAGCACAGTCCAAGCTTATGTTCCTCTATAGAGAATTGCCAATCTCCCATGCTGATGTATTGTCTTGGCACTGTATAATACCATCGCAGATCCAATAGTTTGGTGCATGTGTCTTCAAGTCTATGGCAATCAGTGCCCTGTATATGAGGTTCTCCATGACTATCTTGTGGCTCATGTCGTCGGGCTGAATAATCCCTGCACACCTGGCAACCTCCAAAGCTTCTTCATGCAGAGATCTCAGATCTCCTCATATTGAAGGTCGAGAAGCATATAAGACAACATCTGTCTGCTCTTCATCTTTCCCTCCTCCCCATCTTCCGGTATTAGATTGAGATCGTGCAAAACCTCCCAGACAGTCCACAACATCTTGTTACTCAAAATGTTGTAATTGGGACACCACAATCGCATAAATCAATGTATCTTCTACTCCGCTTAACATTGTGGTGGACATGTTAGCAATTTTGATAGGAAGGGCTAAGGACAATGGTCAAGTGGGTGGCTTAGTACCTCATCCGTTGATGGAGGTGTATCCATCCTTCAATACGCGATGATACAATCATCTTCATGGAGCATGATTTGGCCAAGGCGAGAAATATGAAGCTGTTGTTATGCCTCTTCAACAATTATCCGGGTTAAAGATTAACTTTCATAAGAGCGAAGTTGTTCTCTTTGGTAGAGCCAAAGACTAACAGAGTCTTATAGGCAATTGTTTGGGTGCGAGTTGGGAAGTTTGCCCTTCTCCTACCTTGGTATTCCGATACACCATCGTAGGCTAACAAACAGAGAGTGGAAGTGTATCGAGGATCGATTTGAGAAGAAACTGAGCTGCTGGAAGGGTAAGCTCATGTCATACGGAGGCCGGTTAATCTTGATAAACTCGGTGCTCACGAGTATGCCTATGTTCCTCTTATCGTTCTTTGAGGTTCCAGTGGGCGTTAGGAAAAGACTGGACTTCTATCGATCACATTTCTTTTGGCAGGGTGATGATCTTAAAAGAAAATACCGCTTGCTAAGTGGGATATTATCTGTCGACCCAAAGACCAAGGCGGCTTGGTATTGAGAATCTTGAAGTTAAGAACAGATGCCTTCTTAGTAAGTGGTTGTGAAGCTCGCTCCAAGATCGAAACCATGTGGGCGCAAATCCTATGCAGCAAGTACCTCCAGACTAGAACGTTGTCCTGTATCGCTTAGGTCGATCGACTCGCTTTTCCGAAAGGGCTCATGAAAGTCAAACAATTATCGCTCAATAGGAAAAAGTTGTTATTGGAAATGGTGCCACTACATGTTTCGAGGATTCTTGGTTGGGCAACTCACCCTTGGCCATTCAATATCCGCCTTTATATCGTATTGCTCAACGACGTGAGGTGTTCGTGGCAACGGTATTTCAATCTATCCCCTTAATATTCAGTTTAGACGGTCGTTAGCGGGCAATCGTTGGGAGGTTTGGCTCCAGCTTAGTTAGAGACTAATGGAGGTTCAACTTTCCGACCAACCCGATGAATTACGCCGAAGTTGACTAAGTCCGAGTATTTACAAAGAAGTCAATGTATATTGATGTTATTAATTCGAACTCCATTCCAACTTCCAAGAATGTCTGGGATGTCAAAGTTCCTTTGAAAATAAAAGTGTTTATGTGGTTTGTACATAAACAAGTTATTCTAACAAAGGACAACTTAATAAAGCGTAATTGGACATGACCTACTAGGTGTAGTTTCTGTGATCGGGATGAGACAATTAAACATCTCTTTTTTGATTGCCCGCTGGCCAAGGTCCTTTGGCAGACGGTCCACATTGCTTTTAATATTACTCCACCGACTACTGTTAATGCTTTATTTTGGAATTGGCTTAATGGGATTGACTCTACATTAGCAAGACATACTCGAGTTGGAGTCTGTGCTTTGATGTGGACCATCTGGCTTTGCAAAAATGATTTGGTTTTTAACAGAACATCACGAATTCATTTTTTGCAGGTTATCTTCCGAGCTACGGCATTGATCCGTTCATGGTCATTACTCACTCCGATGGAGGCCAGGGAGCATTTGGTTACTGGGTCTATCCGTTGGGAGATGGTTGCTCGGGATATCTTCAACCGGTTTGGATGGCGGTCATGTAATAGGATAGGCAATTAATTTACCTATCTTTTATAGCCAGCCGGTTGTGGCATCATTTTCTGGCTAGTTCGTGTTTCTAGCCTTCTGCGCTCTGTGTCGGCTGCTTTTTTCTTTATTTAAGTTTGAGACTATGGAACTTTCTTTGCACATTTTGTTGCTTGGTTAATAAGATGGCTGTATGCATCACTCTTGATGCAGAGGCCGGGGAGTCCCCCCTTTTCGAAAAAAAAATCTTCTGCTTCCGTTGTGAAAAACCACCACAAATATACTGTTAACAAGTTTTCTGAAGACTTCCCTTCTGATATCCGCTATCACCCCTCTGGAGCCTTCGTCTATCCCACGGAAGTCATCATCCTCATCACAGCAATCAAAGATGGTCATCACTGCATGCGGAAGCTCTACCTCCTCCGCAATTGCCTTTTGCAGGGCTCTCATGCTTTTCCATACTAAGCAATCCACATGGATAACCTTATCAAACTTGTTATGTGTTGTTGATGATTTCAGGCGTTGAGCTACCAGATTGAGAACAACCGATGCTCCAAATCCCTCCCAGCCCTTGAAGTAGATCACATTTCCTTTGCTTGTGTCCTCCAAAACATCAATTATCTTTCCTGCTGCAGCTTCGATGTTTTCTGCCTCGATCTCTATCTCCTGAAGTGTTCAACAATTATAACAGCAAATGAGGTTCACCATTTTTAGCTTTATTTCTGAAACTCTTTAATTTCAAAACTATAGGGCGCATCATAAGTTCATAACTATGAAAAAACCGTAAATCAATTAAAACATAACTTATTAACACAAATAAAAGCAAGGATCAAGTTGTGCATATAAAAACATGCAAGGGAGCGATAACTGCATAATCATTGATGAACTGTGTAAAAAATTAAGTGCCAAAGACCACACTGAATATGCTATAGATCATTCAAACTTTTTCCCTAAAAAAAAGATCTTTCAAACTTCAAATGCTAGCAGCAGCAAGTGTAAATAAATAGGAGAAAAAGTTCTCATAATGATGGCCTTTAATTGTTGGGCATACCACTACTGAAGATCCGAGTTGAGCTCACTAACTAAAGAAATTGTAGGACACAAATCTGCAGCATTAATCACTGAAGATAAAGGTGAGTGTCACATTACCTCTGGAGGCATGATGAATCAAACCAATCTTCTATTTTGGCTATGATCTAGTTCGCACTTAGCAACAAGGCCAGCAGCTTCATGTCAAACGACGTGCGGCAGCAAATTCCTTCCTTTCCTACACATTTGAACAGTTAACATCACTCCTCATTAAAGAATGACTCGACAGATTTGGAGAAGCGATTAACTAATCTGTTGATATGTATGCAAAATGATTCGGTTGGTACCTTGATTAATTGTATACCGCGTAAGCTTCTAGAGGGACTATACAAGCAAAATAGATCAAGAGGTGGACAAGGAAACCGAAGTTGAATGGAAACATATGCCTTATGAGATGGAATATGGATGTAGCTGGCTATCTCAGACAGAAACGGGCATGCATATGCAATTATGCATACACATGAGCTAGCAGCATTCCTTGCGCCGCTTATGCGTTTTTTCTCAGGCTTTATCTCTAAACAAAAGCTGTGAATTCTTTGCTTCCCACACACCACGCCCATCAGCATATTCTTTGCTTGCTCTGCTTGAAGATAGACACGGATATAAAGCTAAAGATAAAATAGAATGTTACTTTGTTGCCTCTCATCCCGCCGCTTCACCAAGATGTATCGTGCTATATCCCGTTAGCCTTGAGTAATGTAAAATGCCGCTTTAGCCATCGAGACAACCTCTCAAACATAAGTCTAATTAACTAATTTTTTATTTTTTATGAAACCGGTTTCTATTTGCCGAAAATCGAGTGAATAGCGTAGAAAACTACCACATTACGGGCTATCGTTCAAAAACTACCGCTTTTTTAATTTTTCAAAAACTACCACAAAAGTGGCTGGCTGTTCCAAAAACCCAAGTGGCCAATGGTTAAGTTTAATCGGGTTATGACATGTGTGGCCTGCCTGCCACCGCTTTTGTCGGCCACAATGCTCACGGCGCTGGTGACGGCCGTTAGGGCGCACGGGCCATCCCGACCACTAAACGGATCCGCCTCGCCTCACTCTGTTTCCCCTCTCTGCCTCCCTTCTTCGGCGCGCCTCCTCCGGCGGCGGCGGCGGCGCGTAAACTAGGCGATGGCGGCCATTCAACGTGTGGAGGTGGAAGGGGGGATGGAGGCGGCGAGTTCTCAGAGGTTGATAACTAGCTGGGGAGCGGTAGCTTCGCAACCCAGCCGGAGGCGCCGCCGCCGCCGCAGCGGACACCACAGGCTGCAGCTCTGATGCAGGCTCCTACGCCACAGGCTACACCGCCGTCGCCTGGTGATTGCCAGTTCTCGCTTGACTACAGAGCAGCGAGGTCTCTTGCTAGCGCCAGGCAGCAGATCCGCCAACTCCCAAAGACTGGCCTCTGCATTTGGAGGGGTGGAGTAAGTTTTTTTTCCTCTTATGAGCTCCTTCAACAGTTTCTGCATTTCCGCTTGTTCATTTCAAACAACATAGCATAATTTAGTTTGTTTTTTGACCAAACCATAGGTTGATGCTGCTGTGATTCATCTTAGAACATGAACATGCACTGAATACTGTACTTTATAGTTAGTGTGCACTGAATTTTTGTAGCAAAAAACACTTAGTTAGTTGGGCTTTTCAAATAACATATTATGTAATGCAGGCTGGATGATGAAATTTGGGAGGTTAGGCTGCATTTCCAGGGCAGAGATAATATGGAAAGGAGGTTTTCTGTTTCAGACATCACATTTCTAAACTTGATAGCACTTACTGAGACTGAAGGCTATGGGTCAGATGACTACATGTACTAGGTAAAAGAACAAGGGATTGGACAGGAAGGTTTATTTCTTCCGACACCAAGATGCAGCTTGAAGAAATGATAGACCACTCAGATTTAACAGTGCTCAATATCATTGTTTCCAAGGCAAATGAAGATAGAGATGCTGAATGTAACAGGGCTCACAATGTTTGTGAAGAACAAATTCCAATAGGCAGTCCAGTGGGGGGTCCTGGTTTTGTGTTAAGTCTGTCACAAGATGGAGTGGTCCACCCTCTTGAAGTTAATTTGAACACACAACAAAGCTGTAACTTGAACATTTCTGAAGCTCATGGTGGAGATGATGATGGACAGGCTGCTGGTGAAGAGGATGATGATATTGACAAATCATCCTCAGACTTTGAGATTGATAGGGGTGACTATAAGAGGGATAAAGATGTCTTACAAGGCTTGGAAGAGAGGTGAAGAAAATATTGGAAATGAAGAAGAAAGAGATGTCAGAGAAGATGCACTACGCTTGAAGGTGACAAGGATGTTTCAGAGTTTTGGCAGGAGGAGAAAGAGGCCGACAAAGGAGAGGAAATAGTTGTGGAAAATGCAGGCCCGAGAAACTCAAGCCTGTGAGAAGAGCAGCAAGAAATCCAGTCCAACTTCCAGAGCTCACAACAGCCAGAGATCCCAAAGTTTCAAGATTTTGTACCAAGTCGATGAGTATTGCTTCCCGGTGATGTGGGCATGGCTCAGATGGGGAGACTCCAAGACTACCTTCTGGAAGGAAGAGAAGATTGAAGAAGAAGAAAGAGAGGAATGGTATGACCCAAAGGTACCTGATGCACATGAGCAGCTGTGCAAGGACCTTTGCTTCACCAATGTGTATGAGTTTAGAAAGGCATTGAGAAATTTTCATGTTAGGACTTTGAGAAACTTTCAGACTATAGGAATGAACCATCAAGGGTTATTGTTTGGTGCCCAGAGAGGAAGAATGGATGTGATTTTTCATGACTGCATCCAAAGTAGCCCATGAAGATACATTCACAATCAAGAAGTGCCACATGGATCATAGTTGTGGAGCTTGTGGAGAGAGTACAAAGGTTATCGCTGAATGGGTTGCGTGGTGTGGAGGACACAATTAGATCAAATGTAAAGGCTGATGTAGAGACAGCTTCTCAAACATACTAAGAAGAAGTTTGGGGTGCATGTACCTAGGAGTTTGGCATATAGGGCAAGACCGATGGCTGTTGATGTTGTGCAAGGATCATAGAAAGCAGATTCGAGGTTGAGGGACTACCTACAATGTGTGCTTGACACAAACCCCGAAGCAGTGCATAGTGACAACTTTTGAGGATCCTTTGAACCCAGCCCCACACCAAGGTTCAAGTACATGTTCTATTGCTCGCAGCATCAAAAGATGGATTTCTTGCTGGTTGTAGGCCTTTCATAGGTACAAATCAGTGATTTAATCATGTTAGAAATGTAATCAAGTTATTCAATTTTGCCCTAACTATCTCTGCTTATGCAGGACTTGATGGTTGCTTCATCAAGTTATCCACAAAGCCGCCAGATATTGGCAGAATCGAGAGATGGGAACAACAATGTGTTCCCAATTGCTTTTCGGTGGTTGACAAAGAGGATGGGCCTAGCTGACCTGGTTTTAAACCAACTTAGAATCTGATTGGCACCAAAGAATCAGTTTGGGAACTACACCATCATGTCCGACGGCGTAAGGTATTTTCTCCGACTCAGATATTCTTATGCACATAGCAATGCTGCTATAGTTATCTCATTACTACCTTATGTAATCAAACAACAGGGCCTTCTTAAAGCAATTAATGAAGTATTTCCTCAATCCCCACAAAGATATTGCCTAAGACACATATATGCCAACTTCCAGTCGGCTGGCTTTAGAGCAGAAGAACTTAAGAAATGGGTTGACAAAGCTAGCTATTCCTTCACTGAACATGGTCACAAAGAAGGAATGGAAGGTTTGAAAGCAGCATGTGAACCAGCCTACATGTGGTTTAATGGCATCCCTAAGGAGTGTTGGGCTAGATATGCAATGGATCATGTGTGCAAGACTGACTTGGTAGTGAACAACCTTAGTGAGGTTTTCAACAAAATGATTCTAGATGTTAGGTCAAAACCAATTAAGACCATGTTTGAAGGGTTGAGGACCAAACTAATGGTTAAGTACCAGGGCATCAGAGAGAAAACAGAGAGCTGTAGGTGGGAAATAACCCCACATTACATGGAGAAGCTTGAGGAGAGCAAGAAGTGGGCTAAATACTGTGAAGCAAACATGGCTGGTCCCAACATTTGGCAAGTAACTAGTGGAGAGAACACATATTGTGTGAAGCTTGATGTAGGGAGCTGCTCTTGCAGGAGGTGGGACATGACTGGATCACCTTGCCACCATGCAATATCTGCAATGCAGAAGATTAAAGTTCACCCGTAAGATTATGTGCATCCATTCTTTAAGAAGCCAATGTATAAGGCTGCATACCAAAGACATCATCTACCCTGTCCCTGGTCATGAATTCTAGCCCAACACCAACACACCGCATATAGAACCACCAGCTTTTAGGGAGAAGAAAGGCAAGAAGGCATAGCTAGGAGAAAGGGTGAATTTGAGGTGCCAGCCCAAAGGATACATCAAGGATGGGCATAATAACATACAAGAATCGTGGGTCTGCAAGGCCACAGTGGACAATGTGTGAGATAGACTTAAGGCCAAGTTTATGACAAGGAAAACAACCACCGTGTAACTAAGCCAATTCAACAAGGAAAATCTGCTACTTGTTTTTAATGCATACAACTTGTGAGCTGCAACTTGTTTTAATTTTAGGAAAACAGGCATCCTACCCAAAGAACTTCAAAGACCAACTAGGCCACCTCCAGCTAGGGCCACATCATCAGGTCCAGCTCCAGCTCCATCACCATCATCAGGTCCAGCTCCAACTTCAGGACCAGTTAGGAAACCAACAACAGCTTCAACTAGGGCAAACACATCTGCTTCAACAAGGGCAACCACATCTACTGCAGTTTCAACTGGTGGATCAAGAAAGATAAAGAACCCAGCACCTGCTTTAGCACCAGCCAAGAACACCAGGTCAAGTGCATCATCTCCAGCAAAGAACACCAGATCATCAAGAGCTGCAAGAGGTTTCAATGCTCCATAGCAACATCAACATCAGTCAAGCTAATGTTGGTTCTAAGAGGAAGAGGAAGGCCCCAAGCAAATTTGCTTTGTATTTCCAAACAAGTGGCAACCATTGAATGTGTTGCACTCAACTCGCTTTATGCACCAAACTAATTGTTAGGCATGCTTGCTATCTGTGTTATGCCTTGAACTCTGCTTGTTAGGCACTCAACTCTGTTTTCATTTGAACAATTAAGTTATGTGGTCTATGTTTGAACTGCTTGAAACAATTAAGTTATGTGGTCTATGTTTGAACTGCTTGAAACAATGATGTTATGTGGTCTATGTTTGAACTGCTTGAAAGAATTGTTGATAATTGATTGATATGATTAGGTCAATTTGGTCACTTTGGGGGGAAACTTGTCCACCAACCCCAAAGTGGCCAAATTTAGCCACTTTGGGTGGCTACTTGTCGACCAACCCCAAAGGTGCCAAATGTGGCCACTTTGGGTGGCTAGTTGTCGACCAACCCCAAAAGTGGCTTTGGCCACTTTGGGGGGCTACTTGTCAACCACCACCAAAAGTGGCTAGTTGTCGACCAACCCCAAAGTGCCCACATTTGGCCACTTTTGGGGGGCTACTTGTCGACCAACCCCAAAAGTGGCTAGTTGTCGACCAACCCCAAAGTGCCCACATTTGGCCACTTTGGGGGGCTACTTCTCGACCAACCCTAAAGTGGCTATCTAGGACCAAAACCTAACATATCAAAGCTAAAACATCAAGATTTGCCCATCTAGGCACCAAACCCTAAGAGAGATCAAACCTAAAAGATTCACTCATAAATTGCATCATAGACAGATTGATTCATCACATAGATAGATCATTCAACATTTTTCACCAGCTTCATACATTGCATTGCATCATAGACAACTTGATTCATCACATACATAGCTCATTCAACATTGTTCTTACACCAACTGCAAACATCACATAGATAGAAAGACAGATCTAGGAACACAGAAACATAACAACAACATCATGGGTATAGAATCCTAGTCCACCTCTGCCTAGTGACCTGAAAGGGATGGAAATTTGCCCTCCTCCTTGCCCAGTAGATGATATCATCATCAATAGGGTTGGAACCAGGGGGGAATGCCTCCAGGAACTGCTCTATGTGAAGGAAATATGCCCTAGAGGCAATAATAAAGTTATTATTTATTTCCTCATATCATGATAAATGTTTATTATTCATGCTAGAATTGTATTAACCGGAAACATGATACATGTGTGAATACATAGACAAACATATAGTCACTAGTATGCCTCTACTTGACTAGCTCATTAATCAAAGATGGTTATGTTTCCTAACCATAGACATGTGTTGTCATTTGATTAATGGGATCACATCATTAGGAGAATGAGGTGATTGACATGACCCATCCTGCTAGCTTAGCACTTGATCGCTTAGTATTCTGCTATTGCTTCCTTCATGACTTATACATGTTCCTCGAATAATGAGAATTGTGTAACTCCTGCCACGGAGGAACACTTTGGTACTACCAAACGTCACAACGAATCGGGTGATTATAAAGGAGTACTACAGTGTCTCCGAAGGTACATGTTGAGTTAGCATAATTCGAGATTAGGTTTTGTCACTCCGATTGTCGGAGAGGTATCTCGGGTTCTCTCGGTAATACTCATCACCTAAGCCTTGCAAGCATATAACTAATGAGTTAGTTATGAGATGAAGTATTACGTAACGAGTAAAGAGACTTGTCGGTAACGAGATTGAACTAGGTATTGATACCGACGATCGAATCTCGACAAGTAACATACCGATGACAAAGGGAACAACGATGTTGTTATGCGGTTCGACCGATAAAGATCTTCAGAGAATATGTAGGAACCAATATGGGCATCCAGGTCCCGCTATTGGTTATTGACCGAGATGTGTCTCACCATGTCTACATCGCTCTCGAACCGTAGAGTCCGCACGCTTAAGGTTTCATGACAATTATGAGTTTATGTATTTTGATGTACCAAGTTTGTTCGAGTCCCTGATATGATCACGACATGACGAGGAGTCTCAAATGGTCGAGACATAAAGATTGATATATTGGACGGATATATTTGGACACCGGAAAGGTTCCGAGAAGTTTGGAGCCCGGAGGTTACCGAACCCCGGGAGGTATATGGGCCTTATTGGGCCCATGTAGGAGGAAGGAGAAGGAGAAGGGAGGGGCGCGCCCCAAGCCCAATCCGACTGGGGAGGGGCCGCCCCCTTTCCTTTCTCCTTCCCCTCTTCCTATTACTACTACTAGTACTACTTCCTAATACTAGTACTCTTTCCTTCCCTCCAAATAAGATAAGGAAAGAGAGGAAACCTACTTGGAGTAGGTTTCCTCCTCATGGCGCGCCCCTAGGGCCGGCCACCTCCTCCCTCCCTCCTTTATATACGGGGTAGGGGGCACCCTAGAAGACACAAGTTGATCATTGATCGCCTTAGCTGCAGTGCGGTGCCCCTCCACAATATTACACCTCGATCATATTGTAGCGGTGCTTAGCCGGCCCCGCGACAGAGAACATCAAGATCGCCACCACGCCGTCAGGCCGACGGAACTCCCCTGAGCCTCTACGATTGGAGATCGAGGGTGCGCCATCGAACTGTACGCTGTCAAGAACTCGGAGGTGCCGGAGTAACGGTGCTTGGATCGGTCGGACCGGAGGACGACGACTACTTCCTCTATGTTGCGCCAACGCCCGCTTCGGTCTATGAGGGTACGAGACAACACTCTCCCCTCGCTGCTATATCATCACCATGATCTTGCGTGCGAGGAAATTTTTGAAATTACTACGCTCCCCAACAAAGGGCATCCGAGCCTAGGTTTTATGGTTTGATGTTATTTGCACGAGTAGAACACAAGTGAGTTGTGGGCGATATAAGTCATACCGCTTACCAAAGATGTCATACTTTGGTTCAGCGGTATTGTTGGATGAAGCGCCCGACCGACATTACGCCAGACGCTTACGCGAGACTGGTTTTACCGCCGTGCTTTGCACACGCGCGACTAGCGGGTGTCTGCTTTCTCCAACTTTAGTTGAACTGAGTGTGCTACGCCCGTCCTTGCGAAGGTTAAAACAGCATCAACTTGACAAACTATCGCTGTGGTTTTGATGCGAGGTGAGATTGGTTCTTGCTTAAGCCCGTAGCAGCCACGTAAAATTTGCAACAACAAAGTAGAGGACGCCTAACTTGTTTTTGCAGGGCATGTTGTGATGTGATATGGCCAAGACATGATGCTATATTTTATTGTATGAGATGATCATGTTTTGTAACCGGTTATCGGCAATCGGCAGGAGCAATATGGTTGTCGCTTATTGTATGAAATGCAACGCTCTGTAATTGCTTTACTTTATCACTAAGCGGTAGCGATAGTCGAGAAGCAATAGATGGCGAACGACAACGATGCTACGATGGAGATCAAGGTGTCGCTACCGGTGACGATAGTGATCACGACGGTGCTTCAAGATGGAGATCACAAGCACAAGATGATGATGGCCATATCATATCACTTATATTGATTGCATGTGATGTTTATCCTTTATGCATCTTATCTTGCTTTGATTGACGGTAGCATTTTAAGATGATCTCTCACTAATTATCAAGAAGTGTTCTCCCGAGTATGCACCGCTAGAAAGTTCTTCGTGCCGAGACACCACGTGATGATCGGGTGTGATAGGCTCTACGCTCAAATACAACGGTGCAAAACAGTTGCACACGCGAATACTCAGGTTATACTTGACGAGCCTAGCATATACAGATATGGCCTCGAACACGGAGACCGAAGGTCGAGCATGAATCATATAGTAGATATGATCAACATAGAGATGTTCACCATTGAAACTACTCCATCTCACGTGATGATCGGACATGGTTTAGTTGATTTGGATCACGAATCACTTAGATGACTAGAGAGATGTCTGCCTAAGTGGGAGTTCTTTAGTAATATGATTAATTGAACTTAAATTTATCATGAACTTAGTACCGATAGTATTTTGCTTGTCTATGTTTGTTTGTAGATAGATGGCTCGTGCTGTTGTTCCGTTGAATTTTAATGCGCTCCTTGAGAAAGCAAAGTTGAAAGATGATGGTAGCAATTACACGGATCGGGTCCGAATCTCGAGGATTATCCTCATTGCTGCACGTAAGAGTTACGCCCCGAAGCACCGCTGGTGCCAGTGCCTGCCGCCGATGTAACCGACGACGCTAAGAACGTCTCGCGAGCAAAGTCGATGACTACTCTATAGTTCAGCAGCCATGCTTTACGGCTTAGAACTGGTCTTCAACGACGCTTTGAACGCCATGGGGCATATGAGATGTTCCAGAGTTGAAGTTAATATTTCAAGCAAATGCCCGGATTGAGAGATATGAAGTCTCCAATAAGTTCTACAGCTGCAAGATGGAGGAGAACAGTTCACAAGGAGCATATACTCAAAATGTCCGGGTATAATAATCACTTGATTCAACCGGGAGTTAATCTTCCGGATGATAGCGCCATTGATGTAATTCTCCAATCATCGCCACCAAGCTACAAGAGCTTTGTGATGAACTATAATATGCAAGGGATGAACAAGACTATTCCCGAGCTCTTCGCGATGCCGAAAGCCGCGAGGTAGAAATCAAAAGGAGCATCAAGTGTTGATGGTCAACAAGACCACCGGTTTCAAGAAAAGGGCAAAGGGAAGAAGAAGGGAACTTCAAAAGAACGGCAAACAAGTTGCTGCTCAAGAGAAGAAACCCAAGTCCGACCTAAGCCTAAAACTGAGTGCTTCTACCGCAAGCGATCGACACCGAAGCGGAACTGCCCCAAGTATTTGGCGGATAAGAAGGATGGCAAAGTGAACAAAGGTATATGTGATATACATGTTATTGATGTGTACCTTACTAATACTCGCAGAGCACTGGTATTTGATATCGGTTCTGCTGCTAACATTTGCAACTCAAACAGGACTACGGATTGCCAAGATTAGCTAAGGACGAGGTGACGATGCGCTGGGAAATGGTTCCAAAGTCGATGTGATCGCGGTCGGCACGCTACCTCTACATCTACCATCGGGATTAGTTTTAGACCTGAATAATTGTTATTTGGTGCCTCATGTTGAGCATGAACATTATATCTGGATCTTGTTTGATGCGAGACGGTTATTCATTTAAATCAGAGAATAATGGTTGTTCTATTTATATGAGTAATATCTTTTATGGTCATGCATCCTTGAAGAGTGGTCTATTTTTATTGAATCTCGATAATAGTGATACACATATTCATAATGTTGAAGCCAAAAGATACAGAGTTGATAATGATAGTGCAACATATTTGTGGCACTGCCGTTTAGGTCATATCGGTGTAAAACGCATGAAGAAACTCCATACTGATGGACTTCTGGAATCACTTGATTATGAATCACTTGGTACTTGCGAACCGTGTCTCATGGGCAAGATGACCAAAACACCGTTCTCCGGATCTATGGATAGAGCAACAGATTTATTGGAAATCATACATACAGATGTATGTGGTCCGATGAATGTTGAGGCTCGTGGCGGATATCGTTATTTTCTCACCTTCACAGATGATTTGAGCAGATATGGGTATATCTACTTGATGAAGCACAAGTCTGAAACATTTGAAAAGTTCAAAGAATTTCAGAGTGAAGTAGAAAATCATCGTAACAAGAAAATAAAGTTTCTACGATCTGATCGTGGAGGAGAATATTTGAGTTACGAGTTTGGTTTACATTTGAAACAATGTGGAATAGTTTCGAACTCACGCCACCGAACACCACAAATAAATGGTGTGTCCGAACGTCGAATCGTGATTTTACTTGATATGGTGCGATCTATGATGTCTCTACCGATTTACCGCTATCGCTTTGGGGTTATGCTTTAGAGACGGCCGATTCACGCTAAATAGGGCACCATCAAAACCGCTGAGACGACGCCTTATGAACTATGGTTTGGCAAGAAACCAAAGTTGTCGCTTTCAAAGTTTGGGGCTGCGATGCTTATGTGAAGAAACTTCAACCAGATAAGCTCGAACCCAAATCGGAGAAATGTGTCTTCATAGGGTACCCAAAGGAGACTATTGGGTACACCTTCTATCACAGATCCAAGGCAAGATTTTCGCTGTTAATTCGGATCCTTTCAAGAGAAGGAGTTTCTCTCAAAGAAGTGAGTGGGAGGAAAGTAGAACTTGATGAGATAATCAGATCTACTCCCTTGTTGAAAGTAGTTCATCACAAGAACCGGTTCCCGTGACAACTACACCAATTAGTGAGGAAGCTAATGATATTGATCATGAAACTTCAGATCAAGTTTCTATCGAACCTCGAGGTCTACCAGAGTAAGATCTGCACCAGAGTGGTACGGAAATCCTATTCTGGAAGTCATGTTACTAGACCATGATGAACCTACGAACTATGAGGAAGCGATGATGAGCCCAGATTCCGTAAAATGGCTAGAGGCCATGAAATCTGAGATAGGATCCATGTATGAAAACAAAGTATGGACTTTGGTTGACTTGCCCGATGATCGGCAAGCCATTGAGAATAAATGGATCTTTAAGAAGAAGACCGACGCCGATGGTAATGTTATCGTTTACAAAGCTCGACTTGTTGCAAAAGGTTTTCGACAAGTTCAAGGGGTTGACTACGATGAGACTTTTCACCCATAGCGATGCTTAAGTCTGTCTCAATCATGTTGGCTATTGCTGCATTTCATGATTATGAAATTTGGCAAATGGATGTCAAGACTGCATTCTTGAATGGATTTCTAGAAGAAGAGTTGTATATGATGCAGCCTCAAGGTTTTGTTGATCCAAAAGGTGTCGATAAAGTGTGCAAGCTCCAACGCTCCATTTATGGACTGGTGCAAGCATCTCGAGTTGGAATAAACGCTTTGATAGTGTGATCAAAGATATGGTTTTATATGCACTTTTGGAGAAGCCTCAGATTTACAAGAAAGTGAGTGGGAGCTCAGAGCATTTCTAGTTTTATATGTTGATGACATATTATTAATTGGAAATGATATAGAATTTCTGGATAGCATAAAGGATACTTGAATAAAAGTTTTTCAATGAAAGACCTCGTGAAGTTGCTTACATATTGGGCATCAAGTTCTATAGAGATAGATCAAGACGCTTAATAGGACTTTCACAAAGCACATACCTTGACAAAATTTTGAAAAGTTCAAATGGATCAGCAAAGAAAGGATTCTTGCCTGTGCTACAAGGTGTGAAGTTGAGTAAAACTCAATGCCCGAACACAGCAGAAGATAGAGAGAAAATGAAAGATGTTCCTATGCTTCAGCCATAGGCTCTATCATGTATGCAATGTCTGTGTACCAGACCGACGATGCTTAGCAATAAGCTTGGCAGGTAGGTACCAAAGTAATCCAGAGTGGATCATCGACAGCGGTCAAGAACATCCCGAAATACCGAAAAGGTCTAAGGATATGTTTCTCGATATGGAGGTGACAAAGAGCTAGTCATAAATGGTTACGCCGATGCAAGCTTTGACACCGATCCGACGATTCTAAATCGCAGCGCCGATACGTGTTTTTATTAAACAAGGGGCTGTAAGTTGGTGCAGTTCTAAACAAAGCGCCGTGGCGGATCTACATGTGAAGCGGAGTACATAGCTGCTTCAAGCAGCAAATGAAGGAGTCTAGATGAAAGAGTTCATTTCCGATCTAGGTGTCATACCTAGTGCATCGACCAATGAAGATCTTCTCGTGACAATATCGTGCAATTGCCTTGGCAAAGGAATCCAGATTTCACAAGAGGACCAAGCACATCAAGAGACGCTTAATTCCATTCTCGACCAAGTCCAAGTGGGAGACATAGAGATTTGCAAGATACATACGGATCTGAATGTTGCGCACTGCTGACTAAGCCTCTCTCACGAGCAAAACATGATCAGCACCAAGACTCCATGGGTGTTAGGATCATTACTATGTAATCTAGATTATTGACTCTAGTGCAAGTGGGAGACTCAAGGAAATATGCCCTAGAGGCAATAATAAAGTTATTATTTATTTCCTCATATCATGATAAATGTTTATTATTCATGCTAGAATTGTATTAACCGAAACATGATACATGTGTGAATACATAGACAAACATATAGTCACTAGTATGCCTCCACTTGACTAGCTCATTAATCAAAGATGGTTATGTTTCCTAACCATAGACATGTGTTGTCATTTGATTAATGGGATCACATCATTAGGAGAATGAGGTGATTGACATGACCCATCCTGTTAGCTTAGCACTTGATCGCTTAGTATTCTGCTATTGCTTCCTTCATGACTTATACATGTTCCTCAGAATATGAGAATTGTGTAACTCCTGCCATCGGAGGAACACTTTGGGTACTACCAAACGTCACAACGTAAATGGGTGATTATAACGGAGTACTACAGTGTCTCCGAAGGTACATGTTGAGTTAGCATAATTCGAGATTAGGTTTTGTCACTCCGATTGCTCTGAGAGGTATCTCTCGGCCTCTCGGTAATACTCATCACCTAAGCCTTGCAAGCATATAACTAATGAGTTAGTTATGAGATGAAGTATTACGAACGAGTAAAGAGACTTGTCGGTAACGAGATTGAACTAGGTATTGATACCCACCATCGAATCTCTGACAAGTAACATACCGATGACAAAGGGAACAACGATGTTGTTATGCGGTTTGACCGATAAAGATCTTCAGAGAATATGTAGGAACCAATATGGGCATCCAGGTCCCGCTATTGGTTATTGACCGAGATGTGTCTCACCATGTCTACATCGCTCTCGAACCGTAGGGTCCGCATGCTTAAGGTTTCATGACAATTATGAGTTTATGTATTTTTATGTACCGAAGTTTGTTCGAGTCCCGGATATGATCACGACATGACGAGGAGTCTCAAATGGTCGAGACATAAAGATTGATATATTGGACGGATATATTTGGACACCGGAAAGGTTCCGGAGAAGTTTGGAGCTCCGGAGGTTACCGAACCCCCGGAGGTATATGGGCCTTATTGGGCCCATGTAGGGGAAGGAGAAGGAGCAAGGGGGGGCGCGCCCCAAGCCCAATCCGACTGGGGAGGGGGCCGCCCCTTCCTTTCTCCTTCCCTCTTCCTATTACTACTACTAGTACTACTTCCTAATACTAGTACTCTTCCTTCCCTCCAAATAAGATAAGGAAAGAGAGGAAACCTACTTGGAGTAGGTTTCCTCCTCATGGCGCGCCTTCTAGGGCCGGCCACCTCCTCCCTCCCTCCTTTATATACGGGGTAGGGGGCACCCTAGAACACACAAGTTGATCATTGATCGCCTTAGCCGCAGCGGTGCCCCTCCACGATATTACACCTCGATCATATTGTAGCGGTGCTTAGGCGAAGCACTCGCGACAGAGAACATCAAGATCGCCACCACGCCGTCAGGTCGACGGAACTCCCCTGAGCCTCTATCGATTGGAGATCGAGGGTGCGCCATCGAACTGTACGCTGTCAAGAACTCGGAGGTGCCGGAGTAACGGTGCTTGGATCGGTCGGACCGGAGGACGACGACTACTTCCTCTATGTTAAGGCCAACGCTCGCTTCGGTCTACGAGGGTACGAGACAACACTCTCCCTCGCTATATCATCACCATGATCTTGCGTGTGCATAGGAAATTTTTTGAAATTACTACGTTCCCCAACACTATGTCCTTGCGGTTGCATGCTGCAAGGATCAACTAAGCAAGTTGCCTTCTCGCCCTCCTCCTTGCATCTTGGCGCCTGGCTTGCCTGGGCACCTCTTCTTCTACATCTATGACCTCTCCAGGATCCATCTCTCCCTTGGATTCTAGGGTTTCTTTGGCGGCTGGGGGGTTGAGAAGGGTGGGGATGGGGGATTGACTGCGGTTTCACTCTAGGGGTGGGCTTTATAGACTACTAATGGTTGGTGGTAGGTAGGTGGAGTAATAAAACAGCCCAGTCTAGGCCCACAATGTGTACATAATGGTTTTAGGCCCAAAAATATACTAGTTCAGCATTGCTACTTTTAGGAAAACAACCTAAAGAAATAAAACAGTTCTTCACTGCATTACTTAAGATAGATAGGTTCTTAACAGTACAATAACATAAGCCAGACTTAGCAAAGGTTCTCCACCACTCTAGTTACCATAACTTAAACAGCTCATATAGGACTGCACAAAATATACTCCTACCATCATCTTGCATGGCTCGTTATATGTGTAAGCCACCTTACTTACTTAACCACCATTGTCCAAATCTTCAAGCCTCCAGTATGGCCTTGATTTTCTCAAGCTTTTCCTTGCTCCCATGGCCAGCATTCAGCAGATCAGCAACTACTTTCTCAAGCTCTATCTTCTCTTGTGCAAGAAGATCCCTGTCCACCTTTATCTCTTTCATTGCCTTCCTGGTGTTGTGAATTATGTCTGCCTGGGCCTGAAGGATACACCTCTGTTCTTTTGCTAGCCTTAGCTTCTCCATCTTCATCTCCAGCTCTAGCTCTTCCTTTGCTTCTCAAATTTCTCAGCATCCATTGCTTTTTGGTAGTCAATCTTGCCAACACCATCCTGCCAGTCAAACATCTTGCTCACATCATCAACCATTTTATGATCCTTAGTGCAGAGATGATCATAGTCCTTCTTCAACTTGGCAACCTCATCCTCATATGCATGCTTGTCTTGAATCCTTCCAAGGTTTTGCTCATGGAACATTTCCCACAACTTGATGAGGCAGTTCTTAAGTACATCAGGCCAGACAGGATCAACCCACTGAACTACACCACAATTCACACCTCCCGTAGTTTGATCAGAGAACACATACTTCAGAAAATGCATAAATTCAGTTCTAACTTCAATTCAAAAAGAGGAGGACATGTAACCATAAATTCAGTACTAAATTCAGTTCAAACAGAGTTAATGTACAAATTCAGTAACCACTGGGCATAACTAAATCCACTAGGCATAACTGAATCCACTAGGCATAACTAAATCCACCCAGCATACTCAATTACTCACCTAAACAGGGCATCCATAGAACCTCCTCCCAGTGTTAGCACCTTCAAACGCAACACACTTCCTAGGCTTCATATGGTGCAGAGTACACTTGGAAACTTCCTCCATGGGAGCACCACACCAGAGTGGCTCAGGGATGGAGTCAGGTGTGTCCTACATGCAGTAAAAGGTAGATCAGAACCAATGCATCAACTAGTTCAACTTGAGTCAAGCTTTGCCTTGCTCAAGTTCAGATCAGAAATCACAGTGCCATCCATACCCTAGATCAAAACGAATAGATAACCAAACCAAATGAATCCATCCATACAAATATACAGCTCATCAACCCTCATTCCCAAATCGATTCAACCCTAACCCTAACCCTAACCCTAGATAATGACAGAGAGGAGGAGGATGAGGCTTACAAAGTACTCCATGTCCATCAGGTTGCCCCCCATGTTGTCATCGGAGCTCTCATCCCCATCATTCCAAGAAGGAATCCTGGCCGAGACGAGGAACTGAGGTGGTCGGCGATGATGGAGAGCTTGGCCAGGGGAAACAGAGCGAGGGGGGAGAGTGAGAGTGAGTGAGCGCGAGGGAGACAGCCATGGATCCGCTTTTACTGGTCGGACGGCCTGCACCCTAACGGCCGCCACCACAACGTGAACACTGTGGGCCGATAAAACGCTAACGGGCGGGCCACACATGTCATAACCCCAGTTAAAACTTAACCGTTCGGCCACTTGGGTTTTTTGGAACAGTTAGCCACTTTTGTGGTAGTTTTTTGAAAAATTAAAAAAACGGTAGTTTTTCGGAACGATAGCCCGTAATATGGTAGTTTTTTGCTATTCACTCCAAAAGCTGCATTTTGTCCACATATTTTTACCGTAGTTATAACTTGCACCGCAGATTGTTCAAAACAAACCCGATCGTGGTGTTGTCATAAAATTCAAACCGACCGTAATTAATTAAAATCGAGCCTGCTCAAGGTGCGGACCCACATGTATGTCTTCTTCCATGTTGAGGCTACCTCATTACTTTGCCACGTCGGAGCATGCTCACTCATGTCAAGCCTATTTCTGTTGATCTGAAGTTCTGAACCATGTCCTGATTGTCATATTTAACGCCGGGCAAGACCGAGGGCGCAGGGCTGCTGAGAGAGGCGGGATTGCTACCGACTAGAGTAGACGAGTGGGCTAGTAGTGAGTAATCAGCATGTCGAACATTGGCTTTCGTAGCCGTGGCTAAATTGTAAAACTGTCTGCCTTTCTAGGCATTTTCTATCTATGATCTCGATACATCAATCTCTGACGTATCCTTGAAAAGGTGTCATATTGGTGTACCAACATTTCCACTTACCAATGAGCAATTAGTTGAGACAGCTAACTTGCAAATGGAATGAGCGAAAGAATTACCAAAATTTCACCAAGTAAAAACTTGAAACCATAGGCAGCTTCTTTTTTAAAAAGTAAGTATAATCCAGTTACAAAACTGTGATGCATCTGTCTATACTGTACGACCGGTCTGCCAGGTAGTTCCTATGAGCTCGGCTCATCCGGTCACGGTCATGCGGTGCTGCCACCGTTCTTGGTCCGTCCTATGTTCCGAAGACATTCGATTGGCATTTGTGCGTGTTTGTTTGTGCATAGTCAAGATGCTTGTGTACCTAGACGCATGTCGGTGGTTGCCTCGAGGTGCTGCAGCAAGCTAGTTGAGCAACTTTGTCTGCTATTTCACTTTAGTGACATGGATAAGAAAAAGGATTCCATTCTCGCTACTACTTCCCTGCCATGTATGTACTGGTTCGTTGTTAACATCTTCGCCTTGCGCCTTGCTAAATTCAGAGTTGCCTAAGTCAGATTTTCGACAGCCAATAGGACTTAAAATTAATCGCTTAACCCCCGTGGCTTATTATCTACTCTAATCCAAGTCTAAATCTAGGTAATAAAGAAAACTATTTGCAGCAACAATCAGTCCGTAAAAACTGATCCGAATCACCATTTGTATATGATCAGACAAAACAAAACATAAAGCTGCAGTTTGTATATGATGACACACACAATAACCATTTGTATACAAGTCAAAGGAATTGCTTAGCATTACAATAATCAGTCCATCGCTGAAAAATCACACACCACAACACACAAATGGAGAGCAAGGGGTCACGCAGTGTTCTCAGACGCTTGGACGCTCACTATGAGGATCCCGATCTTTTCAATGAGTTTGAGGATGATAATCCCATGGACACTTCGAGGGAGGAGGGGTTCAGTACTGTGGATGATAATGCAAAGAGTAATGAGGACAAGGCTTTGGGACCGCTGGGCCGCCGGATAATGCCGACTCCACTCTTGTTGGGCCGCCTCCACGGTACCAACTACCACTCTTCACTGGGTTCTTCTTAGCGTTTTCGGCCGCCGAGATTGTCGGGTGCTAGGGCTGGTCCTCGAGTCCGAGGCTCAGCTTTATGTTTGGGGAGGTCGGTCCACCACGCAGCTTGAGGTGGGGCAGAGGCCTGCTGCCGGTCCTCGCCTCCGTCGGCCATGGCTATCGTGGCGGAGCCGGTCGCTGCGGGACGAGTGGACGTGCAGGAGGCTCGACCCTCTGGGTCCTTGGGGCGGATGGAGACCTGGGGCGGCGCGGCCCCACTGGAGAGGCCGCCGGCTGGCAGGGAAACGGGTGCGCAAGAGGCCGCCCTTTCTCCTGCGGTGTCCATGGAAGGCAGCCCGGTGGGTGCGCTACCTACGGCACCGGCAGCGCAGCTTTCCTCGGGCCCGAGTATCGGCGAGTTGGAGACTTCGTCATCTCGGGTAGCTACTCCGGCGGCTCCGGTGATGGTCTCAGCGGCTGGGGGACGGGCAGGAGGCTCTTCCCCTAGCGCTACTTCGCGCGAGGAGGTCCGCGAGTTGGAGGCTTCGGCATCTTTGGTGGCTGCTCCGGTGGCCCCGGTGATGGCCACAGCGGCTGGGGGACGGGCAGAGGTTCTTCCCTACCGCTGCTTCGCGCGAGGAGGTCATCGCTCGTGGGATCCCGGATCCGGTCTCGAGGGAGACGGGTCAGCGGAGACTGCAGGAGCACTCGGATGTTGATGACATGCAGCCGAGGTGCGCGCTGAGAGCGCCAAGCTGCGGACGCCGAGACTACAACCGGTATGTCGCTAATAAGTCTAATTCTATTATGCATTTTACCAATGAAGAGATTGTTCATAATGCAAACCAAATAGGAGTTTCTCTTGGTAACGATGATCTAGAGATCTCTAAATCGTTAATGATATGCTAGACTTGGAAGCTGAACGCATGCTAGAGTTGATTCGTAACATAGCTGCAGAAACCGATGAATGAGTCGAGATTGACAAGCTAGGGTTAGGGTTCTTGATAGCTTGTGTGCTGATCTTGATCTCATGTCCGTGTGACGGAGGAGGAGGATGAGTATCCTCTCCGTAACCACAAACCTAGAGGTGGCGCCAGGTCAGAGAGCCTCTTTCCGAGCGTGTTGAAACTATTGATGGTGGGTTAAGCCTAAGAGGACCCGGAAACGTAAGGTTTATCCGTGTCGGCTGTGCGAGAAGTGTTAGGATCCGCACTCTCCAAAAAATTTCATGATGAAATATGAAAGGCATTTTTTGGAACAAAGCAGAGGTCTTAAAGACTTGGCTAAAAGACGCTTTCAGCGTAAGCTTCTATTGAACATCACTTAGACTTTATTGCTTTGTCCAAATCGACGAGGTAATTTTTCAAAGACAGCTTAGCACCTTAGCAGGGGGGTAGACTTTGATTGGCATTGCCTCCCACCTCGAGGAAGATCCGTGGGTTTTACTCGGGTTAAGTGCGATATGTTGGAGGTTCGGAGTGTAGTGATGGGTGAATTTGCGTTAAGTTTAGGGTAAGAACGAAAGCTGATGGTTTTGATTGGGCTTTGGTGGCAGTCTATGGGCTGCGAACCCTAACTTAAACCAGATTTCATGGACTTAGTCCGAGTTTATGGAATGAGCAACTACCGTCTTAGTGGGAGGTGACTTTAACATTATTCAAGAAAGGAAGAAAAGAATAATGACAACTTTGACGGCAGATGGTCCTTATGTTCAATACTATCATAGAGAGCTTGGACCTCGAGAGATAGAGCTGGTAGGAAATTCACTTGGGCAAACTCATTACCGGTTCCGACGCTTGAGAAGTTGGACCGTGTTCGCAAGTGTTGATTGGGAATGTAAGTTTCTCCGTAACGGTGCAAAGCGCTGACACGAGGTATCTCGGATCACACACCGCTATTAGTGGACTCAGGGGCTCCAACTCATTTGGGTAATAAGAATATTTTCTCTTTCGAACTTGCTTGGTTTGAACGAGAAGGATTTATCGATCTGTTGGCTAGAGAGTGGGCTAAAGACTCGGGGGGAAGGTCACCCATGGAGCGGTGGCAATGCAAAATTCGTCATCTGCGCAGGTTCCTTCGTGGATGGGCTAAGCATACGAACGGAATTTATAAGGCGGAGAAGGAAAGGCTCCTTATGATGATTCACACCCTAGAGTTAAAAGCTGAAACCTCTGTCTTAGATACCAGCGAGTTGGAGTCTAAAATGGAGGCCGAGCTAAGGCTGAAAGAGCTTCTCCGTGAGGAGGAATTGAAGTGGGCTCTCAGAGCTAAGGTTCGAAAGGTTGTCCACGGTGAGGATAATACTCAATTCTTTCATATGATTGCTAACGGAAAGCATCGTAAGAAGAGAATTTTTCAGTTAGAACAAGATGAAGGAACGATAGTTGGTCAGGAAAACTTGAAAGTTTACATTACCAACTACTATAAGCAGTTGTTTGACCTCCTAAGGGAGTTTTGTGTCTTTGGATGAGTCAAGAGTTAAGGATGTTCCCAACTTCGACGGAAGAGAATGAGATTTTGACCGCCTTTTACGGAGAAGGAGGTGTATGAAGCCATTGCACAAATGAAAATAATAAAGCGCCAGACCGTATGGGTTTCCGCGGAGTTCTACAAAAGTGCCGGCATTTCATTAAAGATGACCTGTTGCTCATGTTTCATGAATTGTTTAATGGTCACTTCATTTATTCAAGCTTAATTTTGGAACAATAACTCTTCTTCCTAAGAAGACAGAGGCTATTCGCATTGAGCAGTTCGCACTCCATTTGTTTGCTTAATGTCGGCTTTCAAAATCTTCACTAAGGTTGGGATGAACCGACTCACGCAGATAGCGATACGGTGGTGCAACCGTCCCTGATCGCTTTCATGCCGGATAGAAATATCCTTGAAGGGGTGGTCGCCTTGCATGAACGCCCACTAAATTCACTCAAAAAACTTGATGGGGTGGTTTTAAAGTGGATTTCAAAAGCATACGATAAAGTCAAATGGCCTTTCCTTCATCAGCGCTATGATGAAAGGATTTGACAAGGCATGGCGCGACCAAATTGAGTCCTTTACGCAAAAAGGAGTGTAGGGATTAAAGTGAATGACGATATAGGTCACTATTTCCGCATACATAAAGGCCTAAGACAGGTGATCCAATGTCACCGATCTTATTCAACATAGTAGTTGATATGCTATCTATTTTAATAGGCCGGGCCAAGGAGGCGGGGCAGGTTTCGGGCTTGGTTCCGCACCTAGTTGATGGGGGTATATCCATTTTGTAGTATGCTGATGATACGATCATATTTATGGAGCATGACTTGGTGAAAGCTAGGAATATGAAGCTTGTGCTGTGCATATTTGAACAATTGTCTGGACTCAAGATTAACTTCCACAAGAGCGAATTGTTTTGCTTTCGAAGAGCTACTGAGGACCAGGAGGCGATAAGCAATTGTTCGGATGCGAAGTTGGGGTCATTTCCGCTTACTTACTTGGGCATTCCAATTCATCATCGTAAGCTACTTAACAAGGAGTAGAAGTGTATTGAGGATCGCTTTGAAAAGAAACTAAGCTGTTGGAAAGGGAAGCTCATGTCATATGGAGGTCGATTAATTTTGATTAATTCGTCCTCACCAAGATGCCTATGTTTCTTCTATCCTTCTTTGAGATCCCTGGGGTTAGGAAGAGATTAGACTTTATCGATCCCGGTTTTTTGGCGTAACGATGAGTTGAAATGAAAGTATAGGCTTGCCAAATGGGACATCATCTCAGAGGCCCAAGGACCAAGGCGGTCTAGGCATTGAAAATCTAGAGATCAAGAATAGATGTCTCCTTAGCAAGTGGCTTTTAAACTTTCATCCGAGACATAGGCTACTTGGGCACAAATTCTGCGTAATAAGTATCTTCACCAAAAACTTTGGCTCAGTGACGGTGCGCCTAACTGATTCACCGCTTTGGAAAGGGTTGATGAGAGTCAAGCCCTCTTCTTTAACAGGACAAAATTTTAGTTGGTGATGGAGCTACTACGAGGTTCGGGAGGATACGTGGATAGGAGAAACACCTCCGCACGCCAATATCCCACATCAGTATAACATTGTTCAACGCCGAGAAGTATACGCTGTAAATGTCTTACACCAACGCCTCAATATTAGCTTCCGGAGGACACTAGTGGGTGAACGATGGGAGGCATGGCTTCATCTTGTATGACGGCCGATGGATGTCCAACTGCCTCGTGACCCGATAGGTTGTTTTGGAAATTGACAAAGGACGGTAGGTTCTCGTTAAATCCATGTATCCGGATGTCATTAACACTAGTATGATTCCTTGCTCCGCATATGTCCGAAAGTTAAGGTACCTTTGCTAATTAAAGTGTTTATGTGGTTTGTGCATAAAAAGTAATTTTGACAAAGGATAACCGCAAAACGCAATTGGGTGGGTTCTGCTAGATGTAGTTTCGCGATTGTAATGAAACTATCGTGCACCTCTTTCTCGATTGTCCACCGCTAAGCTTTTTGGCGCTCGATTCATATTGCTTTCAATATTATTCCACCTACTTCTATCAATATATTATTTGGAACATGGCTTAATGGGGTAGACTTGGTTTTAGCAAGACACATTCGTGTTGGCGCTGCAGCCTTGTTATGGGCGGTATGGAACTGCAGAAATGATTTGGTTTTTAATAGAGCAACGAACTTTCATTTTTGCGTGTTATCTTCGTGGCCACAAGATTGATCTCAGATGTGGTCGCTACTCACTCCGATGGAGGACAGGGGGCATTTGGCTATCGCGCTCACCCGATGGGAGATGGTAGCTCGGGTTATTTTCAACCGGTTTGATGGCGGTCATGTAATAGGATAGGCATGTAGTGCTCCTATTTTGCCACCGGTTGTGGTTTTCGCTTACGCCGTCTCGAGCGGCTTGTCGCCTTTTAGACTTTAAACATGATGGAGACTTTGTGACACTCTTTATTTTTAATATTATTAGCCGTATGCATCTTATTGATGCAGAGGCTGGGGTTGCACCCCTTTTCTAAAAAAAATGGAGAGCAGCAGCATGAGCAGGCAGGGCGCCATGCAAAGACAGCCAATACCTTCTCTTATTTATTTCACAAAGCTCAGATCATCTATCCAACCAGATGATGCATACTTACTTTCACGCTTATATATATGGCTTTTATCGAGCAAAGCTGAGCAAACAAAACAAGATCAAGACAAACCAAACCAAATCAAATCAAACTGAACTGGAAGACGCGCCGCCACACCCTGGCAATGCAGATACAGATTTCACACGGACCAATCAAGCAGCATCAATTAAGGCAAAAACACACACAAACGTGCACTCCGGAGAAAGCTTCAGCCAATTAAGCATCGTAGCACCACGGGGTCGACATGCTCAGAGGATCATCGACCATGGATGGATTTGATTACCTACAGTAGTGCAGCAGAACAAACCATCAATGGGATGATACTATGGATGCATAGTATCGGGACAAAACAAAAGTAGTACAAATAGAAACGATAAGTTTAAGTTCGCTAGCTTGCCAAGTTATTGATCAAAGTAGGGACGGAAGCCACATATATATATCTCACCTGAGAACGGTGACCCTTGGCAGGTGGGCCTTCTTGTAGTATCGTGAGTGGCGCGGCTCATAGAGCGAAGGGTCGTGCTTCGCCCCCAGCCCTTCCCACTCCAGGTTGTCCCACCAGTCCTTCTCACACTCCACCTTGGGCCGGTTGGTGGTGCTGCCACGACGCCGGCAAAGGCCAAGGCCCCAAAGAGCCCCGGATTCTGACAGTCTCAAGGTTCGGCGCGGACATCCTGCTCCCACAGATGCTTTGTAGAGTGGAGAGCTGGTACAGGTGGATCCTTCTTAGCTTGGGAAATCTTATAATTTCCTGCTTCTGTTGGCGCTTAGGGTCCAAAGGAAAGACTTCCTTCAGATCACCGCAGCACACGATCTCAAGCGTCTCCAGGCTAGGCAGGGTGTCCATATGCTCAGACAAGGGAAGCACATGCATGAGCCTGGGGCAATAGTCCAGGTGCAAGAATACTAGGTGTCTCAAGGATCCTCCACTGGTTGGTATGTTGTACTCAGCCTGCATGTAGCATGCCATAGGAAGCCGGGATGCCTAGAATGTAGACAGAGATAAAAGGAGTGCTGGCCACTACTTAGTTGGGGAGTGGCAAAGACAGAGCATAACTTGGGGCACCTCTCTACTCGCACCATTTGAGCCAGACTAATCTGCAGATGTGGGCACGGAATGCAAGTGGTGGACGAGCTATCATGCACATACAACAACCGTGCATTATCACACATCAAAACAGGGGCTAGAGCAACACTGGTACTAATCCTCCGAGTGTTGTATTGTTGTTGTAACAATCCACTCTTCTCTTCATCTTGCATGTGGAAGTACCAGTCTTGAGGACTTGGAGTAGGCATAGGTGGGCAAGCCCACATCCAGCTGGTCACACCTTCGATAGCACTGACAGCTTGCGGTTCTTCTTGAAAGACACCACTTGCATATAAGTATTGAGCAAACTGCTGCTGACTCCCGATGCCTTGAGGAACTTCGTGATCACCAACAGAAACTCCACTTGCAGAAGATGAATCAATCTCCATGTATACATAGTTTCTCTCAATATATTGTTGAAAGGGAAGAAGCGACCACATGAGCCTTGGGTCCACTACAGATATGTACCACTTAAACTCAAAAGATGCAGTTCGACCGAGGCCTTGTGGTGAAGCCCCAAAAGCAAGGATGGATGATGATCCTGCAACAACCATATCCTCCTTGGGCTTCTCTTCCCAATCATTGTGGCTAGGTAGTACAGATTGGACGGTGCTGATGTGCAACTTCTTCAAAACCCATGTCCATATGTCTTCTGGTGGCCATAATATTGCACGGAGATTCTTGCAGCCCATCAGGATGAAACACTTTAGGTTTGAAGCTTCCACTCTTCTGAGGTCGAGGGTTTTCACTGCCGTGCCCGAGAGGTCCAGCTCCTGCAGGCTCCCCAAATTTCCTTCGAGAAGTATAGCCTTCAACTGAGAACAACCCCGGAAGGAGATGCTAGATATGTTGGCAGCCGTTGCAGCTTTGTTGATGAAGCTAAATGACTCGAGCCACGGAGGCAGGACGTCATTGATGTAGCTAGATGTCGTAAGACTATTTGTACTGGACATATTGGGGAATTGTGCTCGATTATTGGTGTCTTTGTTCTTCGTATGGACTGGATCTGCTATTACTCAAGTATGACAAGGCTAGGTCTGCCGACACACAAATCACTTATGCTCCCATGCTTGACTCCTCCACATTTAACTCCCCGAGTTCAACCATCACTCTCTCATCTTTTCGATAGCAGCCAAGACCATTCTCAGATACCTCGATCCATCACCCATATCTTATGGAAACATGACATGTCTTCGCTCGCTTGATGCTCGCCATCATCTGTGATATTTGTGCAATGGTCCAGATGGAGCAATCTTAGTTGGGCACAATGGACGAAGGAGGAGATGCAAAACTGAAGGTGCAATGAGATGTGTAACACACGCAGCTTGCTGCTTTGTGAATATTGGAATATGCCAACTGGCAATATTGATGTTGTATTTCTTGGTGGTTCATCTGCAGAAAGGAAGACAGATGTCACCTGAGTAGGCAGTACACGACTGTTATCCTTTATATGGAGTTGTTTGTGGGTGGTGAAATTCCAGCGGTTAACAAGTAAATCATCTAGCGACACCAAGCTAGCAAGAGAATTGCCGAGCCCATGCGGCCTTATTATAGCTGGCATTACAATCCAAGCTCATGTTTTTCTGAAGAGAATTGCCAGCGGTTATCCTTTATCTGGAGTTGTTTGTGAATGTTGAAACATGCTAACCAGCAATATTGATGCTCTATCTGTTGGTGATTCATCTGCAAGGAAGAAGGATGTCACCTGAGGAGGCAACGCTCCAGCCTTATCCTCTAGCAATTGTTTGTGGGTTGTGAAATTCCAGCGGTTAACAAGTAAATCACCCGACACCTGTAGCATGGGAGCTGTTTCCTCATTATATGTTAACTCGACATCCAAGCACATGTTTCTGTGCAGAGAATTGCCAATCTCCCATGCTGATGCATTGTCTTCACCCTGTATAATACCATCACAGATCCAATAGTTTGGTACATGGGCCTTCAAATCGGTAGCAATCCATGTGCTGTATATGAGGCACTCCATGACTATCTTGTGGCTCATATCGTCAGGCTGAACAGTCCCTGTGCACTTGGCAACCTCCAAAGCCTCTTCATGCAGTATATCTTGTACTTCCTCAACATTATATTCAAGCCGGGCGATAAGTTTAACATCTGTTTGACTCTTCATCTTTACCTTTTCCCTTCTTCTAGTATGAGATTGTTCAAACCTCCCGTGCAGTCCACAACACCTTGTTACTCAAAAGTGATATTACCGACGCCACACTCATACAAATCAACATATCTGCAACTTCCGCTAGAAAACCACCACAAATCTATCGCTATAAAGCTTTCAATATTTGCATTCGATATCTGCTATCACCCCTCTAGACCCTTCATCCATCCCATTGAAATCGCCCTCCTCATCGCAGAGATCAAAGATGGCCATCACAGCATCACGGAAGCTCCAGCCCTCCGCCATCGCTTTTGCAGGCCCTCATGCTTTTCCACACCGAGCAATCCACATGGATAACCTTATCAAACTTGTTCTGCCTTGTGGATGATTTCAGCGCTATTGCCAGATTGAGAACAGCCGATGCTCCAAATCCTTGCCAGCCCTTTAAGTAGATCAAGTTTTGCTTGTGTCCTCCAAAACACCAAGTATCTCTCCGCCGCAAAGATCGATGTTTGTTGCTCGAGCTTTATCTTCCGCAGTTGTTCAACAATAATAACAAAGAAATGAGGTTCGCCATTTTAGCTTTATTTTTGAAACTCTTCAATTTCAAACTACAAGGCGATCATAATTAAAAACCCAGAATCAATTAAAACATAACTTATTAACACAAATAAAAGTAAGGATCAAGTGGTATATAAAATCATGCAAGTGAGTGATAATCGATAATCACCGATCAAGTCTCAGAAAAATTAAGTGCCAAAGACCACACTGAATATGCTATAGATTTTTAAACTTCAAATGCTAGCGTATAAGTGTAAAAAATAGGAGAAAAAGTTCTCATCATGATGGCCTTTAATTGTTGGGCATACCACTACGTAAGATCCGAGTTGAGCTCACTAACTAAAGAAATTGTAGGACACAAATCAAGCATTACTCATCAAGATAAAGGTGAGTGTCACATTACCTCCGGAGGCATGATGAATCAAACCAATCTTCTATTTTGGCTAGGATCTAGTTCAGACTTAGCAACAAGGCCAGCAGCTTCATGTCAAACAACGGTGGCAGCAAATTCTTCCTTTCCTACACATTTGAACAAGTTAACATCATTTCTCGTTAAAGAATTGGTGACTCACAGATTTGGCGAAGGAATTAACTAATCTGCTGATATGTATACAAAATGATTCGGCTGGTACCTTGATTAATTGCAGCACCGCGTAAGCTTCAGATAGACCATGTACAAAATAGATCGACGAGGTGGACAAGGAAACCGGACGCTGTAAGGAGACATGTGCCTTATGAAGGAATATGTATATATCTTCGCTAGTTAGCAAGTAAAGGAAACGGAGCTGGCATGTGCAGCTATGCTTGCATACACATTAGCTGGCATTCCTTGCGTCTGCTTTGCACGCTTTTTCTTTGTGCTTTATCCCTCGAAATAAAAGCTGTGAATTCCTTGCTTCCCACACACCACATCTATCATCATATTCTTTGCTTGTTGGGCTTAAAGATACACATGGATTTAAAGGTAAAGATAAAATAGAATGTTACTTTGTTGCTCGTCATCCCGCCACCACCAAGTTATGTATTGTTGCGTAAAATGATGTTTTGGCCACTGAGAATACCTCTGAAACATAAATTTAGTTACTAACTAATTTCTATTTGCATATACTTGTACACCATCTTCATGCAAAAAATTGCATTTTGGACCACATAGTTTTACCACACATATATCTCATGAGTCATGAGACAAGGGGAATTCCATGTTATACCCTGGAGGCGATCCCAATGGTGCAGCAGCCCCTGGCCCCATTGATACGTCAGCAATGGATGCAAGGCGTACAGTGCTGCAAGGTCGACGATGCAATTGTTGGCACAACTCAAGGCCCAAAGGGCATTAGCAGACCAGGGACGCGCCCTCCGTTTAGCACCAGCGGAGGCAGCTAGCACAGTTCAAACTTCACCAAAGAAAAAGGCATATTCAAAAAACTCTTAGCCTAGCTGGCCTGAGAGAGATATCATCTTCTGCAAAGAATTACCTGGAGTAACTAAGGTGAATGTGTGGGAAACGTCGTACCCTTGCTCTGGGCGACGCCTGCATGTTATATTGCCAGGGGCGCGACTCCCTGGATAGTGTACAAGTGGTTGAGATTACAACTTGGGAGAGAGGAAAGAGATATCTAGTTACAAAGGATAACAGAGAATATAAACTGACTATCTCTATCTCTACCTCTAGTCTTCGGCTACAAGGAAAGGAAGGAAGGGGCCGGCTAGGCTGCCGGACCACATGTACATACGCGTTGGTTTAACACTTCTTAATCACAACTTGGTCAAGTTGAGATTACGCTTGAATTCCTCAAGACTCCTTGTAGGTAATGCTTTGTGAACCCATCTCGCAACTTGATCTCGTGAGTGCACAAAACGAATCTCCAATTGCTTATTAGCTACCCTTTCTCGAACAAAGTGAAAGTCTATCTTAATATATTTGGTCCTGGCATGGAAGACTGGATTAGCAGATAAATAGGTAGCACCAAGATTATCACACCATACACACGGGACTCGAGTGTACTTCACACCAAGCTCTTTCAACATGGACTGAACCCAGATAATCTCTGATGTGGCATTAGCTAGTGCTTTATACTCAGCTTTTGTACTTGATCGTGACACTGTGGCTTGTTTCTTTGCACATCAAGATATTAAATTTGGTCCAAAGAATACTGCAAAACCTCCAAAGGAGCTGCCTCGTCATCCGGACATCCTGCCCAATCGTAATCGTAAAAAGCACTAACAAGGGTTGAAGAGGACTTGCTGAAAGTACGACCAAGTGCCATAGTATCTTTTACATATCTCACTATACATTTTGCAGCAGTCCAGTGAGTTGTAGTGGGAGCATGAAGAAATTGGCATACTTTGTTAACAGCAAAGGAAATGTCAGCCTTGTTAAGGTTAACATCAAGAGCTCCCACTAAGCTTCAGATCTCTGCATCGCCTTCTTGACTCAAAGATTTTCCTCAAAAGTGACCGCTTTTCTGTGCTAGATAGTGGTGTTGTTGAAGGCTTACATCCTTGCAATCCAACTCTTCTACCGAAAAAGGAGTTTCCCACCGCTTTGTATTCCAAAGCAACTAACATCAAGTATGATAACGCTGTATGCGAGCAGCACAACACACCAAGAAAAAGAAGAAGAAACAAATGCCAACCACGGTAGCTTGGCAAAGCACGGAGGAACCGCCATCGCGGGCGCCCACCGAACACAAATCACCACAGCATCGAGGCTTCGATCCGCCACGCACTAAGCAGCACCTCCAAGAAGGGATGCGACGCCGACGATGTCGCCGCCTCGGACGAGTCCTCGGTTTCCCCGGCCCGCTGAGGGAGGTGGGGGGTGGATACCACCGACACCCTCCAGGAAGGAATGGTGGTACCCGCAGGTGTCACCGCATCGGGGCCGAAGCAGGCAGGGATTTCTCCCGCATTCCAACCCCAACCGCCCAACCGGACGGAACCGACCCGCCAAACCGACGCCCACCACCATGCGCCAACGCAGTAGAGCCGACACCCACGCTGCTCACTACTTAACACCACCACGAGGCCAAGAGGACCGGAGAGAAGCTCACCACGACGGAGCAGAACACCGGCCGAAAGCGAGGGAACCACCTCCACCGCTGCTGCGGCGGAGGCCCGGCCTCCGCACCGCCGCGCAGTAGCCGCCCCGGACGCTGCAGCGGGCATGCTGGCCACCTCGCCCAGCCAGCCCGGCGAGCCTGCAGCCCCGCCGCCGCGATGCAGCAGGTCGGGCGCTGCTGCCGCCGCACCCAGCCGCCTCGATCTCCCCGCCTCCTGTGGCCACGCCGAGACCATCTCGCCGCCGCCCGCCAAAGCCAGATCGGGCCCAAGGGCCTAGATTGGCCGAAGCGGCGATGCCAGATCCCGCCAAGGCCGCCTCGCCGCCTGCTCGCCAGCATGCGCCACGGAACCCCGCCGCACGCCAGCATCACCCGCCTAAACGCACCACCCGGAGCAGCTCACCACACCGAGAGCGACCGGGAGGGGAGGGCCAGAGGCCGCCACCACCAAGAGCCCCTCGGGGCTGCCATGGACGGCGACGGTGGCGGAAGGGAGGAGGAAGGAGGGCCTGGAAGGAGGAGGATGGCACGCGCCGGCCGCCAGACGGGGGGGGGCGACGCGGTCGCGAGAGGAAAGGGGGGCGGTGTCTTTCCAGCTCTGTATCAATCCAACTCTTCTTACCAGATCAGTGGCATATTTCTCCTGAGAGAGATGAAGGCTATCTCCATGCCTTTTAACTTCAATACCCATGAAGTAATGCAGGTCTTCCAGATCCTTAAGAGCAAACTCAGCACTCAAATCCTTTAGCAGACTTGACACAGCTTCATTAGATGAACTTGTGACAATGATATCATCAACGTAAATAAGAACAAATATGGATGTATTTGACTTATTGTAGATAAATAAGAATGTGTCGATTTTGAAGGAAGAAAGCCAAGTGCTTGCAGCTTTATGACTCACCGTGAGTACCACGCCCTAGAGCCTGTTTCACCATATAGAGCTTTATCAAGTTTGCATACATAAGATGGTTTGCTTTTGCTTTCAAACCTGTGGAGGTTGCTTCATGTATATTTCCTCTTCCGTAACACCATGAAGGAACGTGTTCTCAGAATCTAGCTGTCTCGAGACTCCATCCTCGTAAATAGCAATAGACAATACGAGGCTAATAGTAGGAGCTTTAACAACAGGATGAAGGTGTCCTCATAGTCTATGCTATACCATTGTTTAAAGCCCTTCGCAACAAGTCTGGCCTTGTAGCGATCTATGGTTCCATCAGATTTTTTCTTTATTCTGAAGACCCACTTGCAATCGATCAAAATTTTACCTTGCCGTGGGGGAACCAGTGCCATGTTTTATTTTTATGAGTGCAGGTATTCTTCTTCCATGGCCTTCTTCCATCGTGGTATCGCTAAATGCCTCTTCAGAGTGCTAGGTTCACTGTGGAACATGCCAAACCAAATTTCACAACTTGTTTATAATTAACAGGTTTGGTTACCCTCTTGTAGGCGGTACGCGAGCAACGGTCAGAGAAGATCCTCGGCCGACGATGAACAGCGGCGATCCCGAGGCAGATCCTCGCCGCCGCGTAGCAGCCTCGGACGGATCGACGGATCCTCTCGCGGCCCGTATATGCTTAGCTCGGATGCATGCGGCACAGACGATCCCGCGCCAGGTTGCCCATCATGCGGCAATGATTGGCTGGGCCCGGGCAAATCAGCGCCGGATCGCGGGCCAGGGGACAAGGTAGGATCGGCGTCGGGATCCGTGCCTGTCTCGCGCCCGTGAGGTGGAGGGCTCGGCTGCTGCCGTCGCCGCACGTAGTGGCGGGGCCCGCTCGGGCCCAATGAGTCCTGGGCCGGGTGTCCACGCCGATTGGTGTGGGCCGGAGGTCGCTGCCAGACCGGGCGAGGAGCACCGCGTGTCGCCGTGGATGCGCCAGCCCACGCCTCGGCCGAGACACGGATTCCAGCGCTCGCCGCCGCCGATCCCAAGACGGATCTGCTGCAGATCTCCTCACGCCGATCCCGATGGGGATTTGTTCCCAAAACTTGACACATAAAATGTGAAGTGTTTGTTGCTGTTGCTTCACCATTTTCTTCACAATTTTCAGCTGCATCATCACAAAGCTCATGCACACGGTTATGAGAATTAGTCAACAGCTTGATCATCATAATTATTTCCCAGATCAAGGCCGTGAGATTTGGTGGTAAAAGGAGAATTTCTTGATGTAGAAGTGCGCCATGCTGGGATGAAGTTTGGAGAAAGGAAATTGTGTCTCGCCAAAAACAACATCGCGAGAGATATACACATGACCTGTAGGTACGCCAAGGCACTTGACACCTTTGTGTTGGTTGTCTGTAACCAAGAAGCACCCATTGCTTAGATCAAACATAAGCTTGTGATTGTTGTAAGGACGAAGATTGGGCCAACATGCACACCCAAAAACATGAAGTGTTGTGTAATCTGGTTTTGTGTGAAGAAGTCTTTCCATGGGAGTTTCGTTGTTTATGACACGACTGGGTAGCATATTGATGATGTGTACTGCAGCAAGAAATGCCTCATCCCAGAATTTGAGGGGCATGGAGGCGCCAAGTGCTAGGCCAACCTCAATGATGTGTCTGTGCTTGCGCTCAGCTGACCGATTCTGTTGATGAGCATGCGGGCAAGACACATGATGAGAGATTCCAAGTTTTTGAAAGAAAGAGTTTAATTTTTCATATTCACCTCCCCAGTCAGACTGGAGGGCAATGATCTTTCTATTGAATTTTCGTTCAACCAAAGCTTGAAAATTGAGAAAAACTTGGAACACATCGGATCGTTTCTTAAGAAGATGGATCCAAGAAAACTTGCTATAGTTGTCAATGAAACTCACGTAGTAGGTATGTCTACCAACAGAAGAGGGTGCAGGCCCCCACACATCAGAGAAGATAAGTTGCAAAGGCATAGTAGAAACACTAGTGGAAATTGGATACGTAATTGATGACTTTTAGCCTTTTGGCAAGAATCACAAACTGTTTCAACATCTCGCCACCAACATATGGGAGTTTATTCTTCCTAAGCAACTTCTCAACTAAAGAAAATGAAGCATGTCCTAATCGATCGTGCTATAGTGTTGAAGACACTTTGGTGGCACTAAAAACTTGTTTGTTCAATCTTCTAATCTCCGGATCAAAGGGTAAAGCCCACTAACGATCTACCTCGATATAGCACCTTCCTCGTTGTCGGATCCTTAATCAAAAAGAAGAAGGTGAAATTCAAGAAAGACATGGTTGTCAATGGCAATGCGATGAACGGAAAGAAGATTTTTAGAGGCACTAGGGACATGCAAAATCTTTTCGGAGATGAATTTTTCTATGAGGGGTTTTAATAACTGAATGACCAATGTGACTAATTTTCATACCTTCTCCATCGGGCGGTGTGGATGTGATCTTGCCACGGCATTTCTCTCGTGATAGTCACCTTGTCAAGCTCGCCGGTGATGTGGTTTGTGGCACCGCTGTCGACGCACTCAATTTGTGTCGACACCGTAGGAGCCATCAGCAGCTCGTGCCACTTTTTCATCTTGAGAAGAATCATCATCGCCCTCATCAAAGCGGTACCAGCAGCCCTGGCAGAGTGCCCCGCTTCCCACAGATTTGGCATCCGATTGTGTCGGGCGAGACCTGCTGTTGGAGGAGCTGCCATTGCGCCGGCCCCCGTGTTGGTGTAGGAGGGTCGACCGCCGCCTTTGGCGGCGGAGTTGTTGCTGTTGTTGCCTCCGCCGCCGCTGCCCTTGCCCTTGCTGTTCCGCTGGAGGGCCTCGATGACGTGAGACCCCGCCACAACCGTGGGTGGCAGTGTTGGCGTAAGATTTGAAGCCGCCTGCGCGCCGCTTCCTTGAAGATGGCCACCTATGGACCCTTTGTGGGGCGACCAGCCCCTTGGGGCTGGTTCCTCCCACACTTGGCCCACGCAACCTTCCGGGGCATGTGGCCCCACTTGAGGACCCCTCGACCCTCCCGTGGTCCCAGACATTACCGATATCGCCTCAAACTTTTCCTATGACCAAAACAGGACTTCCCATATATAAATCTTTACCTCCGACCATTCCGAACTCCTCGACGTCCGGGATATCATCCGACTCGAACAACATTCGTAACCACATACAAGCTTCCTTTATAACCCTAGCGCCATCGAACCTTATGTAGACTCACGGGTTCGGGAGACATGTAGACATGACCGAGACGTTTCTCCCAATAACCAACAGCGGATCCGATACCCATGTTGGCTTCTACATGTTCCACGATGATCTCATCGGATGAACCACGATGTCAAGGACTCAATCGATCCCGTGATACAATTCCCTTTGTCTAGCGGTATTTTACTTGCCCGAGATTCGATCGCTTCCAGATACCAATACCTTGTTCAATCTCGCATCGCAAGTCTCTTTACTCGCTCCGCAACACATCATCCCGTGATCAACCCCTTGGTCACACTGCAGCACATTATGATGATGTCCTACCGAGTGGGGCCCAGAGATACCTCTCCGCTTACACGGAGTGACAAATCCCGCCTCGATCCGCGTCAACCCAAAAGACACTTTCGAGATACCTGTAATGCACCTTTATAGTCACCCGCCACGCCAGACGCTTTGATACACCCAAAGCACTCCTACGGTATCCGGAGTTACACGATCTCATGGTCTAAGGAAGAGATACTTGACATTGGAAAAGCTCTAGCAAACTAACTACACGATCTTTGTGCTATGCTTAGGATTGTTCTTGTCCATCACATCATTCTCCTAATGATGTGATCCCGTTATCAATCTACATCCAATGTCCATAGTCAGAAACCATGACTATCTCTGATCACAACGAGCTAGTCAACTAGAGGCTCACTAGGACATATTGTGGTCTTTGTATTCACACGCATTTACGATTTCCGGATAATACACTTATAGCATGAATAAAAGACAATTATCATGAACAAGGAAATATAATAATACTTTTATTATTGCCTCTAGGGCATATTTCCAACAGTCTCCCACTTGCACTAGAGTCAATAATCTAGTTCACATCGCCATGTGATTTATCATTGACAGTCACATCGCCATGTGACCAATATCATCAAATGAGTTCGGGGTTTGATCAAGTTTTGCTTGTGAGAGAGAGGTTTTAGTCAACGGTCCGAACCTTTCAGATCCGTGTGTGCTTTACAAATCTCTATGTCATCTCCTAGATGTAGCTACCACGCCTATTTGGAGCTATTCCAAATGATCGCTTCTACTTGGAGCTATTCTAAAATTGCTCCATTATACGATCCCGTGTCTCTACTGTAGCTATCCAGATAGGTGTAAAGCTTGCATCGACGTAACCCTTTACCTTAACTCTTTACCACCTCCATAATCGAGAAAATTCCTTAGTACACTAGTTACTAAGGATAACTTTGATCATTGTCCCATGATCCATTCTGGATCACTTGTACCCTTGACCGACTCATGGCAAGGCACACTTCAAAAAGGTACACAAGATAGCATACCGTAGAGCCTACGCTCTAGTATAGGGACGCACTTCGCCCTTTCTCTCTATTCTCGCCGTGTTCGAGCTTTTAAGTCTTAACTTCATACCTTACATCTCGCAAGAACTCCTTTTTTGACTGATCCATCTTGAACTCCTTCAAGATCATGTCAAGGTACGTGCTCATTTGAAAGTACTATTAAGCATTTTTGATCTATCCTCATAGATCTTGATGCTCAATGTTCAAGTAGCTTAATCCAGGTTTTCTATTGAAAAACACTTTTCAAATAACCCTATATGCTTTACGTAGAAATTCTACATCATTTCGATCAACAATATGTCAACAGATATACTCATCGAAATTCTATAGTGCTCCCACTCACTTCTTGGAAATACAAGTTTCTCATAAACTTTGTATAAACCCAAAATCTTTGATCATCTTATCAAAGTGCACATTCCAACTCCGAGATGCTTACTCCAGCCTTAGAAGAATCGCTGAGCCAAAGATACCTTTTAGCATCCTTAGGATCGACAAAACCTTTCCGATTGTATCACATACAACCTTTCCTTACGAAATTGGTAAGGAAACTCGCTTTGACATCCATCTCGCCAGATTTCATAAATGCAGCTAATGCTAACATGATTCCGCGGATTTAAGATCGCACGGATGAGAAAATCTCATCGTAGTCAACTCTTTGAACTTGTGAAAACTCTTCGCCACAAGTCGAGCTTCATAGACGGTGACATTACCGCCCACGCCTGCCTTCTTCTTAAAGATCCATTTATCTCAATGGCTTGCCGATCACGGGCAAGTCCACCAAAGTCCATGCTTTGTTCTGATACATGGATCCTATCTCGATTTCATGGCTTCTAACCATTTGTCGGAATTTGGGCCCACCATTGCTTCTCCATAGCTCAGAGGTTCATTGCTGTTCAGCAACATGACCTTCAAGACAGGATTACTGCACTACTCTAAAGTAGTACGATCCTTGTCACCCACGAGGTGCGGTAGTGACTTGATCCAAGTTTCATGATCACTATCATAAGCTTCTACTTCAATTGGTGTAGGTGCCACAGAACAACTTCCTCGTGTTCTGCTACACACTAGTTGTAGTAACGGTTCAATAACCATATCAAGTCTCCACCATCCTCCCACTCAACTTTTCGAGACAAACTTTTCCTCGAGAAAGGACCCCATTCAAGAAACAATCCCTATTGCTTTCGGATCTGAATTAGGAGGTATACCCAACTGTTTTGGGTGTCCTATGAAGATGCATTTTATCCGCTGGGTTCGAGCTATCAACCCAAACTTTTTACATAAGCGCCGCAGCCCCAAACCTTTAAGAAATGACAGCTTAGGTTTCTAAACCATAGTTCATAATGTGTCATCTCAACGGAATTACGTGGTGCCCTATTTAAAGTGAATGTGGTTGTCTCTAATGCCTAACCCATAAACGATAGTGGTAATTCGATAAGAGACATCATGGCACGCACCATATCCAATAGGGTGCAACTATGATGTTCGGACACACCATCAAACTATGGTGTTCAAAGCGGTATTAATTGTGAAAACAATTTCCACAATGTCTTAATTATGCGTACAAAACTCAGAACTCAGATACTCATCTCTATGATCATATCATAGACATTTCATCCTCTTGTCACGATGATCTTCAACTTCACTCTGAAATTACTTGAACCATTCAATAATTCAGACTTGTGTTTCATCAAGTAAATATACTCTACATCTACTCAATCATCTGTGGAAGTAAGAACATAACGATATTCATCGTGATGCTCAAAGACTCATTGGACTGCACACATCAAAATGTGTTACTTCCAACAAGTTGCTATCTTGTTCCATCTTACTCAAAACGAGGCTTTTCACCATCTTGCCCATGTGGTATGATTTGCATATCTCAAGTGATTCAAAATCAAGTGAGTCCAAACGATCCATCTTGCATGGAGTTTCTTCATATGTGATACACCAATAGACATGGTTCGATGTCTCAAACTTTTCAAAAACGAGTGAGTCCAAAGATCCATCAATATGGAGCTTCTTCATGCGCTTTTACACCAATATGACTTACATGGCAAAGGCTACAAGTAAGTGGTACTATCATTACTATCTTATATCTTTTGGCATGAAATGTGTATCACTACGATCGAGATTCAATAAACCATTCCTTTAGGTGCAAGACCATTGAAGGTATTATTCAAATAAATAGAGTAACCATTATTCTCCTTAAATGAATAATCAGACAAGTACAGACATAATCCAATCATGTCTATGCTCAACGCAAACACCAAATCTCGATGGTAGAGGGAGCGGCATGCTTGATCACATCAACCTTGGAAACACTTCCAACACATATCGTCACTCACCTTTAGCTAGTCTCCGCTTATTCAGTAGCTTTTATTTCGAGTTACTAACACTTAGCAACCGAACCGTATCTAATACCCGGTGCTACTAGGAGTACTAGTAAAGTACACATTAACATAATGTATATCCAATATACTTCTATCGACCTTGCCAGCCTTCTCTCATCTACCAAGTATCTAGGGTAATTCCGCTTCAAAGGTTGTTTCCTCGTAGCACTTAGTCTCGGGTTTGGGTTCAACTTGGGTTTCTTCACTAGAGCAGAATTTGATTTGCCGCTTCATGAAGTATCCCTTTTGCCTTTGCCCTTCTTGAAACTAGTGGTTTTAACCAACCATCAACAATTGATGCTCCTTCTGATTTCTACTTTCACGGTGTCAAACATCGTGAATACCTCAAGGATCATCATATCTATCCCTCGATATGTTATAGTTCATCACAAAGCTCCAAAGAGCTTGGTGGCAATGACTTTGGAGAAACATCACTATCTCATCCGGAAGATCAACCCCACTGATTCAAGTGATTTGTTGCACTCGCATAATCTCGAGCACAAGCTCAACGATTGAGCTTTTCTCCTTAGTTTGCAGGCTAAGAAAATCGCTCTGAGGTCTCATACCTCGACGCGGGCACGAGCCTCGAATCTCAATTTCAGCCCTCAAACATCTCATGTGTCCCATGACATTTCAAAAACATCTTTGGTGCCTCAATTCTAAACCGCTTATCCGAACTATCACGTAGTTATCAAACGTATGTCCGATGTTCGCAACATCCACAAACGACGTTTGGGGTTCAAAGACATTGAGCGTGCATTAAGGACATGAGCTTTCTACGTCCGCATAATCGCCATCGTCAACTTTCAACTATATTTTCTCTAGGAACATATCTAAACAGTGGAACTAAAGCGAAGCCATTTACATAATTTGCAAAGATCTTTTGACTATGTTCAGGATAATTAAGTTCATCTTATGAACTCCCACTCAGATAGACATCCCTCTCGTCATCTAAGTGATTACATGATCCAAGTCAATTCAGGCCGTGTCCATCATCACGTGAGACGGACTAGTCATCATCGGTGAACATCTTCATGTTGATCGATCTACTATAATGACTCATGCTCGACCTTTCGGTCTCTCGTGTTCCGAGGCCATGTCCGCGCATGCTAGGCTCGCTGGTTAACCCCAAGTGTTTTCGCACAGGTAAACCTGCCTTACACCCGCTGTATGTGAACGTAAGAATCCATCACACCCATCATCACGTGGTGCTTAGAGTTGCATTTAACCGTAGCAACGGTGCACAATGGGGGAGAACACTTCTTGAAATTTTGTAAGGATCATCTTATTTACTACCGCTGCCCTAAGTAAACAAGATGCATAAACATGATAAACATCACATGCAATCAAATAGTGACATGATATGGCCAATATCATTTTGCTCTTTTGATCTCCATCTTCGGGCTCCATGATCATCATCACCACCGCATGACACCATGATCTCCATCATCATGATCTCCATCATCGCGGTTCCATGAAGTTGTCTCGCCAACTTATTACTTCTACTACTATGGCTACCGGTTAGCAATAAAGTAAAGTAATTACATGGCGCTGTTCAATGACACGCAGGTCATACAATAAATAAAGACAACTCCTATATATTCTCGCCGTTGTCATACTCATCGACATGCAAGTCGTGAATCCTATTACAAGAACATGATCAATCTCATACATCACATATCATTCATCACATTCTTCTTGGCCATATCACATCACATAGCATACCCTCGCAAACAAGTTAGACGCCCTCTAATTGTTGTTTCAGATGTTTTACGTGGCTGCTATGGGTTTCTAGCAAGAACGCTTTCTTACCTACGAAAACCACAACGTGATATGCCAATTGCTATTTACCCTTCATAAGGACCCTTTTCATCGAATCTGCTCCGACTAAAGTGGGAGAGATCGGCACCCGCTTAGCTAACCTTATGCACCAAGTGCATGTCAATCGGTGGAACCTGCCTCACGAAGAGCACGTAAGGTCGGTCCCGGCCGCTTATCCCACAATACCGTCAAACAAGATTGGACTAGTAACGGTAAGCATATTGAACAAAATCAACGCCCACAACTACTTTGTGTTCTACTCGCAAAGAATCTAATAGACCTAGCTCATGATGCCATCATGGGAACGAGGTAAATTCAAAATTTTCCTACGGTCACCAAGATCTATCTATGGAGAAACCAGCAACGAGGAAGGAGAGCATCTACATACCCTTGTAGATCGCTAAGCTGGCTGCTCAAGAGAACGGGGTTGATGGAGTCGACTGCCGTGATCCAAATCACCGAGATCTAGTGCCGAACGGACGCACCTCCGCTGCTCAACACACGACAGCCCTGGACGCCTCCCACGCCTTGATCCAGCAAGGAGAGAGGGAGAGGTTGAGGAAGACTCCATCCAAAGCAGCACAACGGCATGGTGGTGATGGAGGAGCGTGGCATCCAGCAGGGTCGCCAAGCACCTAGAGAGGAGGAGGAGGAGGGAGAGGTGGGCGCACCAAGAGGGAGAGAACTCATGTCTGGCAGCCCTGTGGCCTCATATATA